>CARXXK010000001.1:172884114-173484114 GCA_949089665.1 Macrosiphum euphorbiae | reverse complement strand
GGTATGTCAGTCTATGTATAAGACATATTATATACATATCTATGGTATTAAACAAAAAATTGACCTATAATAGGTACCTATAATAAATTACAAACTAATCATATCACAATATCCATTAGATACTTATAACGCGTTATACATCAACAAAAACCGTGATACTATCATAGATATATAATAGTACACTTTAGAAGTTTCAAGTACCCACGAATAATATTATTCAATCAAAACAAAATAACTAAAATCGTAATTCTTGGTTTAAATATGAAATTTTGCCTAAATTTGAAATTAAAATGTCTGTAAAAAATAAGTGTGTTTATATATTTATTAGATTTTTTGGTTACAGTATGAATTATTTAAGAGAATCTTTGTTTTAAATTTTCAACTCTTAGTTATAAAAACTGAACATTTTATAATTTTTTAATTTCAACGATTGATAATTTTCGAGATTTTGATAAATTTTGTCAAAATTCCAACTTTAAATGCTTATAAAAAAAAATCGTGCCTATGTATTTTTAATATTTTTCAACTGCTATTGTAACAATATATCAGGAGCCTTGTATTACATTTTTACACTTTTTGGCCCAACAGATAAAACTTTATTGATATTTATAGAAAAAAAAACTAAAAAAAATTGAAAGCTGTAAATGTCCATAAACAGCTCAAAAAGAGTCAAAATATTTTCAAAATTGTATGGTGTATAGAAAATGCTAATTTAAACATTCAGTGAAATTTTCATGCATCTACAGTTGTTCGTTTTTGAATTGCAACAAAATAAGGAAATCGCTACATGAGAAATCGAGTGAAAATCCAATGTTGTAAAAATTTGAATTTCAAACGCTCATAAAAATTTAATTTGACTGTCCGGTAGAGATTTTTTTATTGATAAAGGTAGATAATCTTATAAGGAATCTTGTGTTTCATTTTCAAATCTTAGATTTAAAAAGAAAAATTTTTACGAATTCTTAACTCAAAATAATTTGCTAATTTTCGTGATTTTTCCATATTTCGTCAATTTTTGAACTTTAAATGCTTATAAAAAAAAATTGTGACTAAGGATTTTTAATATTTTTCATCTGCCTTTGAAACAACATATTAGGAGCCTTCTATTAAATTTTCAAGCTTTCGCAACCAATAAATAAAATTTTATTGATATTTTTAGAAAAAAAACTAAAAAAAAATGGAAAATGAAAATGTCCCTAAACAGTTCAAAATAAATCAAAATATTTTGAAAATGTTATCGTGTATAGAAAATGCAAATATAAACAACCAGTGAAAATTTCATGTATATACGTTCATTTGTTTTAGAGTTACACCAATAACCAAAATCGATTTTTTGGAAAACCAATTTTGCGTAAAAATTCCCGTTTTTCCTTAATTTTTATGTTGTTTTTCCCGGCACTTGTGAAAACTACTGTGAAATTTATACTTTTGACCCCCCCAAAGTACCAACTAGATTCACTTTCCTACCAGAAAAGCTACTGATGAAGAAAATCCAAGCATTTTTACTGTCCTAAAACGTGATGACAGACACAAAAATATAAATAAAAATATAAATAAAAATATAAATAAAAAGGTGGGCAAGTGGGTGTCGCTCTGCTGTACAGTAGGTTACAAGTGGGTCACTGTATAATGGATGGTATTAAATTTGAATTCAATGATATAATATCATTGTATAAGAAAAACGATTCTGAGCGGTGATGGTATGTCAGTCTATGTATAAGGCATATTATATACATATCTATGGTATTAAACAAAAAATTGACCTATAATAGGTACCTATAATAAATTCCAAATTAATCATATCACAATATCCATTAGATACTTATAACGCGTTATACATCAACAAAAACCGTGATACTATCATAGATATATAATAGTACACTTTAGAAGTTTCAAGTACCCACGAATAGTATTATTCAATCACAACAAAATAACTAAAATCGTAATTCTTGGTTTAAATATGAAATTTTGTCTAAATTTGAAATTAAAATGTCTGTAAAAAATAAGTGTGTTTATATATTTTTTAGATTTTTTGGTTACAGTATGAATTATTTAAGAGAATCTTTGTTTTAAATTTTCAACTCTTAGTTATAAAAACTGAACATTTTATAATTTTTTAATTCCAACGATTGATAATTTTCGAGATTTTGATAAATTTTGTCAAAATTCCAACTTTAAATGCTTATAAAAAAAAATCGTGCCTATGTATTTTTAATATTTTTCAACTGATATTGTAACAATATATCAGGAGCCTTGTATTAAATTTTTACACTTTTTGGCCCAACAGATAAAACTTTAAATGCTAATTTAAACATTCAGGGAAAATTTCATGTATCTACAGTTGTTCGTTTTTGTATTGCAACAAAATAAAGAAATCGCTACATTAGTAATCGAGTGAATATCCAATGTTGTAAAAATTTGAATTTCAAACGCTCATAAAAATTTAATTTGACTGTCCGGTAGAGATTTTTTTATTGATAAAGGTAGATAATCTTATAAGGAATCTTGTGTTTCATTTTCAAATCTTAGATTTAAAAAGAAAAATTTTTACGAATTCTTAACTCAAAATAATTTGCTAATTTTCGTGATTTTTCCATATTTTGTCAATTTTTGAACTTTAAATGCTTATAAAAAAAAATTGTGACTAAGGATTTTTAATATTTTTCATCTGCCTTTGGAACAACATATTAGGAGCCTTCTATTAAATTTTCAAGCTTTCGCAACCAACAAATAAAATTTTATTGATATTTCTAGAAAAAAAACTAAAATAAAATGAAAAATGAAAATGTCCCTAAACAGTTCAAAATAAATCAAAATATTTTGAAAATGTTATCGTGTATAGAAAATGCAAATATAAACAACCAGTGAAAATTTCATGTATCTACGGTCATTTGTTTTAAAGTTACACCAATAACCAAATTCGATTTTTTGGAAAATCGATTTTGCGTAAAAATTCCCGTTTTTCCTTAATTTTTATGTTGTTTTTCCCGGCGCTTGTGAAAACTACTGGAAAATGTTTACTTTTGACCCCCCAAAGTACCAACTAGATTCACTTTCCTATCAGAAAAGGTACTATTGAAGAAAATCGAAGCACTTTTACTGTCCCAAAACGTGATGACAGACACAAAAAAAAATATAAAAATATAAAAACATACATCATTGTAAAACCAATACATTCATCGCTCCGCTCAGAATCTAAAATATAAAAAAAAACATACATCATTGTAAAACCAATACATTCATCGCTCCGCTCAGAATCTAAAATATTAATCGTATAAAGTCATAGATACTTGATACTTTATTTGCCGATACAAATATTATAAGTACCTACCTAACTACATAATATATTATTATTTTCTATAGATACATTATACATTTTTTTCAAATATTTATACCATGAACCTATTTGCACTGTTCTATGTTACGACTATCGGACTATGGATGACTTATATTATATAATATATAAAGTTATGTATCTTAAGTCTATTTTTATCATGTAAGATGTATCATACTATGTAGACTGTCGAACGAGATCGACAAAATATCGGGATAGATATGATCCTTGACACAATGACACTAAATTGGGACTGGAACCAAGGACAACACTAAGATGATAGTTTAAAAACAACAGACATGTACAACACAATATAAAAAAGATGAAAACCTATATCATCAGAATTAGTCTGTCAAATATAATGTCATCCAACTTTATTACCTTTATTACCTTAAATTTAATTATTTAATTCTATTCATATAAGTATATTTGAATATTTGTAAATAACTTTAAAGTACCTAACTAAAATAATTAATGGCCACAGATGCCGGACCTTTTTGAAAGTACCTACTTTAATACATTATACATACCACGGTGACGAATTTGAGTGAAGCATCTGAAAATCGTCCAGGTCGAACGACGTCGTTATTTTGTTGTTCAAATCCTACAATGAATACGTACAGGACACTGCAGATGACAATGACACTTAAGGACAAACCAATGACGAAGGTGACTTTTTTGAAATTTAGTGCCATCCCGTGAAAGTATAAAAAGATAACAATATCCGACCTTCCTGGCTGATTTGCTTAAAAATTGCTCTAGTTTATTATTTTTACTTAAACCGGCACGCACCTGCAGTTACGTAATTAAGAAGACCGTTGCGCGTTTGTTTTGTAAGAAAAAAAAACATACATTTTCGAAAAAAAAGCTATGTTTATGTATACACAATAGACATATTGTAACTGTACGTAGGTAATTAGTAAACTGGACCGAACGAACTTTTCATTGTGTTATATATCACTCGTGTATAACACTGTGGTGAGTATTTAGATTGTATCTAAATATGGGCATAGGTACTGATAACACTATTCGTATAGCATAATAGCCTGCGCTAGGTCATGTTTTTATTAATTAATCTATTAATACCTAGGTACTATAAATAAGTTAATTAAATACGTCTTAGGTGTCTACCAGTCATGGTTTGCATAATACATTACTTAGAGTTATTTTACTTATTTTTCCTATTTAAAAGGATGAAAAATAAATATGGATGCTGAACTAGGTACCTACATTGAAATCAACTAATCAATATGCATTACGTCAAATGAACTTTGCTCATACCAGACAAAATTTCAAAACAATTTTCATGAATTACAATTAAGTTTCTTCCCGGTGTTTGGTTGTGAATAGTAGGGGGTATATCAATTGTCCGAACTGACCTTTTAACGAGATTTTTTATATATTGAATCCGCCGGCTATCAACTCCATTGAGTTTTTTTCTTTTTTCTACAAAGCTTAAGTGGGTAGCGAAAAATGTAAGCCTAAAAAAGTACAAAAAGGTTAAAGACCACTGGCCTATGATATAATACTATAAGTATAATATTTGACGGTGTTATTGTAAATAAACACTGTTTATTTAATAAAGTAATTAGTTCACCTTTTTGTTTTAAATTGTCAATCCTTAGCTATAAAAGCTGAACATTTTATAAATTTTCAACTACAAAACAGTTTTACAATTTGATAAATGTTGTCAACAATCGAAATTTGATTGCTTATAAAAAAATTTCCGACGGATTCGATAAAACTAAGCTGGGTACCCTGGAAAACGTTTTTAATTTTTTCGTTTTCGTTTTTGCTTATTGATTTAAAAAATATCGTTTTTAAACGTTTTGAAAAACGTCATTTTTCCATATTGTTTCCAAATAAAGTTTTTGATAATTTTGTTTTTGTTTTAGATTCTGTGCGGAGGCGCGGAGCGTTGAATGTATTGATTGAAATTGATGATTTGATGAAATGAAGTGTGTGTGTGTTTTTTTTTTTGTGTCTTTTTACAAGATAAGTAGGTAGTGGATATAATGCATCGATTTTCAACTTCAGTATTAAAAGTATTTAAAGTTTAGACGAGCGGAGTGGAGTGGTTCGGGGTTACCCCGCGAAATGTTTGTCCACTTCACCGCTCATCAAACTTTGAATATTTATAACTCATAAACTACTCAACCCAAATTCGATTTTCATGTATCAAAATACTAAGAAAAATATTCTGCTTTGGAATATAAAATTAAAACCCTATGTTGTTATTTAAAAAAGTAAAAAACTTAAAAAATTATAAGGATAAAAAATATTTAAAAATATAATTTTTTAATAAAAACGTTGTTTTATAAGCGACTTAAAACTATGTAAAAAAATATTTTCAAAAAAATTTACACTTTTTGAAATAATGAGTGTTGTTTGATAAAAGAATCACCCAGTATACTAATATCATAGGCTGTGTTCGCTCAGAATCGTTTTTCTTATACAATTATATCAGATCATTGAATTCAAATTTAAAACCATCCATTATATAGTAACCCACTTGTACACCTACTGTACAGCATAATGACACAAACTTGCCCTCTTTTTGTTTTCTTTCTCGGCACTTTTGAACACTATAATGGGAATATAGGATTTTGACCTCCCCAATGCACCAACTAAATTCACTTCCCCATTGAACAAGATATTGCAGTTGAAATTCAAAACATTATTTTGACTACTTATCGTATACAAAGACAAAAGAAAATAAATAAATAAAAAAAACATACATAATCATTGTAAAATCAATACATTCATCGCTCGGCTCAGAATCTAAAGTCGCTCTTACGCGTGCATTGTAACAAAAATAATAAATAGTAATTAGTAAGTAAAAAATAAAGATAAACACTGATAAATAAAAAATAAAACAAGCTGTTTTTTATTTAATAAATAATAACAATTTAATATTTTATAATATTAATATTTATTATCAACAATTATTAGTTATCAAAACTATCAATTTTTCGATAACATTAATTTAATTTTTAATTTTTTTTTCTAGTGGTATAATACTATATCATTTATTTTTGTTTTTGTTATTACATTTTTTTTTAGGTTTTTGGGATTTTTCGTTATCGTTTTACAGTTGTTTTTTGTTATTCTTTCATTAATTGTTTTCGTTTTTTGATTTTTTTTTTTTCCTGAATTAAAACCCCATTAGTATAAGGTTGTCGTACTGTTCACCAGTGGCGTATTGGGGGGATATGGTGGACATTGTGTACACGATCAAGGTGTATTCATAAATACACCTTGTACACGATACAACATCGATATAATAATATGAATATATTATGTGTATCTGATAACTGAGTATGTCTATTCAAATCTTTATATCCCTCCCCCCACGCCCGTGAAAAATACTATTTAGATCAGTGTTTCCCAACCTTTTTACCACCACGGACCACTTTGACAATATTTTATAGGTCGCGGACCACCTCAATTTTACTCAAACTAGGAAGACCTTTTTTTTTTTTTGCTCATTGACAAGAATAAACAAAAATTTATTGGAAAATTTTTATTATTTTAGTGTACTATTATATATAATTATTAAACTTTACTAATAATTTACTTAGTGTGATTTTTGTATACGATAAGATAACCGTATATTACGGGGTAAAATAAAATATTTTTCGCTGTTTAAAACAAAAAATAATTTTTAATAGAAAACTAAGAAAGGTACCGCGGACCACCTATGACTGGCCCACGGACCACCGGTGGTCCGCGGACCACCGGTTGGGAAACACTGATTTAGATACATTACTGCTGTACACAATAATTGTTTATGTACTTTCTTATTATATGGACAGTTGTTTGTTACGTAAATCTATTTATAGATTATGACTTATGACTTAATTAAAAAATTATAATATTATAAGTATTTATAACGTACCACGGCAACGAATTTGAGGGAAGGATCCAAAATCTGTTCGGTACCAATAACGGTGTTTCTGTAATGTTCGCCCCATCGTTCGGACATGTACAGGATACCGACAATGACGGTCAAGGATGAGCAAACTACTAAGGACGTCGTTTTGCCATCGAATGCTACCATCATGTGCTAGAATGAGACAATTTAATTGCAAACGACGTTCACGTAGATCGATGCCCATTGCACAAAGCAAATTATGCATCATCCACTCCTTATAATAGAATGAGGTCTATCGCAAATTCAGAAACAAATACATTTTTTTAATTTTAATTTTAGTTCTGTCGTTTCTTTTAATATTTGTATGAAAAAACAATTTTTATTTGACTTACAATCTGATTTAAGATACTATTTTAAGATGTGTTCATGTAAAAAAAACATACATAACTTTAAAATCGATATAAGTTAAAATGTATAACATATAGGTAGGTACCTCCATGGCTCCATTATAATTATAACTAGCGGTCAAGCTCTTTCGGATCAGTAATATATAACGTAAATCTATTATAGGTATCATAACAAAAAAGGTTGTTTTACTCACATGTCCTATTATAGTGATAAGTTGCTAACGCCTAAAAATTCAAATTCAAATTTACACAAAAACAAAACAGATGATAATATGATCTTAATAAAGTGCTATTATGAGAGTTATACTGCGGTAAAAATATAATAATAAATGTTAAAAGTTAGGTTAGATAATGTTATTATAAGATTGAATACTGTATATTAGAGAATAATGATTTTAGCAATCCGTGCCAACTATATTATTATGTTATGTAATGAGTAATGACAAATAAATTTAAAAATTGACAGTTCGTGTTAATACGACTATTTGAGTCAGAATTATTAATACATTTTAAAAAAAAAACCTTGACTAGTGATGGCTAGGTATTTTTATTATAATATTTGTTTTTTATCACAAGTGCCTACTGTAGATTAAAATATATACCTAGGTACTATATAGGCACTTACTTAAAAGTTAAAACGTATACCTAATTTAATAAACAAAAAAATACTTAAAGCGTGTTGATGCGTATTTAACTATTTAGTATTTATTCATATTAATACTTCAATGTGTGTGTACAATGTTCAAATGTATGTATGCCGTATGGTTATAACTTATAACATTAAAGTGTACGAGTTGTTATTATTTGATAAAGAAAAATAAATTGACTAATTAACAACTAAAATAAAAAATTAACTAATCGTTGGAAATTCGATTTTTATATTACCTATATCAAAATATGAAATTAAAAAAATTAAGGGTGGAGTAGGCAACCGGTCTGCCTTATAGTAGTTGCTAGAGTACTTCGTCATTGAGCAGTAAGTCACTTTAATAGTGTATAGGTAGGTATTATATTATATTATGAGTTAATTTAGAATTCAGTTATAAATCATAAGCGTAAAAAATTATATTTGCATACGAAAAACAATTCTGAGCAATGATGGTCTACCTATAGTACCTACCTGTATGGCTGTATTTTATGAAATACATACTTCTATTGCCATTAAAGTAATTTATTTCACTACTAGTATCTAATACGATAGGGTAAATTCATTTTTATCGTAAACATTGCATTTGTAAATCAGTAAATGTCATTGTGTGTGTAAAATATAATAATATACCTATCTACAAGTTTCAAGTACCCAAACAAATAAGTACAGACGTAGGTACACTGTACAGTTTAAACAGTAACAATAAAATAATAAAAATCGTTAAATATTTAATTTCGTCTAAATTTGAACTTGAAAATTGAAATGTTAATAAAACAAAACTGTGTTGGTAGATTTTTTAGAATATATTGATACTGACCGATGACTAAAATATAAGCAACACAATAATAATTAGTATATTCACCCTAAAATATAAATTTTGTTTTAGGTGCTACTGGTCCATGCCCATAATAGAGACGTCAGGAGGGGGGTTAGCTTCTCACGGTATATTATTATGTTTACCTTATAACTTTTTTTTTAACACCAAATGAACTTTGGTCTCTCGTAAGAACGTAAAAATAAGGTAAATATAAAACGACTCCTGACGATAATTATATTCAATATCAGATGTTAAAGTTAAGAACTTAAGAACCTGTGTAATATACTCTATGATACACTTATATGTGCTGGAGAACAATACCAGATGTTAAAATCATGCAATTACCTTCCTCCATGTATTCGGAAGGCTCTCAAAGTCGTGTATTCGAGAATTTGATAAAATACCTTTACACCGCAGTAGCGGGTAACCGTACAATATAATTTTATGAAAAATGCTCATATTATGTGATACAATCCATAATCCATAATCAGTATAAAATATTATATTAAGTGCTCTGCCTGACTTGCAGCTGTCCCTGGGTTATGCTGTAGCAGTTTTAGGTGACACTATAAGTAATACTTCAAAATACACAAATCGAAATAATGAACACACACTGATTATTACTCGTCATAAGGAGTCCAGTTGTCTCTCGTAGGATTTGGTATTGGGATGTTTTTACTATGAGATAGCTGGTGCTCATACACTGATCTAAGGGATGACACGGATATCCTGACCAGAGAGAGGCAGACGGTTTTATCAAAGGTTTTTGCGTATCCTAGAACTAAATAATATCTTTTCGGAGGCAAAGACCTTTTTTTGAACACTCCTTTTCTCTGATGGCATATATAAGAAAGTCGCACGTCCTATGCTCTACAGTGACAAGCACGTGCCGATTTTTTAATACAGATTGTACCTTTTTGTCGGTGACAGTCAGACAGTGGTTTCATTGGGGATGTCCGATTTCTTAAATTACAGTCTGATAATTATTTATTATTCTACTAGCTGATCCCGTACACTTCGTTTCCCGTTAAATGTACCAACTCTATGTGACTCAAACTTTGTTCAATTCGTTATTTGATATTCGGTGTATGGTGTTCAAAATTCATCTTAACTCTTCTGTTGCCTGGGATAAAAATTATGATTCGCAGCAGTACAGTATCAAGTAGGCAATCTACCTGCTGTAGATCGCGGACCCCGTGCTGTTGGTACGTAAATTTATGATTTAACTCTAGAGTATCAAAGTTATACCAAGTTTGTCATTAATTTAATCAATTAATACAAAATCCTAACCTAACCGTACTAAAATCCGATGAATAAAAAAAAAACAAATTTAACCCTTTTTAAATTAGCCTATCTTCTTCCCAGAGGTATAATCTACACAGAAAAATTCGTCTATATATATAAAAATGGAGCTTGAAAAATGTATGTTACCTCATCAATCGAGAACGGCTGTTTTTACATATTGACAAAAAATAATAATACAAATACACAAATATGCCTGTAACCAATAGCAAACAATATACAATACACTATTATTATTTTAATCTGAAACTAAATATTCTATTATTTAGTTAATTTTTTTTCTGGACAGATGGAGCTTCTATTGCATTATTTGACATTCAAATTTTTTACTTTTCCTAAAATTTTCTTTCGTATAAATCTTTCCCTGGCAATTACGAACATCTTAAAAAAAAAATGAGCCAATTCGGACTAGCCGTTCTCGAGTAACTAAAACTAACGAACAGAAATTTATTTTTATATAAATAGTTTATAGATAGATAGATTACATTTAAGTTTATTTGTTATAACTTATAATAGATTAAGTTATAGTAAATAGATTATGTTATTCTGCACTTTTGGGTACATTTTAATTGGCCTTTTATAGTTTTAGATTCAATGGTGTTTATTTCTTTTTTTTTATCCTGTATACAGAATTTCTACCAGAAGGAGTGCTTCGATTTCAACAAAATATATTACCTTATCTTTTAGAAAATTGTATCAAGATGGTACTTTAGAGACGTAATTTTTATCAATAGTTTTTTAATGCCATGTTAATGACCACCGACAAATTGCGAAAAAACGCTAAAAATAGTTTGTTTATCACCATAGAAATGAATAAATTAAATGCCCCTTAAGTGTATCAACTCTATATGACTCAAACTTTGTTCAATTCGTTATATCAGTTCGGTGTGAATACGTATCGTACTGTTTTGGCTTACGAGTTACGGTCCGTGCTTAATTATTATTTTATCTGTCGTCTTTTTACTGTAATACAGCAATATTTAAATACCGTTATGTTTTAGTTACCATTTTTTTGAGTTATATTTTTGTTGTTAGTAGTTATTTCAGCACACGCCCGTCACCCACACATATGTACACACACATTTACACACCCACCACACACTAGCCTGGCCGAGCAAGTCTTTGATAGTCTTGCTCGGTGAACCCGTCCACTTCGACCGAATTGCGAATACATGTATGCACTCATCATACGCAGGTCTTTGGGGTGTGAGTGCGATACGAAGTATTGTGGATACCAAGGTCTATTGTTGTTCGTTTCCGGCCCAAACACTCGTTTTTAATAACCGTGTTTTAGCTACTAAAATTAAGGGTGTCAGAAATTAAAACAATTAGTTACACTTTTGATTCGTTTATTAGGCATTAGAAAACATGAGATAAACATTAGGTACAAAAAATATAAACAGCAGCTACAACACGTCGCGGAGCACATGAATAAAGTCGTGCACCGCGGTAGCTATTTTAATTTTAAACAACAGTAGAACACGTTCCCGTCGGCGGAGCACATGACCGCGGTCGTGTGTATAAACAGAAGGAGGCAGAAGTACAACTGATTCAGGGCCTCAGCCTGGAGAACCCGAGGAGGTGGCTATCAGCGGGACCACGCTATCAACTGTAAGTATAGAAATCATATAGGTACTTGACAACAGAAAATATTTTACAGTTTAGGTGGTATGTTGGAACGTACCTCAATTTTATAATTGTTGACGACATTTAAACGATGGTCATGACTTTCGTCATAAGCCCAGTCAGACATTATTTTCTTTGATCTTACCCTATACACCATTTGCATATGTGGTGGTAAATCACGATATGCATTGTAATTTGTCCCCGCAAACTTAACAGGCTCTGTAAATGAAATAAAAAATTAAACGACAATATAGAAAAAACTTGTGTTGATATAGTTTTTGTCGTGCTTTTTTTTTGCTTATTATAATATTTTTAAGTTCTTATATGAATGCTCAGGTATATGAAGTATTTAAGTGCTTTTTTTTATGTATAGGTGCTCTAAATCCCGAACCCCGGTTATGACTGTTATGAGTGTATATACAATTTTACAATTTAAAAATTCACATATCCGACATATGTTCTTAACTTTGTTGTATAATAGGTCAAATCACCCTAAAACTAAAGATAACAACACAAGGTCGGTTCTGCTGAACACACATTATGTATGTTGAGCGTGGGTCAGAGAGAGAAAAAAAAACTGTACAGACATCCTCTTAATAACAACTGCAAAATTACAAGAAATAATAATATAATATTATTATATACAATTTGTTTTAGCAACAAACCTACCCATAATATGACTAATAGAAAAATTAATTACTAAATAACAATATAAATACCTATATTAAAATACCCATACAAGTTACTAAAAAACAAGTCCGTCTCTTCTCAAAATCGTTTTTCATACGCAATGATTTATCATATAGTTATTATAAATAAAAAAAAATGCTAACATATCCATTACAGTGACTCAATAATGTGGTACACACAACACTTATACAGCAGTAGATTTTTAAACTATTTTAAAACTAAAAACAATTACCCTCATCCATCCAACCCTTGGAATTCATTATTTTTAGTTTCTTTATCAAACATTTTAATGTCGATGACATCCCATGGTTTTCCATAGAGGATACAAGTTTATTGATTTTTTTGTTCAAATCATATGACGTCTGGAAAAAAAACTATTTATATTAAACAATTTCTTCGTAGCAATTTTTTGTTGTTACTTTTGATAATATTAGCCCAACTGATTGTAATATTATACATAAACAGTGCATTTGTAGTTCATAGTTGTTGTCATTCTTCTCTTTACCTAAATCTCCAATGCACTTGAGTATATACTTTTCTGGGAACGCGCCGTTTTTAAACAGTTCGCCAATAAATCTATCAAAAGTAATAATTTACATAAATAAAAATAACGAAAGTGTTAATTAAATAATACTAATTCAAAACACACCTGCAATTGCATATGGATCTTTTCTGGAAATCGAATAGAAAATTATTTAAAACGCCGGATAAACACTTCTTCGGTACCTGATAAACAAATAATAGTATGTGTAAGTATTATTGAACCAACTTCTAAAAATTAGTAAACTTATTTTACAATAATTACATATAATTACATATAATTTCATACAGGATTTAGGAATAAAAATAAAACGTATAAAGGTATTTTAATAATATGTTGAGAACCATAGATGATAATAATCACTACTATATTTACCATATTAACATTTTTCATTGTATCTTTTAATTTATTCAATTCTTCTTGATAGTTTGAATAAAAAACATCGTGACATTTTTTTAATAACACTTTTTGAAATGTTATTTCAGTATTGGTAGCAATAAGATTATTAAACTTGGAGTCATTTATCAAACGTGCACACATCTGAGCGTATATGTGTGTATAATTTTGTCTTTTTAAAGCCTAGATTTAAAACGCAATGATAATATTATACAAGTTCAATTAGAAGTTAGAACTATAATCAATATTAATTGTATATACAATATACATACTCGATCAAATATTATATTTGTTATGTCATCGAGTAGCTTAACATTATTTATTGGCAAAGCCATCATTTTTTGTGTCATCTTAACCCAGTTGACATCATTTAAATGGTAAACAATCGATCTTACAGTATTTAACACATGCTAAAATAATACAAATTAAAAAAAATGATGATTAAAATGTATAAATATATTTATATATAGAGACTAAATAACACTTAATATTGCATGAATAATAAATAATAACTATTCTATCTCATCTAATTGTGTATATTAATACACTATATATGCTTATGTTCATCTAGGCTGAATTTAGTTGAAAATACCAATCTAGAGACACCTAGGTATCCTGTCTATATTCCCACCTTTTAATTGTGGTGCTGATTATTGTTTTCGTCAGGTTAGAATGTTGGATTAAATATTATGTAATAATGAACAATTTAACTTATTTATAACATATTATGAAAATTATATATAAAAGAAGCATTAAAATTTTATAAATGTGTAACATTGTGTATAACATTGAATACTTACATCAGAGTTATTTTTTTGTTCCATAATTATTTTTTTTTCAATTTTATGAACCTCAGTCTTCAGTACAAACAAAAAACTGAAAATAAAATAAAGTAAATTATAAGAAAGAAACAGATTTAAATTTAATAATAATAATAAATGAATACAACATTTTATTTAGAAACTGATTGTAATAAAACACAAATAATATGTTAAATCAAAAATTTAATTATTTACCACTTTGTATACGTATTATTATAGTCCTAACTTAATTTTTCATAATGGTTCAGATTTGTATTATTAATTATTATTATAATAATCATTACAATATTACCATTAAAGAAATTACATTTTTCATAAATTAATTATCCATACAATATTACTGTCACATAAAATAATTAATGTACCTTACTTGTAGTTATTTGTGTATAGACTATAGAGTATTTACTAGTTCGTATAATCTTCAGTTGACACGTAAGTATTAATCAATAGAAACGGACTTTACTGCAGGTCTGAACTCAATGACGATAATTGGCAAATGAGTACTAATGCAGGTATAATATATTTATATTATTATGTTGCCAAGTATTTGTTATTATACATAACACACCAATAGTAACCATTTAAATTACCTAGGTACTGCTTAATAACAATATTATACGCTAATGCAGGCCAAGTATTAAACTATACCTAGCAATTAACAATGGTTAAAAGCTCACTGAATAGGTGCACAACTTAAGTCACCCAAATGTCTATACTATATAGTTACTATATTTAGGAACTACCACAGAACAAGGACTGCAGTTTACTATAATACTATATACTTTCTCGATCAATATATTATAGAACACTCGTGCATCTTCGCTGCAGTGTATTGTGTACGCAGAAAACCATAAAACAACAAAATTATAAAGGTTATATTATTATAGTTTATATCTCAGACATTCTTGCGCCGGCGTGATGTTTGGATACGACATTGTTAAAAAGTGTGCCGTCTTAACCCGCTTAAAGTGGGCAGATTGGTCCAGGTTTGTCGAACAGAAATGTGCGGTAATTAGAGTCAACGGTTTGAATTATCGATTTCAAACGATGCGTGTCCTACACAATTAGTGGCTTGAAATACGTAGAAATCGGTATCACGAGCATATATAATATAATCACGGAGGATCAACAGTCGTTCATGGCCTCTCAAGTCGGGTTCACACTACACCGTGTCGTGTGATTTCGTATCTGTATGATTATACCAAAATGAGATACCAATGATATTAATATTGTATCTGATGATAACATATTATATTATTTTATTTTAGCTATCACTTTTCCGCACATACATGTAACCACACGGTCAAAAATTGAATATATTCAATTTTGCAGTATCGTTTGGTAACTGTGCAGGTGGTAACTGTGATTATTTTACACTTCACGCCGTGTAATGTGTATAGTGTTCAAAATTTACCTTACTTTTCCTTTGTCCAGAATAAAAATTCTGAATTGCAACAGTACATTTTCAAGTAGGCAATCCTGGGGTAGATCGAGGATCCCGTGCTATTTATAAGTAAGTGTATGATTTAACTCTAAAGTATCGAAGTTGTACCAAGTTAGTCGTTTTTACTTAATTACACCTACGATAGATTAATGTAATCAATTTATACGAACTCCTATCCTTACCTAACCGTACTAAAATCCGACGAATAAAAAAAAAACAAATTTAACCCTTCGTAAATTAACCTATTTTTTTCTCAGAGTTCTAATCTTCCTACAAACATTAATTTATTATATTATTATATCTAACTATATAAATACACAGACTATATAATCATACAGACTAAACTCTGAAACTACTTATCAGACCTTCCGTGATTGATTAATTGCTCTTTTTTTTTTGTTAAACTAAATAATTATAATAATACATGATTTAAATTATTAATTGTTTGAATGTTATTTATTTTCAGGGAGCGACTATTTCTTACTAAAGAAGGTGTAGGTATACAATTTACACATTTTTTTTAATTAAAATTAAAATTAAAAAAATCACACAATATATCTTTATACATTTTAGCCTATGTGTTATTATGACGTAAAAGGTATATTATTGTAAAGTTTCATTAAAATCCATTCAGTAGTTTTTACGTGAAAGAGTAACAAACATACTTCCAAACTTTCGCGTTTATAATATTAGTAGGATAATATCAATTCAACTTACAGCTCCCCCCGAAATGTCGGTCAAGTCCCCCCAGTTCAAAATCTAGTAATTAGCAAGGCTGGGCATTAACGAGTTAAAAATTAAAATTAAGTTAAAACGTTAAGTTAATTTTAATTAAGTTAATTAACTCGTTACTTTTTTTTTCAAATTAACTTTTAACTTAATAAGTTACTTTTTTTCAAGATTAACGTGTTAACTTCAAGTTAATTTTATTTCAAAAATATCTAAATTAAGTTAATTTTCTTCCGAAGAATGATGTAAATTTTTTAATGTGTTTTTACTTTGATGTGTCATTTTAAATTTCCCCAGTAATTTTCTTAGACGTAAAGAAAAACTATCTAATAAACCACATTATGTGTCTGGAATTTTCTATTTTTGCAAATTAGCAAATTTTAACTTTACACTAAGTTAAGTTACTTTTTTTCAAAGTTAACTTTTAACTTAACGAGTTAACGATAAAAAATACGAGTAACTTTTAACATAACTTAACTTAATTATTTAAAAATAACTTAACTTAACGAGTTAAAAAAAAACATTAACTTGCCCAGCCTTGGTAATTAGTACTAATTTGTATATTCTGTGGTACTAAGCAATATGGCCTATGATGAGGGGGTCTTGAGTCCCCCAAAAAGTTTAGTCAATTTGCGCCTATGATAATAACAATATAAATACCCAGACTGACAATCCGTCTCCGCTCAGAATCTTTTTTCTTATACAATTATGATATTATATCATTGAATTCAAGTTTAATACAATCCATTGTACATTGACCCACTTGTAACCTACTGTACAGTAGAGCGACCAGCTTTTATATATATTATATTATATCAATATCGATTATTTTTAAATTATGTCATTATAGCTATGTTTAAGTATTATTATGTAGGTATATAAGTACCAATATTCAAATTTATATATAGTATAAGCTTTAAATTGTAACGTCACAGAATGTTGACGCTCTTGTTGTATAACCCAATTCCATCTCCCAAAATATAAATAATATTATCACACACAGTATATTATAATGGATATACGTAGCAGCGCCATAGACCTTTTAGTTTTTACTATAGTAGGACACTATTTTTTTTTTTATAGGACTGCACTGTTCCGGTGTTACCGATTACACCCGCATGAGCACTAAATGATAATATAATAAACTGTCTATAATTGATAATACCTAATAGGTATATATGTTACGGTTAAAGTACGGACATCGGGTAATGTCCACATTATATAATATATTGATATATAATTACATAATTTTAATAAATATGCACTGAGTCTATAGTCTATACTTTAACTATAGGTAGGTACTACTATTGAGACAGTGAATTGCAGAATATCCCCCGGAAAATATCCTCGACCCTAGGAAAAATAACCTACAAAAATAACTACAATATTACAAGACTACAATATTACTGACAACTATAGGTACATCAAATTGATAGATCAATTATTTTTAAAAGCTAATTAGTGTAATTATCACATTATTAATATTTAATTACAATTATATTATACTTACTAGCAGTATAAAATACCTACTTTTCATTAAAAAAATTAAAATATATCTAATAAATAATTTTCAAAAATTAACAATAATATTATTTTGTTTTATATCACGATTTTAAGCAACATATTATGTTAACAGTCTTTAAAAGATTAGGTACCTATACTGGCTATACTACCTACATTCATTGATTATTTATTTTATTATTTGATATATCAATCATTTGAAATATTTTTATTTTTTATTTTATAATCTTTTATTTTGTATCTATAAGTAGAACTTGTAAAACTGACTTCTAATAATAATTATTATTAATATTTATATTTTGCGGATATATTAATATTATAGTATATAATTAAAAAAATTATTATTGTTAATGTCTGAAAATTATTATATAAATATTAAAAAATACCTAAGTTAAATTGTATTCAATATAGGTCTATCTACCTATATATTTAAGATTTGAACATAGATTGGTTTTAGATTCTGAGCGGAGCGATGTATGTATTGATTTTACAACGATGTGTGTTCTAATTTTTTTGTTTTTTTATTTTTGTGTCTGTCATCACCTTTTAGGACAGCAAAAATGCTTAGATTTTCTTCAACAGTATCTTTTCTGATAGGAAAGTGAATCTAGTTGGTACACTACATCTAGTGGTATTGTTTTATGTACGTAACTTGTATGTGAGTATAATAAGCACATTATTTACGTAATTGCGATACATATAATATCAAAACACAGCGTACAAAAAAAATTAAATTCATTGAATGAATACACTGATTTCACGGCAACCAATAATTATTATTATAATAGCTTTAAAACCCATCATGGCGACCATTTACAAACAAAAATTTCCACCGTAAATTTCTAAATCTCCGTTTGAGCACATACCCTGATTGGACCTAGGGGGGTGATTTGTAGCCTATGTGTTATTCTGATGAATACGCTATATGATTGTAAAGTTTCATTAAAATCCATTCAGTAGTTTTTACGTGAAAGAGTAACAAACATACTTACACATTTTCGAGTTTATAATAATAGTAGGATATAGTATATATTTACAAGTATATATTTGTAATTAAATATTAATAATGTGATAGTTACACTAATTATATGTGTTTGTGAGTAATATAAACTAATATTGTAGTCCGGGGATTTTTAATTTGATTACACCAGTCCACAGATATAGTGTATACTATTATTGTGAAAAATAAAATTTGAGTATATAAATATATTTTTTTTGGTATGATTTTTTATAATTTTATGTAAATATATATGGCCATTAGGGGTGTGGGGGCAACGCCATGGGTTACTTTTTATGTAATATCAGGTGGGGCTACATCCCCAGAACATTTTAGTCCTAGTTGCGCCACTGGTCATGTGAACACTACCCATGCCTATTGGTTAAAGTAAAAATATTATTTGTAAAACGTTTATTTTGTATACATTAACAGAGTAATTTTAACATTATCTACCTCTATATGGATAAAGTGCTTTTATAAATAAAATACTATAAAATATCAATGTACTTTGTAGATATAAATGTATAATATTTAAGTACATCATGATAAAACGTGTAAACAATGTGAGATAGTGTATACATAATTTTAAATTCCAGTACGGTTATCGTGTTCACATGTTCGTTCGGCTTGTTAAAGTTTTATTCCTTAGTTTAAGAAAATGTGTTCTCAAAAAGAGACATTTTATGAGAGTAAAGTTTCAATAAGTGAATTAATGAAATAATGAGAATTCGGCGTTATTAATATTATGGCATATTATCAGAAATCAAAAACTTGTAATTAACCGGGAAAAAACAAATAAATATTACAGATTTTCAAAGAGATACAACGGTATTAGTATTGGTTTAGAAGACAATATTAATATGTCCAATATCAGAAGGTAGTACAAACATTTTATATTACACTATAAACGAAAACATTTATGACGTTAATTAGGGCAACCTGTTTCCCTAATTAAATAGGTTCAAAGTCCTCTGCTGCATTAGCCAGAACGGCCTGGTTCGCCGCCGCCGACACAACACACCTTTGCCAACACCGATGGCCGCTGACCTGCGAATACGTATCTCTGTTGTCAAGTCTCCCGGAACGCCAGTTACGTAACTCTCCACAAACTTCGTGTGAGTGTGTTCTATCGTGCTGTTTTTCAACTTCAATACTGTGCAAACAACAACGTGATGGGAAAAGAAATTTTTTGAAAATTTTATCTTGCATAGAAAATGCTAATATAAACGACCAGTGAACATTTCATGTATCTACGGTTTTTATCACTATCGTTATTATTACTACACACGTCCAATTACAAATTTTAAAATTGTATTAAACATTTAAAAATTGGAAAGAACTTGAAAACTTTCAGTTGTTGAAAATTTTCAATGTTACTGAAAATTTCAATGAAAACAAAAATTTTCATTTGAAAATTTTCAATCTTACAGCTCTATAATTTGTTTTAGAATTAAACCAAAAACCAAAATCGATTTTGTCGAAAACTTATTTTCCCTATAAATTCTCTTTTTCTTAATTTTTCTTTTCTTTTTCCCTGCGCTTTCGAAAACTATTCGGAATATTTTACCGTTGACCCCCCAAAAGTACCAACTAGATTCACTTTCCTATCAGAAAAGATACCTACTGTTGAAGAAAATCTAAGAATTTTTTCTGTCCGAAAAGGTGATGACGGACATAAAAAAAAACCTCATTGTAAAATCAATACATTCATCGTTCAGCTCGTAATCTAAGAATGATACGAGTATACAAAAATTAATTATATTTTACCATGTGGCCATTATTATTATAATATTATCTTTCGATTAAAACCGTAATAAAAAAGTCGCTCTGCTGTACAGTAGGTTACGTGTGGGTCACTGTAATGGATGGTGTTAAACTTGAATTCAATGATATAATATCATTGTATAAGAAAAACGATTCTGAGCGAAAACGGTCAGTCAGCCTATGATATTAATAAGTATATTTGATGATATTATTGTGAATAAAGTAATTTATATATAATCTATTTACGTGGAGTCTTGTTTTCAATTTTTAATCATTAGCTATGAAAGTTGAATATTTTATACATTTTTAACTACAAAATTTGAAATTTAAATGCTTATAAAAAAAAATTGTGCCTATGTATTTTCAATATTTTTCAACTGCTATAATTGTAACCATATATCAGGAGCGTTGTATTACATTTTTACACTTTTTGGCCCAACAGATAAAACTTTATTCATATACATAGAAAAAAAAAATAAAAAAATTGAAAAATGAAATTGTCCTTAAATCGCTCAAAATAAGTCAAAATATTTTGAACATTTTATGAAGTATAAGAATTAATAAAATAAAAATTCAGTGACATTTTCATGTATCTACAGTTATTCGTTTTTAAATTACAATAAAATAAGAAAATCGCTTCATGAAAAATCGAGTGAATATCCAATGTTGTAAAAATTTTAATTTCAACAACTCATAAAAAATTAATTTGACTTTCTTAGATATTTTTTTTTAATAAAGGTAGAAAATCTTACTAGGAATCATATATTATATTTTAAAATCTTAGATTTAAAAAGAAAAAATTTTATGAAATTCTAACTTAAAATAATTTGCAAATTTTCGTCATTTTTACGTATTTTGTCAATATTTGAACTTTAAATGGTTACATAAAAAATTGAGACTGTAGATTTTTAATTTTTTTCATCTGCCCTTGAAACAATATACTAGGAGCCTTCTATTAAATTTTCAAACTTTCTTAACAAACAAATAAAATTTTATAGATATTTTTAGAAAAAAAAAACAAAAAAAAATGAAAACTGAAAATGTCCTCAAACAGCTCAAAATAAGTCAAAATAGTTGGAAAATCTCATGGTGTATAGTAAATCATAATATAGACATTCAGTCCAAATTTCATATACCTACGGTCATTTGTTTTAGAGTTGCACCAAAAACCAAAATCGGTTTTTTCGTTAACAGATTTTGAGTAAAAATTCTAGTTTTTTTAAATTTTTGTTTTGTTTTTCACGTCGCTTTTGAAAATTACTGGGAGATTTTTACTTTTGACCCCCCAAAGTACCAACTAGATTCATTTTCCTATCAGTTGAACTGATACTTGATACTGTTGAAGAAAATCCAAGCATTTTTACTGTCCTAAAAGGTGATGAAAGACACAAAAAAAAAACACACATCATTGTAAAATCAATACATTTATCGTTTCACTCAGAATCTAAAACTATTATATTATAATAAAAATAAATAAATTGTTTCCTCTTTTATTATGAAAAATATCAAATTATCACACCATGTAAAATAAAACGTACCTGCAAAATTTCCTCTTATGACTATTTAAAAACAAAGTTTCACTGTGCCTCATATTATATTATTTTATTTTAATTTAACTTGTGTCTTGTACAAAGACTACGAATTCCACCGACGTGTCGACGGTGCAGCTCGTAGGTCACGGTCACCAAGTGTTTCCATTATGTGAATAATAAGCCCCTAAAAAAGTCTCACAAAGTGTATGAGCTATCATAAGTTATTAATAGCAAGAAAAAACATAAAAATATAAATAATAAAGCAATTTTACAATACCAAGACTAACCTCAGCTAGATATTCGAGGTACGTTATGTAAATAATAAAATAGAATATGGTTCTTACTTTATTTTATTTGACACACATCTTCCCATCTTTCAGAGAAATTATTGTTCAAAAGTTTTTTGAAGTCCTCAAATTTGCAGGGATCACCACAAATAGGTATTGAGATTTCTTCACCCTTTTCATTGTCCCATCGATCAAAATAGAATACCTAAAAATTGATAATTATTTCAGTTATTAGGTAGTTAGTTGTTGCTATAAAATTGTATACCAAACCAAATTTGTAAATTTGATCAAGACAAACAGTTTATGAATAATATTATGAGATTTGATAAATAATAATATTTAATTATAGATAGGTAATAGGTATTTTTCCTAAAAACAAAGATCTCTTGTTGGAGTTATATATTATTAGGTATTAATTAAATTAAAATAGTATGCAGGGTAGCCAGGGTTGCCAATTCTACAGCCGCGGAAAAATATTTTTTAATTTTAATTTTTCTAAATAAATATTAAAATACAAAATTCTTTCTCTGTAATTTATTTCCATGATTATGTCCAAAATAGTGATATTTTACGAAACTGTTGCACTTAGGTACTGACGCAGCCGTAAATTCAGTCATGAAAGTACGGCAATACCATGAAATTGGGATTTCTGACAGTGTAATTTTAAACCATACAAAATAAGTTTTGTTTTATTATACTGATCATTAATGTGTAAAGATTTCATATAAATGTAGTAAACGGCTTATGTCGACACCAATAGTATTTTGCACCTCGTGCGCTTAATTCTTGCGGGCGTCCATGAGAATATTATGTGTCATTACTCATTATGATTTATGAATAAACTTGACTTTTTCTCATTGCTTTATTAAATAATTATTTATTAGGCTGCTTGGTTATCCATGCATTGTTGTCTTGTAGGGTAAATAGTAATCAATTACCTATTGATTTAATCTAAACACTCATTTAATTAGTTTTCAAACAATTAATTAAATTTTAGATTCTGAGTGCAACCATGAATGTATTGATTTACAATGATTGTGAATTTTTTTTTAAATTTTTGTTTCTGTCATCATCTTTTAAGACAATAAAAGTGCTTGGATTTTCTTCAAGAGTATCTTTTCTGATAGGAAAGTGACTCTAAAATCTTTTTTTCAGTAGTTTTAAAAAGCGCTGTGAAAAACAAAAGAAAAATTAAGGAAAAACGGGAATTTTACGCAAAATCGATTTTGGTTTTTGATGTAACTGTAAAACAATAGATACATGAAATTTCTACTGAATGTTTATATTAGAATTTTCCATACACTATAACATTTTCAAAATATTACGACTTCTTTTGGAATGTTTACGTACATTTTCACTTTCCAATTTTTTTAGTTTTTTATTCCATAAATACCAAAGAAATGTTATTTGTTGGTTAAAAAATCTTGAAAATTTAATAGAGAGCTCCTAGTATATTGTTCAAAGGCAAATGAAAAATATTAAAAATTTTTAGTCACAGTTTTTTTTTTATAAGCATTTAAAGTTCAAAAATTGACAAAATATGGAAAAATCACTAAAATTAGCAAATTATTTTGAGTTGAGAATTCGTAAAAATTTTTCTTTTTAAATCTATGATTTTAAAATGTAATACAAGATTCCTTAAGACATTATCTACTTTTGTCAAAAAAAAAATGTCTATTAGAAAGTCAAATTAAATATTTATGAGCGTTTGAAATTCAAATTTTTATAAAAATTATTTTTTAAGGCAGGGGTCATAAGAACTTTTTTTGTTCCATTTGAGGTGTAGAAACACCTCTAGAAGTTTGACACATTTATCGTGCAACATCCTGTATAAAATAATGATGACATTTCTCCATATTTTACCAGGCAAATTAAAGGAGGATTATTAAACACAACAATTAAGGACCTCGCTTTGTCTATAATTAAAAATGGTTTCTTTAACCAAACTGCGATTTTCATAAATTTGCCGATTACAAAATCAGGAAAAAAATATCTTTTTCAAGTGAAAATATTATTTAATACTATCATATGAATTAGTTTATAGTTTATAAGTATATTACTTAATTATTTTAATGATGTGTACCTATACATATTTAAAATATATTTCATGTAAATAAATTACTATTGTAATCCAGGGCCTGATTTAGGCTTTTTGTGGCCTTAAGCAAAATAAAAAAATGTGGCCCCTTGTCAACAGTAGAATATACATATATAGCCCCCGCCTCCACTAATAATTAAAAAAAACAAATATATAATTATAATTTACTTATACATTTTAACAAACATAGTTATGTTGTACATTTTAGATTCTGAGTGGAATGATGAATGTATTGATTTTACAATGATGTGTGTTTATTTATTTTTTTTTATTATTTTTTTTTTTGTGTCTGTACACGATAAGTAGTCGAAATAATGCTTCGATTTTCGACTTCAGTATCTTGTTCGATTGGAAAGTGAATATCGTTGGTGCATTGGGGAGGTCAAAATTTAAAATTCTCAGTACTTTTCAAAAGCGCCAAGAAAAACAAAAGAAAAATTAAGGAAAAACGGGAATTTTTACGCAAAATCGATTTTTCAGAAAATTGAATTTGGTTTTTGGTGTAACTTTAAAACAAATGACCGTAGATACATGAAATTTTCACTGGTTGTTTATATTTGCATTTTCTATACACGATAACATTTTCAAAATATTTTGATTTATTTTGAACTGTTTAGGGACATATTCATTTTTCATTTTTTTTTTAGTTTATTTTCTAGAAATATCGATAAAATTTTATTTGTTGGTTAAAAAAAATTGAAAATTTAATATAAGGCTCCTAGTATATTGTTTCAAAGGCAGATGAAAAATATTAAAAATCGTTAGTCACAGTTTTTTTTTTTATAAGCATTTAAAGTTCAAAAATTAACAAAATATGGAAAAATCACGAAAATTAGCAAATTATTTTGAGTTAAGAATTCTTAAAAATTTTTCTTTTTAAATCTAAGATTTGAAAATGTAATACAAGATTACTCATAAGTTTGTCTACCTTTATAAATAAAAAAATCTCTACCGGACGGCGGACAGTCAAATTAAATTTTTATGAGCGTTTGAAATTCAAATTTTTACTGCAACATTGGATGTTCACTCGATTTCTCATGTAGCGATTTCCTTATTTTGTTGTTGTTCATAAACGAATAACTGTAGATACATGAAAATTTCACTGAATGTTTATATTAGCATTTCATATACGACATAGGTACACCATACAATTTTGAAAATATTTTGACTCTTTTTTAGCTGTTTACGGACATTTTCAGTTTTCATTTTTTTTAGTTTTTTTTTTTCTATAAATATCAATGAGTTTTATCAGTTTTGCCAAAAAGTGTAAACATTTAATACAAAGCTCCTGATATATTGTTACAATGTCAGTTGAAAAATATTAAAAATACATAGGAACAAATTTTTTATAAGCATTTAAAGATCGAATTTTGACAAAATTTATCAAAATTATAAAATGTATGGTGTATAGGAAACGCTAATATAAACATTCAGTGAAATTTTCATGTATCTACAGTTATTCGTTTTTGAATTACAACAAAATAAGGAAATCGCTACATGAGAAATAGGTGAATATCCAATGTTGTAAAAATTTGAATTTCAAACGCTCATAAAAATTTAATTTGAGTTTCTTATAGACATTTTTTTTTTTGACAAAGGTAGATAATCTTATAAGGAATCTTGTATTACATTTTAAAATCTTAGATTTAAAAAGAAAAGTTTTTACGAATTCTTAACTCAAAATAATTTGCTAATTTTCTTGATTTTTCCATATTTTGTCAATTTTTGAACTTTAAATGCTTATAAAAAAAACTGTGACTAAGGATTTTTATTATTTTCATCTGCCTTTAAAATAATATTCTAGGAGCCTTCTATTAAATTGTCAAGCTTTTTTAACCGACAAATAAAATTGTATTGATATTTTTTGAAAAAAAACTAAAAAAAAATGGAAAATGAAAATGTTCCTAAATAGCCCAAAATAAGTCATAATATTTCGAAAATGTTATCGTGTATAGAAAATGCTAATAAAAACATTCAGTCAAAATGTCATGTACCTAAGGTCATTTGTTTAAGAGTTGCATCAAAAACCAAAATCGTTTTTTTTCAAAAACAGATTTTGTGTACAAATTCCCATTTTTCTTTAATTTTTCTTTTGTTTTTCACAGCGCTTTTGAAAATTACTGCGAAATTTTAACTTTTGACCCCAAAAGTACCAACTAGATTCACTTTCCTATCATAAAAGATACTATTGAAGAAAATAAAAGCATTTTTACTGTCCTAAAAGGTGATGACAGACACAAAAATAAAAAACAAAAAAACACACATCATTCTAAAAATGTATTGAACATTCATAGTTCCACTCAGCATCTAAAAATACTTAAGAACTACTAACATTAATGTAAATAGATATATAAGTCAATCATTATTATGTGAGCTTTAAAATACTTTTAAACTTTATATAATATATTGTTTTATGTATAGTATATGTATGAGTATAGTATAAGTATGTTTATGTATTCAAATTTAAAAAATGCTGTTCATATATTTTTATTTTTTTCTCATTTCTTATTGTTAAATCTGTTTTTTCTTAGTATATATTTAGATAAATAATATTACCTATCAGTAAAATATTAAAATTCACCAAAATAAATCTCTATCTCCAACACAAGCTTTGCTTATAGGAGGTATATAAAATTATAAACCATAAAAATTGTATGATGTTTGATTATAAATTGTAATAAAGGTAAAAGAAAATATATAAATTTATGAATATTTGTGGGACATATTTTTTGTTCTAGTTCTTAAAGGTTATTGGGATTAAAGTACCTCTATCGATTAAAAAGTAAAATATTTTCTTCGATATAGGCAAGGAACTTAAGTTGACGAAATTATAGAAATTAAGACTATTTCGGCAATTTCGAATTTTTTGTCTCCATTTTTATATATATAGATAATAATATATATAATTATGGTCATAAAGACTTTTCTTGTTCTATTTGAGTTGTAGAAACACATCTAGAAGTTTGACACATTTATAATTTATCGTGCAACACTATATGTATTTATAGAATAATATTTCAATAATACATCAAATATCTATATACTGACAGTGAAATTTGATTCATACATATATACATTAAAATAATGTGAATTTTATATTTGTTATCAAATACGAAAATAGTAAATTATTAGTTGGGGCCTGGGGCCCCTGCAGTCTATGGGCTTCAGTGATCAACCACCCCCACCATTGGGTAGTTGTGCTACTGTAATTATTATACGCGAAGATATAATAATATGTACACATACTATGTTATATGTTATAAACTTATAACCAACTCATTATCAATTTTACCCATTCCTATTAAAATAAATTGAGTTAGTGTATTTTTACTGAATTCTGTATATTATAATCACTTATATTCACTTGTTCAATTTACAATGTTGACTGTTGTACCACACTGTTATTACACACGCAGAAACGCAGAACGTATGATTTATAATGAAGTCTAGGTACTATTTTGTGAAAATAGTTATATATATTTTCTTTCTGTAATGTACGAGTGTACCCAGAATAATGAAATCGGTGTCAACTTCGAAAAAATTATAGAAACAATATAAATATGATTCCAATAATAATATTTAAAAAAATAAGTATTAAACATATTTAAGGTATGTGGTTAACTATAAGCTAAAAATGCGAAGTCGAGATTTTTTGGTGGGAGGGTGAGGGGCGTCAAATATTGTTGCTCTAGGCCCTAGGGCGTTATTGGTGGTTAGAGCAGCACTGTGGTTATGTAAATATTTTAAATTATTTATTAATAATTAATATTGTAATATTTCAATAACTTGTTTGTGTAGTTTTTTACTCTAAAAGGAGTCGTGAACTCGTGAAGATAATAATATTAATATTTATTGTCATATTTTGTCAACCGACCTCGGAAACCACCACACGGACTTTAGCTAGATATAACTACTAATTTAATCGTGGTCTAAAAATAAAGGTATACATGTAATAATATAATATATTATGATAAATTATATCGGCGATAACATTATAATATATTTTAAAGTATTAGATTCTCTCGCGATTTAAGATGGTTATTAATTATATTCTATGCGTGATTCTTTTAAATCTTGGAGAGCGACGTACACGCTACACACATAAGACCGTTGGCCGCACTGATGCCGGGCCAAGCTAGCAGTGCTTAGTTCGGCACTTCGACGATTCCGATTTCCGAGTGTTGTCGTCGTTGTCGCACTGTCAGCTGTTCGTTCGTTATCGTCGACTGATGTGACGGTCGACGGGGGTGGGTAAGGGGCAAAGGGTTAACAATTATCTTTTAGAGAAAACTGAAAATATTATTTATTATTAATATTATTACGAAAAATATATATCTGTACGTGTCGCTGCCGATCTCGTTCGTGGTGTTTGTACTCGTTGCTGTTTCACTTGTTTGCAAGTAGTTTGCTGGTTGAGAGTAGAGAAATGTCGGACGACCATGGCCGTCACCACCGCTTCTGCAATAATTTTTATTGGTAGTAGTCGAGCCTCCTAGCTATGGCCGCATCAGACTCAAAAAGCTCGACGCCGCCGCCCCCGCTGTCGATGGTCGACGAGGATATGAAAGGATGGCTGTTCAAGTGGACAAATTACATTAAAGGTTACCAGAAACGGTGGTTCGTCCTGTCCAACGGTGTACTATCCTACTACAGGTAAATTTCACAAACTACGTATGTTACGATTGTAGCTGTGTGCCCTTCAGTATGGTATATCACAATGATCGGATTGATCACCAGCGTTTCATGGTAGACACGTTATACCTAGACTGATATTTCTGATTATCTTTTCGCTTTTAGTTTGGTACCTAGGTATCTTTTTTATGTCTTTGAAGATGCTCAGTACTTTGGCCCTTCATTATTTCATTATGGCTTGTAATTTTATCACAAAAGTCACTATCAGTTTGCCTTTCTTTGATCAGTTTACAGTTGTATTGTATTCAGTTACATTCAAATTTCACACAACCGTATGTTCCTACGTGGCTTTGTACATGGGTACTCCCCTGCAATTTAAATTACTACAAATTAAAATGTTCATACCTCTTTCGTTATTTAAGAGTTTAAGACTTTTCAACCCTTGGCCCTAATTTAATTTATCTTAATAGGTAGTTTTTTTAATTTAATTCAAAGATCTTGAGAAAGAGAATTACAATAACTACCTTACATGTACCTATCAATATATTTGTTGAAGTAGGGTACCTAAATTGATCTAGACAATGGCATGTAATATGTAAAATTTAGGTACCTACCTAAGTAAATTATACACATATACAATAAGTAGAGGTCTGTCCTAACCTAATCAGTTCAAAATTAATGACTCAAAATATATCTTAACAATCCAAAACATATTTAAAGTTTTAATAACTGTTATAAATAAGATTAACAAATTACTTCGTATTGTAATTGTATTCAACATTAAGTTTAGTTCAATTACAACTTTTGTAGGAATTAATAGCTAAATACTAGATTTATTATTAAAAAATAGCCAACAATTAATATTGACCTACTTATTTAATTATTAAATTATTTGGTAGGTATGTACAAAATCTTGTAGAAATAAAAATACAATTGAATAATAACATTTTATAAACAAATATTTTAGTTGAATCATTAAACTTAAATGTACCTATAGAGTATAGGCTATAGGCAATGAACTAATATCTTATAAATTATAAAACATCTAAGGTTTGTCACCTTGTTATTTAATAAGTTACAAATCATCATTCAATCATTTAAAGTACCTAGGTGTTTTGTTTTATTACAATATTTGTTACAATACCATTGGATGTCAAATGTAATTTTCATATCTTATACATTTAATATTGCACATACAATTCCAAGTGGCATAATTTACAACTAATATATTATACACAAGTTCATGCCAATTGATAAAATAACTACCTATATTTTATTCTAGCAGAGTCCATGTTTATGATATGTCATATGTAGGACATAGGTATATTACGTACCTACTTAGCAAACATTGGTAGTAATAAAAACGTAATAAAACTTACATTTTATAAATCATTGTATAATAGATAGATACACCATATAGATAACATTTTTATGATAGGCTATTTATAACCTATATCCATTCAAAAAAAAAAATTTTTTTTTTATATTTATCTATATATTTTTGACTGGTTGGAAATTTACAGGAATTGGGTTGGTACCTTATTTATATACTTTTGTTAAGTAAAAACAATTATTTCATTTCAAAGCATTGTTATGAATGAATAATTATTAGGTAGGTAAATGTTTAAAATACAATAGGTATGAATTGTATGATATTAGAATAACGTGTTCCTGCAGTACCTATTATAGTTCCTTTTATGCAGGAATATGTTCAATTCCTCGTTTATAATATTAAAATAAGTAAATATAGTGTATATAGTAAACAGTTTTTATAATTGCAGTTCTTCTATAGTTAACACATTACACATTCAAAGAAGCAGACAACCTTGGCGCATAATGTGTTAAATTCAAAATATAGGTAGATACCTACTATAATTATAGGTATAGTGCCAAACATTAAAAAAAATATTTAAACCTGTAAATATTTACGTAAGGAAAATATGTCATAATTTTAAATCAAATAACCATATTTGGAACAAATAAATTAAGAAATATAATAGGTATCTGCTTTAAAAAATGTAGCTAATATCTAACAGTTTCAGAAACTTAGAGTAGAGTATCAACCATTAATACCAAATACATATAGGTAGATAAGTAATTTATAATTGATCATGGTACCTATTTCTATACATGGTGAGGAACTTTTGAATTAAGAAACAACTATAGACTCAGTTACAAAGTAGAATATTAAAACCTGAGAAGTTGTTCTACTATATAATAGGTTTTAAAGTACTTTGTCATTGAATAGGATACTATAATACATGTGTTAAATTTGAATTCAGTGTTATACAGGGTGTCCCGTGAGGATTTACCTATTAGCCGTAGAGGGGGATTCGCCGCCCAGACAAAAACCGGTTTTTTGTAGTTTTACTTATTAATTAAAAAAATTATTAAAAATCAGGAAATTAATGAAATTAAAATGTTGAAACGTCAATATTTTCAGAAAAATGAACTCTACAAAATGGCAATCTTCAATATTTTTTTAAATAATTAATTAAAAAAATAATTTTTTTAACTTTTTTACCAAAACATAAAAAAAAATAAAATATATTAAACATCAAATAAAGATAAACTTTATTAGTGTCTTACCTTTATTGGCCCCGATAGCAATATTCCTTGTCATTTATCAACAACAATATTTCTGCTTATTATTCGGTATAGTAAAATTATAAAAAAATGTATTGTTGTATTATAGAATATAATTTAATCATTCAATTTGAATGTATTATTATTAAAAAGTATGTGGCCCACAACAACTTCTACCCATATGATGTGGCCCAGTCTTCACAAAAGGTTGGACACCCCTGGTTTAAAGTATAGTACCTTTTACCTACAGACTACACCTAAAATCCATACATCTGGAGTCATTGAGAAAAAGATATTATAATTTATGTTATCCAAAAATGAATTATGTTGAGTCTCAAATTGGAAATTTTGGTGAGGGGCATAAAATCCAGGATAGTTATTTAGATATAGAGGATTGACAAAAACGGTAAAGTAAAATATAGGAAAATAATACTAGTGAATACCTAATAATTCATAAGAAATCATAAATCAGGATAATAAAATTTTTGAAATAAGTTCATAAGAACTTAAAACCCAGGAAAATAACCTATAGGAATTTTAAAATCAGAAAATTATTTATACAGGAAAATATTACACAGGAATTTCAAAACCGTGAAAATATTCTACATTATTCTTGAATATTACTTTCCCGTGTAAATATTTCCTAATATTTAAATTCTCGTAGTTTATTTTCTTGGATAATATTTTCCTGATTTTTATTTTCCTATGTTAAGTTTATTGATTTTGAATTCTTGTGTATTATTTTCCTGATTTACATTTTCATCAATTTTAAATTTCAAAACATAATAGTCCTCTAAAATATAATTTCCAGAATTGAGTTTAACTAAGAAGTGATTTTCAGTCAATATTAGGTCCCATCACAAAAGCATTCCTGACAAATATTTTCCTGAATTTAATTGTTCCTGACAAAAATTCTTCTGAAAATTATGCGCTATCAATTTTGGTCATTCATTTAAATTTTTATTGTTAAATGTTTAGTTTAATTTAGGTATAAAAAGTCTATAATTTAAAAATAATAGTTCTTTTTGTGTTCAAAAATATTTATTCAATTTTTCCAATTTGTAGATTTTCTAATTACTCACTAGTAGGTAATATTGATTATTTTACTAACTATTTAACTCATATCTATGATGTACACTGTTCCAGTACAGGTATTCATATACCTGTTACGAAGAAGTCATCAAAAGTATGGACCATGTATGTAATCATATTTTGAAATAATATTAGCTCTTATTAAGACCACTCCTGAAAAAATAATAAGTTAATAAAAATTATAGAAACAATAATTTATATTTAATTTAAATGTTAATTAGTTTTGTTCATAATAATAATCTAGTTGATTTACCTGATGGGTTTACTTTAACTTTAAGCAGTGAATCTGGTTTTAAAATCTTTACTGTAGTATTATCGTCATATAAATTCTTGTGAGTTGTGGAAGGTACATAAAACAATTTTAAAAAAAATGTATTATTAATTGTTAGATTATAATCGTATAAAATTATTATTTTGCATATTATTATACCTAAACACTAATAATTTATTTCAAATGTTTCCTTCTTCTTCTGTGAACATTATTTTGTGATTGGAAATAAGGGCTTAAATATTTTAGTTAGGTAACATGATCAAAAAAGAAAACTGGTTTGGAACCCATAATAATTTATAATATGCAACTAATAACAGAAAGTCAATAATAATTATTTTGGAGTATGAAGGGTCTTTTACTTTGTCTTTTATGAATCATTAGTGTTTGTTATGTATGTACTTATGGACTAATATGCTAAATAAATCATTAGGTATACCTTTATTTTGTATCCATTTGGGTTATTTAATCCTAAATTATTTAATGTAATATTGTATGAAAATGGTGTTCCCATTGTCCGACGACTAACAAAAGCAATTGCATACGAATAGTGTTCTATCTCTTTTGGTTCGACTGGTTTTGTCCATATCTCAATTCCTTGGTCCTAAAAAACATTAGGTATTGATTATTTTTAATTGATGTAATAATATGTAGTTTTTTTATATAAAATGAATCATAAAAATGATTTCAAGTGTTTAATATTTTTATTTCTTAATTTAATGATTTTGATATTTTGTACATTTCAACATTTATAAATATTATGTAATATTATATGCAACCTTATAGATCCTTTTGCCTTGGATGCCAAGTTTATCTTGATTGACTCCAATTACTTCAGTATTTTGTAGTATTTTCTTGAAATTTGGTTGGACGGTAGACAATTTGTTTGACATAAATAAAGGTGCAGCTAATATAGCCCATAGAGCCATTTGTGTTTGGCTTTGCTCGTGACTCAATGCAAAATTTCCAATCAATAACTTTAAAAAAAATTCTGTATTAATTTTTATACCTATTACTCAAACTTATTATTCTCATACTTTGAGACAAACTGTTTTAAAATGTATAAGTATCTATAAATCTTACCATATCTGGGTCATTCCATTGTCCTGGACCTGCATATTGAGCCCAAATATCTTGTTTCACCGCAAAATTATCAAGTACATCAAATAAAGAAGCATACGATTCTTGTATATCCCCATAGTTTCTCCATAAATTACAGGATTGAGATACTAGTGTATAGTTAACCTATTTTGACAGAAATAAAGTAATTAATTTAATATTAAGTGCCAAGCCATACTATCTGTTTCATCCGGTATCAGAACCTGGTATTCGTCTGTTTAATGGTCCATCTAGAACTGGTAAAAACGGATAATGTGGTTCATGCACTAATATGTAAGTAAAATTAATTAATTTTTTATCTGAAAATACATACCTGCATTCCTTTACCTTCTTGATAAAATGGCCAACAACAAGAGTAAATCATCGGTCTTCCTGTTTCATTCAAATATTTTCCAAACTGTGGAAAATCTATTAAAATTATAATGTAGGTATATGAATTTGATTTGTTTTTTATGTAAGTAATTAAATCTGTAATTATTATTATAGATTTAAATGATTTCATTACTTAAAGCATAAAATTACTTGTATCCATATTTCGTTCATCTGTGTAGCATCCATCTAGTTTCACATAATCAACTCCCCATTCTGCAAATGTCTGAGCATCAATCTTTTCGTAACCTTTAATACCAGCATATCCTTCACAAGATTTTGTTCCAACACTTTCATAAATTCCAAATTTTAACCCTTTTGAATGAACCTAAAAATATTGAAATTATCTATATGACTAATACATTTGTATTTGTGGAAAAAATATATTTTTTTTTGCATTAATTAATATAATTTAAATTTTCTCGTTTATTTTTAATAAATAATACCTAATGTTTCGAGTATATTTTATATATTTTTTTGTTATGTGGGATAATTTTATTTTATTATTTTCAAACATTAAACACATACTAAAAATAGCTACTTAATAAAAAGTAATTAATTAAGTAAAGTAGGTATTTAAAAAATATTTTGGTTCTATTAAAGGTTCTATTCTAATTTATAAAGATGCATAATAGGTAGTTAGGTATTATATGATAAATATATTATTTAATTATTTATAAATAATCTGAATATACCTACTAAAAACTATCAATTAATAATATTATAACATTCCGTTTTTAAAGTTACTATAGTAACACTATTAGCTTATTTACTTACATAATCAGCAAGAGCTTTAATCCCATGTGGAAATCGCTTTTCATCAGCTTGTAATTTTCCATCTGCTGTTCGATTGTGCATCATCCAACAATCATCGATTACAACATATTTGTATCCAACTTTATCATACCCTTCACTTACTAACAAATCAGCTGTAGTCATAAACAATTGTTCACTATTCAAGAAATGTTTTTCATAATGATTGTGTTTTTTATTTTTAACTGTAAATTTATATTTTAATTTTACCTGACACATTCGTCTGGAAAAGTATCACAATCTATAGTACACCTGAATCGTTGCCAAGCAAGCCAACCCATTGGTGGCGTTAAAGCTAATCCATTATTAAGTGCCAGTGTAATTTTGCAGGCAACTAGTACACACAACCATACTCTAATTTTAGTCATATATGACAACATTTTTAATCAAAATAATAACTGCAAGTATTTAATTGATCTAATAGTTGTACTAATAATGATATAAATAATTTTAAAAAAAATTGGACTACCTATGTATAATCAAATAAATTTATTAAATAAATTTACCATTTTTATTTAAAAATGTGTTATATTAAACTGGCAGTGTTTTTTGTATGAACTAATGTTCATGGTTTTTAGTCTAAATATCAGATAACCTTATGAATGCACAGATAATGAATCGTATTTTGTGTTGATTGCTGAGTGTTATCATGGTATACTACCTATGCACGTTAAAACAAAACTAATGAATATCCTCTTCATTAACAATTAACACTATTTCTTCACCTGCTTTTTACATGTTTGGTCAGACAATTACAAATCATTACTTTTAAATATATCATCAATGTTAATTGTATTAGTGTACACTGTACAACCTAATGGTTTTTATTTATAGTTGTTATTTTGTACCTGCATTTCAAAGCATCTGAAAAAATTGGATAAAAATAATACTTCTAGAAGATTAACTTTACTTACATTTTAGTTTTTAGTTATAAACTATGTGTTATTTATATGAATAGTCAAAGTAATTTATTGGGGGGGGGGGAAGTCAAATGTCTTCAAGCAGGAAGGAAACATACATTCTATAGATTTAAAAAAAAATCAACTATCCTGAAGGAATCCCAACTTCTAGGGCCTATATTGTTGATGTATCATGATGATTAGCCTCGGTTTTAGTTATGGCTCACTTTAGATTATATATAGTGTGTTCACGCTAAGAGGTACCACTAAATATTTCAGTTTCATGACCTTGTATTAAAATGGGGTTTTCGCTGAATAATAGATAGTACTTAAATCCACATTTTCAGATAAATTTCAAATTTTTAACTTTCGGTATGCGCATACCACTTACTTTTTTTTAAATGGCAACATCAACTTTTTTTCACATATTCGGATAGAGTATTTTTTTCTAAACAATTTATGTATAAAAAGTTTTTTTCTAATTACAAAATTGGCATATGAAATTTAATGATGAAGTTTAATATTTATAAATAATAAATGTATCATCACCTATATAACAGACCGGATAGTAAGGATAAAAGAAGATTGGAATGGGCAGGTCATGTATGGAGGAAACCTGATGCTTTGACAAAGACGGTCTTACAAGAGAATCCAAGAGGGAAAAGACCACTTGGAAGACCCCGAATGCGATGGGAGGATTGTGTCAGGAAGGATGTAGCAGTATTTCTGCCTGAGGAGGATTGGCATATGCTGGCACAAAATCGTGAAGGGTGGAGGCAGTTATGTTTGGATGTGTGGTCTAAAAGGCTGTAAACAATAAAAAAATAAAAAAAATAAAAAAATAAATGTATAACGAACCAGAATTATACTATCTTAATTACTGGCAAATGTTGTCAAAGTTGTTTTTACTATTTTATCTGTGTGCAAACAGATATTTAACAATATTGGATATTAATAAGTAACAATAAGTTGAATTTAGTTTAGATTTTGTCAAAACAATTACTCGTAAATATTAATTTTCATCGTTAAATTTCATATGCCAATTTTGTAATTAGAAAAAAACTTTTTATGCATAAATTAACTATAGAAAAAAATACTGTATCCGAATATGTGAAAAAAAGTTGGTTGCCATTTAAAAAAAAGTAAGTTGTAATGAGCACGCGAGTATCAAAAGAGTTAAAAATTTGAAATTTATCTGAAAATGGGTATTTAAGTACTATCTGTTATTCAGCGAAAACCTAATTTCAATACAAGGTCATCGCACTGAAATATTTAGTGGTACCTCTTAGCGTGAACACATTGTATATATATTTTTTCAATTTATCATAGTACTATATGTTGACACGTTTAAATAAAATCTCTGAGCTTTCAAATTTTTAATTTTATACTGTTGTTCTGAATCATATTTATATATCCTTAACCATCTATTTTAACAATGTACCAACATTTTATACAACCTTGAAAGTTAATTTTCTCATTACAATTAATATATTTTTGTGGTTTTTCCAATAAAAATATTGGAATTTGTATTGAATTAGTTTTTGTGTTTAATGTGTTTTTAACTTAAATTGTATGTGTAATATATACATTTTGTAAGCACCGAATTATAAAAAAAACAATAAGTATAATTTTTTATATAATGGCAAAATTAAATTGTTATTTTCTATAAACATTAAACAACTATGTATTTATTTATTATTTTTCACAAAAATCTTAAAATTAATGCTAGGTATTTTATGTATTTTAAAATAATATTGAAGATTACCTAATTGAATACTAATGGTTTATAAATTATTTGTGTGGGTTCATTGTTCATAAATATGTGTGCTCTTAGTGCGGTATAAATGTATAGTATTACATATTAGTATTTACTTTGTGTTATCTTAGGATAAGAAACAGTTGTCTTTATGTAACTACCTATACACACATATATATATTTAATAGTAACTATTCCTATTTCAGAACTCAAGCTGAAATATCACAATTATGTCGAGGTACAATTAGTTTGAATGGGGCTACAATACACACTGAAGATTCATGCACAATTGTTATATCTAATGGTGGCACTCAAACTTTTCACCTCCGTGCCACTAGTGAAGTAGAACGGCAAAGATGGGTAACTGAATTAGAGTTGGCCAAGGCTCGTGAAATTGGACATACAAATACTGGTAAATGTAGTAAAGATATTAAAATATATTTTAAATTGATAATTTTTTTACTTCTCACTTATATTCATTCTCTTATAAAATCAAATAGCTTAACTATTTAATTATAGTTAAACAAACTCAACTAACTAACTTCTATGTAGAATAATTAACTAATTAACTTTATAATCTTGCATATTATTACAATTTGTTAACTGTAATTTAATGATATATTTGAATTGCTCATGAAATATATTTTTTATAACTATTTTTAGATAGAAGCAAGGAAAAAGAATTGAGTGCAAATTTAGAAGTTTCATCCGTAGTGTCATCGTTAAATACCAAATTATCTGAACTGCGATCACAAAGCGAAATTATATCTAAACATAGCAAAGCTCTTCAACGGTGCTTAACTGAACTAGAAACCATAGACATACCTCCTGATGTCTCTACAAAAATAAAAGCATGGATGGAACGTGCAAATTTGATACGTATTGCTTCAGTGGGTATGGTAACTGTAAGTATTCAAGCATGATCAGATCAGTAGTTCATAGTTATCTTGTTCTTGTAAACAATAATTGTATTCAAGTAAAATAAAGGAGGGGTATAATATATTTATTAGAAATTAGAAACTTTTGTATTAATTTTATTTCTTGATTTAGTATATTTTAAAGTTAAACAGAAAGATAAATAATCTTATAAAATAAGGTTTATAGTAATTGAAATGTTAAGGTTATTATTTACATTTGAACATTTGAACCTAAGTAGAGATGTGTTAAAATTAAGTTTTCACAAACTCAAACATATTTCTTTTATTTAACTGTTCGAATACTTTAAACTTAAATTTGAATCTTGTTTAAATTTTTTTTCAGACTTGTCAACTCATAAAAATTTAACCATAACAAAGTTTAAAATATAATAGTAATAATACAGTGTTTAATACCTAACCTAAAGTAAAATATTTATTTAATCTGTTGTCATACTTGAACATTTTGATTATCTTCAAACAATTTAAACTGTTTTAATTTCTTATAGTTCGGGGAGTTAGAAGATTATGAGAACACATTCCTACTTTTAAGTGATAAGTTGTATTAGTTAACTGAAACAAACTGTAGAACTCCTTTTATCGATTAGTTGGTTTCGATTATACTTTGTTATTGACTTGGTCACTATAATGGATGTGTTAAATTTGAATTAAATTATAAAACAATTCTGAGTGAAGGAATGGGTGGTTCAGCATTTATTTTTAAGAATACTTCATGTTATGTTATTAGTATTTTTTTAATTTGCTAGATTTAACTTATTTTTAACAACAATTTTACATATAATTATATTAGTCAATCCGTAGAATGGTGCAAAGAAGTTTATGTTATACATAGCTTATAATTGACTAAATATTTTGAAAATTACATTATATTATGTAGAAAACAATAATATAATATGTAATGACAAAATGTTTCAAGTTCCTGTAATTTATATTTTTTTAATTAAACAAAAAACACATTAAGCACATTAAAATTGTTCTTGGAACAATTGTTATTTTTCATATACTATTTTTCATTTTTAAACTTTTAAACTTATAAACAGATGCTTATAAAAAAAATTGTGCCTACGCATTATTTATTTCTATAAAAACTTATGAGGAACCCTGATATTTTTGAGCTTTTAAATCCAGAGACAAAAATTAAATAAACATAAGTCAAATAAAAAAATAAAAAACATACATTTAAAATGTATATAAATAGCATAGTACAATTATATTATATATTATTAAAAAAGTTAACATAAATATTAAGTGAAAATTTCAAGTCTCGTAAGTATTTCTATCTGTATTATAAAAAAAAAATTGTTTTGTAAAATTCACCATATAACTACTCTATTAGTTGAATATTGAATCAAATTTCCGAAGTGATATTGTGTATGAAATATGAATTGAAATGTATTTATAATATTTTTAATTTTTAAAGTTAGTGATAAATCATCATGAAGGTCATCATGTATGTAAAATATAATTTGTTCATAATCATTATAATTTACTTGAAAATATTTATTATTATTGCTGAAAAAAGACGCATATAGATTCATAAAGTAATGTAAAAATATATTATGTATTTTAGAATTGTTCGGAGTATTTAGATTTGGCTCAAAGTCAGGGTAATAAGTGGCAAAAGATGTTGTATAATGAACGGCGACAGCGAATACAGTTGGTAGAAATGGTGGATCAAATTGCTAGGGAACAGACCGTATTGGAGCATGTAGCTAATAATGACAAACAAGGTAATTAAGTATCAATAATATTTACTTGTATAAACGAAGATATTTTATATTATACACAAGTATCTATATACCTACAGATAGATACATTTTAATATTGGGTTTGATTATGGTAAAATTCAAATTAAATAATCATTTAAACCTTTATGTGATTATATAAACTAATATTATCTTATGTTTATAAACCAATAATTATTAACTTGCATGAGTAAATTGAAGACCTCATAACATTTTTTTTAATTTACAACTTTATTTGTTGTTAATATTTTACGTGGTTTTTTACTTACTTATTTATGTCTTTTATACATAACAAATATAGATTAAATTTAAATGTAAAATATTATTTTAATATCTATTTAAATTAATAATTATACAATTTATAATTGTATAATAATCTATTAATACATTACAGTCAAATTAATAGAATGGTCACTCTGAATCATTATTTAAAAATAAAATAGAATTTTATCAATTTGATTTTGTTCCTATATATTTTTTTTTTTGTACACAATTAGAACTTAAATGAGGAATCTAACTTTTAAATTTTAATACTATATTTTCAATGTTTTTATGACATCAACCACAATTAGTTATCAAAAAATATTATTACCTGTTTAAAATTGTAAAATCAACATAATCAATCATTCAATATATTATTTGAATGTTTGAAAATTCAACAAAAACTTTTACGTAAAATTAGATATATAATGTTATAATATAATAGATAATTATAATTAATAGTTATTTTCATTATTATTATTATTATTATTATTAGAATGTTGATATCATTATTCATTTAATTATAAAGTTATTAAAAATTTTTCACTATTCAAACCCTTAACTAAATTGTTGTTACCATTTAGAATAAAATATTAATGATTCCATATTAGTTTTTAGATTAATATTAAATAAGAGAGAAATATTTTAACTTTAAATACTTTTACTAAAATTATTTATTACAGTATAATAAAATTGAACATTTAAAATGTTGGAATTATTTAAAATATAAATTATAAATATTACCTACGTTGTACCAATAAGATATTATGATTTATAATCAATCATCATTATTCATTATGTTATCACTGAATCAATACAAAAAAGTATTCTGTACTTGTAATAATATAATTTATAATATTATGTATAAATACTAATTATGTATATTACATTAATACATGCTAAGTGCTAAAAGAAAAATTTACCTTTATATACACAAGGGCTCTTCTTGATTTTCTAGAATGTAACAAAAGACAAACATTTCACTAAGTTCATTAATTATTTTTGCCTTGAATATTTTTTAACAATATTCTGTTCTACTATATACTTATTATTAATATTATTTTATTTGTTTATAATAATGATTCAAAGGTTATATTTACATAATATGTTTCATTTTTTGTGCCTTGTGATAAGAGATAACCTTATGAACAATTATAAAAAATGTAACACAATATTAATTGTAGATACCATAATATTGTTATATTTTCAACTTAAATCTATTTAATTATATTATTCTTAAATATTTGTATGTATTAATATAATGTTAAGCTTACGATAGCTTTATTTTTACTTTACCTACCTATATATTTTTAAAACTTATAAATTTACTTGATTTTTTGTCGACTTGGCTTTGCTATTCAACTATATTTAATTTGTATGATTTTTTACTATAATTATATTGATTAGATTAGTGTTAATCATATATTTTATATATTTTTTGTTGATTTATGTACTTGAATATACAATAACATTACAGTGATGTATAATTATATTTATTATATTGTATTTATCATGCAATATTATTATTCATTATGGTAATCATTTTCTTATTTAATATTTGAATACTGTGTTATTGTAAAGTTTATATTTTATTAGGTGATTCTACCGACGAAGATGATGCTTCAGACAGTTGTGAATTTTTTGATGCTCAAGGTGGTGATTCCTTTGACGTAACCACAAATAATTATCTAGTTAACTGTCAGTCTCAAAATATTATCCAACACAAATCTCTTTCAAGCTCACAGGTATTTCTGTAGAACTTATTAAAATTTAAAATTGTTCTCAACTTAAATAAAAATTATTTAAGGTTCTTGAAAAATTGGTCAATGAAGAACTAGATTGTAGTGGTGGATCTAGTAGTGATATTGACGATCCTGCTGAGTCATCAGCTATATTAACAGCTGCAATTTGTTCATCAACTGGCTTAAATACTGATCGTGTATGTTTATATATTATATAATCAATATTATTGTATAAATCTAAAATTATATTATTGTCATTATTAATTATTTTTAGGATGAAAATAATAAATCTTCTAGGATGTTCCCTCAACTTTCGGAACATGCCAAAAAAATGCTAGAGGACGTGATTAAACACCCTTTAAAACAAAAAGACAAACGAAGGTGTAGAGTGACTGACAAGCCAAATCACCCGTTACATATTTGGAGTATTTTGAAAAATTGCATTGGAAAAGATTTGTCTAAAATACCAATGCCGGTATTGTTTAGTTATTTTTTTTGATCAAATTTTTAGTTTTACCTATTGTCATTTTTGTTACAGGTCAATTTTTCTGAACCACTATCAATGTTACAAAGAATTACTGAGGATTTTGAATATTCAAATATTCTAGATACAGCAGCTCAATGTAAGGATTCATTTGAGCAGATGGCATATGTTGCTGCATTTACGATTTCATCATATTCGACAACTGTCAATCGGACAAGTAAACCTTTTAATCCATTGTTAGGTGAAACATATGAATGTGATAGAATGTCAGATCTTGGTTGGAAAGCATTTAACGAACAAGTAAAAATGCTGTTAGTAAATTTATTATATATAACTGTTTAATTTAAAATTGTAATATAGGTTTCACATCATCCTCCAATTTCGGCTCAGTATTGTTCGGGTAAAGAATGGTCTTGTTGGCAAGAATTTTCAATGTCCTCAAAATTCCGCGGTAAATACTTACAAGCAATTCCTAATGGTATTGCTCATCTTGATTTCCCAGCATCTGGTTAGTTGTGAATATTTAATTTATTTAAAATTAAATTTAAACTATTTATAGATTTTAATTTTCTAAGCGTTCTTTATTTGTAGGGAATCATTATACTTGGACCAAAGTCACAACTACTGTTCATAATATAATTGTTGGAAAACTGTGGGTTGATCAAACAGGTGATATGACAATAACAAATCATAAAGATGGTTCTAAATGTCGCTTGAGTTATATACCCTATAGTTATTTTACTAGGGATCAGCAAAGAAAGGTATGTTAAAAATGTTACAAATCAGTTTGTGTATTGTAATTTATATACATTTTTGATTTTAGGTAAAAGGATATGTTATGGATAAAGATAATGAAATTAAATGGGTAATAAATGGTACGTGGGACAATAAAGTTGAAATAGCTCCTGTTACCAAATTCGAAGGTCCTATTGAGAGTCCTACATGTCAAACAGGAAGTTATATAATGGCCTGGCAAAGACAAGCACCTCCGTAAGTTTTGTAATGCAAAACATATGTAAATTATATTATCATTAATTTTTGTTTCATTATTATTGGCTTATATTAAGATCTGACAATGAAAAATACTACTATTTCACTATATTAGCAAGCCAATTGAATGAAATCGAAGAAGGTGTAGCACCAACAGATTCAAGATTACGGCCAGATCAACGTTTAATGGAGTTTGGTCTTTGGGATGAAGCTAATATTGAGAAATTAAGGTTAGAGGAATTTCAGAGAGTCAGAAATCGCAAAGCAAATGCTGGAGTAGCTGATTCTAATCAAATCAACGAAAATGGTATAATATTTAAATTCTATAATGAATATTTTTAATATTTTCTAAGCATTAGATTCTTGACTAGTTCTGTAGTAAATAATAATCTAAATTCTAAGTGGACACCAAATCACCTATAATTTATCCATGAAAATGGATTTGTGTTGGAGACAAACTTACAGAGATTGAATTCACCGTAGCCTTACCTATTTTTACCCATACATATAGATGAAATTTATGTACTGTTGTAGAATTTTTATTTTTATGATGACTGATAGACAACCCAAATAAATTATTCATATAGATTAATATTTTTTTAAATTTTTTTATTTGTTTTTTAAATTATTGAGTTTTGACACAGATTATAAGTTCTCTTCTATGTAATTTGAACATTAGGTAAACCTAGTTTAAATAATGTAGTTGTAAGTTTGTACCATGCAAAACCGTTTTTCTATTTAATTGCATTGTTGGTCTGACATGGGACTACTTTTTAAACATGTTTAAGATTAATTGCTTATATTTGAAGTTAGAACCCCTTAAATAGCGGGTGCGGCATCTTCTTCAAGTAGATCAGTAGATAATATTTATAATTTTATTTTATAGAAGAAGAGGATGATGAGACAGTCCAAGAAAATGATAACAGTGCTATCAAACCATTATGGTTTAAACGAGATGTGTGCAAATGGACAAAAAAGCCTTGTTTTACTTTTACGCATGAATATTGGGAGTGTAAACAAAAAGGAGATTGGAGTAGATGTCCATCTTTATTTTAAATAAATGTGATAATTTGTTTATTTTATTAAGCTTAAGCAACATTGTATGTGGCCATATTATGTTGAAACCTTAGATTTATTGTGAACAGAAGTATCTCAGAATTTAAGTATAATACAAAAAACTCCAAAATGCACGGAAGTCTTTTCATGTTTATATTATCTCCTTAACTATTTTATGACTTGTAACTTTGAGTATTTTTTCCACTATTTGAACTCTGAATCTATTGCACTGCATAAATCTTGTAGACAAAATTAGCCTAAGGAAATATTTCAGTTAATTTATAAATTTTCAAATCATTGTTTTTACATGTTATATTTTTATTCTTTTATATGTTTTGTTATCTAAATTATTTACAACAAAGTTGTCCTTGTATTATTTTTAATTTATTTATTGTCAATTATTTCTGTTTGTTCTATTCAATCATTTCACAATTGATTTATTATTTAAAAATTTTCCTTTTAAAGATAATGTAATATTTAAATCATTATTGAAATGACAAAAGATGTGAAAATGATTAAACTTTTAAAATATGAATCTTTATTTAAAATACAATTTATAATGTGTTATGTAAAAAAAAATAATTGAATACTACTCATAAATTAATTGGCGTTAGACGTATTCTTAAAACATAAGTTTCAACACTATCAATTAAAAAAAAAATTTGAGTAAAAATGTTTATATTTTGAAGAAAAAAATTAAAAAAAATTATTGATGTAAATTATTTTAAAAGGTGATAACAAATAACAATAATTATTTTTTGTAACTCAATCAGTTTTTAATAATTATCATATCTATTAATGTTTCTATACTTTTATTTTGAAGTTATTGTTTACACTAACATAAAACAATATAGGTTCTAAGAAGTTAAATAGATATTGTTTAAAATTGTTTTTATAAAAAAAGTTTTTAAAAGTGACAATAACTTGTCTTATAATTCATCAACAAGGACGTTATGTGTGTAAATCACTGTTTAGCTTTAAATTATATAATTAATATTTATGTGTGGCAAAATAATCAACTGTAGTTATTATAGGTATTCTGTTTATAAGCATAAGGATAAAAAGAATGACCAGGATAAAAAAAACAAGTATTTTTAATTTATAGCATTCCAATGATGTATTTGTATTTTTTTTTTTTTATAAATCTATTCAAAATTTTATTTTTGTTAAAAAAATCACATATATTTATTATTTTATTTTATTTTGTTAGACATACATGAAAAGATCGGGTACTTATGCAATGGCTCTAGTTCTCATTTTCATACTTTTAATTCATCTTTATGCTCGTTATAAAAATATATAATTCAGATATTGTTTGTTATACTAAAATTGGCATGTGTAAAGTATAGGTCTATAATATATATATTTTTTGTTTTTGTTTTGTTGAAATGTCCATGCAATTTGTACGACTAACTAGAATTCATGATTCTTTTTGTTTAAATTGAAATTTCAAATTTTGCATGCAACTGTTCACTACATCTATTATAGTTATTAATAGTCATTGAATATTTTTTAATTTTAAAATATGTAAACATGTCATAACGTTATTATTGGTGATACACTATTAAGTATTTTTTTTTTTTTTTTGTAATTTTTTTATATTAATTCTATAAAAATCTATCAGTGAAAAGACTTACCTAAAAAACACTAGTTTAAATGTTTTAAATTATAAATTTCAAAGTGAAATTTATAAAAAATTATTACAATTTAAATATAATATATATTATATTCTAGTGTGTCGTACAACTTGATATATAATTTATTTTATTTAAATTAGTCAATCTATGTTACCATATAATGTTCTTGTAATCCTGTGTAATAGTAAATAGTTAGTCAACAGTTTTATTTAATTTAATTAAACTTAAGGGCTGTGAATAAAAATCAAGAATAAATGCTATAAGCATAGCATAGGCTATCAGTATTATAAACAAATGTCAACGTATTATTTGATATATTATATTATATTTTGATGTCTGTGTATCTGCGTTACTCCTTGTCAACACTAAAATGTAAATTTAATTATTATGCATGTACAATATTATTGTACGGATCAACAGAAATACATTTTTTTTAGTTCAAGTGAGTTAGTATCTAAGCAAAAAACGGGTGTGGGTATACCATTTCGTTTATATTACAGTTTGTTTTAAAGTTATTAATATTAATATAAGATAATAATACGTACTTATAGTTTTTTTTTGTTTTATTTATTTGTGTTTAAAATTTATTACATAACTCAATAAGTACCTATAGTATGATATAATATAATATAATATTATATATTTATGAGAAATAAATCTATGAAATCATTGCAAGATGTATTGCTTAATTATTGTTAAAATGGATTTAGTAATATTACCGTTACACCTACTGGCTCATCAAACATTTTACACAAATAAGTAGAAAACAAATTAAATTTCTAATATTTTTGATCCAGGTGCAAGATTTGTGTACGTCCTTTACATTCTAGGATTTTTATTTTTGAAACAGGACAGAATACATGCATTGCCTATTGGTCGTTGTAATGGTCCTTTATGTTGTTATCCAGTAGCAAATAATATGCATTAGTTATGGTTGAAATATTATGTTGAATCAATGATAGGGATTGAAGAAGTAGTTTTAATGAACCAGGCTAGAGTGAGCGCCAAACGTCTGGACATGTGTGAAAGGAGAGTGTGTTGGACATCACAATTCGGTATGAATAATATTTAAATTTATAGCAAACTTTAATCACTTTTTATTTATAATAAACACTTTAATCATCATGTTTAAATTAAAAAATATTGGTAGATGGACGATAAATAGACCACTTTGCTGTGCTCAGCACAGAATAATGATAAATCATAATTTATAAAAAAGTGTTTCTAGAAAATTATTGATAAGATATTTTCAACATTCATCATAATAGAGTAAAAAATTTGGCCCTGATTTGCATACATAATGCCCTAATAAGATATTCCATTGAAGTAAAAAACTTACCCTTAGGTACCTAATACAATTTTTTAGATTCTGAGTGAAACGATGAATGTATTGAATTTTACAATGATGTGTTTTTTTTTAAATTTTTTAATTTTTGTGTCTGTCTTCATCTTTTAGGACAGTAAAAATGCTTAGATTTTCTTCAACCGTATCTTTTCCTATAGTAAAGTGAATCTAGTTTTTACTTAGGGGGCTCAAAAGTAACAATTTTCCAGTAGTTTTCAAAAGCACCTTGAAAAACAAAAGAAAAATTAAGGAAATCTGGGAATTTGTACGCAAAATCTGTTTTCGATTTTGGTCTTTGGTGGAAATCTTAAGCAAATGACCTTAGGACTTTGGTACATACAATTTTGACTGAATGTTTTTATTAGCATTTTCTATACACCATAACATTTTCCAAATATTTTGATTTATTTTGAGCTGTTTACGGACATTTTCAGTTTCCATTTTTTTAGTTGTAATTGTATTTTAGTTGTATTTGTATTTTATGTTATGTACAAAAATAAATCGAAAAAATAATTACATTGCTTTAGAAAAAAATCACGGTACTTACATAAAATAAAAAAATACTAGCAATAATGTGTTACCACTTACCAGTAAGAGTTCTCCTTGTTGTTACTCTTTAGATCGTTTCAAACTCGTGGGGACTTTGGTGGGGTGAAAGAGGGTACTTCCGGATACTGAAAGGAACCAATGAGTGTCAGATTGAAGACTTCGTTGTTGCCGCGATGGCGGACATCGGCAATTTCTATAATATACCGGATCAGTCGTTCAGAGAAAATGCTTCATACACATTGAATGGCACCAAAATCGATATTTCTTAAGCCACATGTCTATACATAAAATCTTTGAGATTACGTTGTGGTCAAATGATCCAGAAAATCAAAAATTCAAGGGATAAAAATTATTCATATCACCTATACTGATGTATATTTATCATTTTTATGTGTTTAATAAAGAAAAAAAAATTCAAGAAAACGTATACCTACCCTATAATTTATAAATTTATTATATTTATTTAAATTTTCATCTACTCATCGCCTTCCCGAGGAGGAGAGGAGAGCCACATATTATTATACTGTACCTACTATTTAGCTTTAAGGGCCATTTTTGATTGTTATTATATTTTATATTGTTGTTTCGTTATGCATATATTATTATCTATTTTATCAGTAGTACAACAATTTAATTACCATTATAATTTAGTTACCATTTTTCGAGCTACCTTTCTATCATCATTGTTCCTTGTTAGTACACTCACTCAAGTCTACATATACACATATACATTTAGTATTTACATATACACATACACCAAAACACACACACATGTACACAATAAATTAATGGCATACCACACACTATAGCATTCAATAGTCTTGCTCGCCGAACCCGTCCACTTTTTTCGAATTGCTAATACCTATAATATACACATATAACACAGGATCTTTTTCAACACATCTTTTTTTCTATTATTCTGTAGGTACTTTTAATGAATCTAAAATACGAATATTAATGCGAATAGTTAACTTAGTGAAGTGCGACAGTGATTAATTCTAGTTATTATTGTTATGAACAATGTATAATATATAATATTTAACCCTAATATGAGTTATCAAAATCTTAATCAAATACTTAAAGTACCTACCTACCTACCTAACATTGTAGAGACCTGATAAAATGTTTAAAAGATTTAAAATCGTTTAGAGTCTGAACAGATACATAATAACTGTAGGGGTAGATGTCTATAATACTTAAACTTACAGTGATAATAGCAAAATTAGGACATTAAAAAGGTGCTCTGATGCACAGTAGGTTACAAGTGGGTCACTGTATAATGAATGGTATTAAATTTGAATTCGATGATATAATATCATTGTATAAGAAAAACGATTCTGAAAAACGGTATGTCAGTCTAGGTATAAGACATATTATATAGGTACTTATCATCTATAGTATTAAAAAAAAAAATTGACCTATAGGCTATAATAAATTCCAAATTAATCATATCACAATATCCATTAGGTACTTAAAACGCGTTATACATCAACAACAAACCGTTATACTATCATAGATATATAATAGTATACTTTAGAAGTTTCAAGTACCTACCCACGATTAATATTATACAATCACAACAAAAAAACTAAAACAGTTATTCTAAGTTTTTTATTATGTAATTTCGTCCAAATTCGAACTTAAGATGACTATAAAAATAAACTGTCCATTCTGTATTTTTAGATTTTTTGGTAACAGAATTAACTACTTACGTGGAATCTTGTTTTAAATTTTCAATCCTTACATATAAAAGTTGAACATTTTATAAATTTTTAACTACAAAATAATTATTTAATTTTAAATTTGATAAATTTTTTCAAAATTCGATGTTTAAATTCTTATAAAAAAAAATTGTGCCTATGTATTTTTAATATTTTCAACTGCTATTGTAACAATATATCAGGAGCCTTGTATTACATTTTTGGCCCAACAGATAAAACTTCATTGATATTTATAGAAAAAAAAACTAAAAAAATTGAAAACTGTAAATGTCCGTAAATAGCTCAAAAAGAGTCAAAATATTTTCAAAATTGTATGGTGTAAAGGAAATGCTAAAATGAACATACAGTGAAATTTTCATATATCTACAGTTGTTCGTTTTTGAATTACAACAAAATAGGAAAATCACTACATGAGAAATCGAGTGAATATCCAATGTTGTAAAAATTTGAATTTCAAACGCTCATAAAAATTTAATTTGAATTTCTTATAGACATTTTTTTTTTGATAAAGGTAGATAATCTTATTAGAAATCTTGTATTCAATTTTAAAATCTTAGATTTAAAAAAAAATTTCTACTAATTCTTAACTCAAAATAATTTGCTAATTTTCGTGATTTTTTCATATTTTGTCAATTTTTGAATTTAAATGCTTATAAAAAAAAAAACTGTGACTAAGGATTTTTAATATTTTTCATCTGCTTTTGAAACAATATGCTATGAGCCTTCTATTAAATTTTCAAGATTTTTTAACCCACAAATAAAATTTTATTGATATTTTTAGAAAATAAACTAAAAATTAAAGCCATATTAGGTACCTACTCAATAACGCAATCTTTAGAGTTTAGACTCTAATATTTTGAATTTTCCAATATTATGGACACACTTTTACGAATAATTATTATGATAACTAAATCAAACGAAACACTAGATATTCCTACTTCGCATGCAGACCACTACGTCCCTATATTACCTCACCTTACAAAAATATGTGAATTACTTTTTATAAAACCTTTGAATGTATATTCCCATACATACTAAGAAGCAATAATATACTTCCGCCCACTCAATTTAGTTTCAGTTCTAACCATATAGTATGCTACATCAGGGTAACAGAGTAGTTGATGCTATCCCCTACTTCACTCGAAATAAACCGCCATTGTACTGGTGTATTCTTAGACATATTTCATACTTTTGACATAGTTCGGCATGAAGGCATCCTATTTAAACTTTCCAAATGTCTACCCGAAACGGTTTTTTCTATTAATTTAATCATATCTTATGTAATGCCACATCCAAATACGCCATTCTAATTAATGCAGGAGGACCTCAAGGGGCATATAACATAATTGGATACTGCTAAGAATATTCTATACTTGCTATGGCAAAAGCCAAAAACAAAAATCAATCAGACACACGCCTTAACTTATTTCATGTGAAATCGCTATGTAGTCGCACTATACACGTGCTGTACCTACATATGTTGTTGACCGTTATAATATTATATCTTATGTTATAATAATAACATTATAATATACGTAACCACGTGGGTAAAAGTTTTATGTTTTGAACGATTGGCCGTTGCGGTCGTATTCATTTAGTTTCCGTGGTTATATTATTGTTATTGATTTGTAAAAAATATTAAATCCTCTAGGAAAAGCACAATATTCGTATAGTGTTTTGCGTTCTGCTAGATTTTTGCGATTTATTGTTTTGAAAGATCTGTTGTAAGTTTCAATTTATATTTTCGCACATGCCTTCGCCACGTGATGCTATGCCGAGCGGTCGCTATGTAAGCCACGGACGACGATGTCCGATGGTCATGGAGTGCGTGTTAATGTTGGTCATATTGATTCCGCTAATCGACGGCGGCACCGGAAGTCCGGACGCGCACGGCACCAGTCTGTACAAGGTCGCGGACATCGACCGGAAGACGTGGACTTCGGCCGATTGTATAGAACTCCAGTGCCGGAAGTCGATTGGGTTGTTGATTCCCGGGGCGAATTTCACCGACGGCGAAGGCGCCGGCGTAAGGTTCCTGCAGTACTTCGACGCGGTCAAAGCTGAAGCCAAGAAAATCGTGTCTTCTGTGGCCAGAAAACGCGCCATGATCGCTGTCGTGGACGCCCTGGGAGGTTACTTGCACACCAAACTCTTGCCGCATGTCAGAGAGCAATACTATGCAGGCCGGGCCTCTTACTCGACGGTCAAACGGTTACAAGACCTCGATAAAAATATAAAGTGATTTTTTTTAATTGTCTTAATACAGTGTTAAATATTTTACTATTTAAATATTCACTCTCGAGTAACTTGCAGCTAAGTAGATGTAAGTAAGTAAGTACCGCAGACGGGCCTGCGTATAAATACAGGTATATATCGAACCCTAACCTCCGAACAACCGCTTAAACGAGGGTAGGTACTACTTTTATTCTATTTTTTTCCCCCGTAACGCGTTCCGTACTATTTAAATCCGATCTTGTTAAGATTATACGACCCCGTTTCCGCTCAGCCCATACGATATTACCACCGTCACATACGCATCCGTTCCGACCCGTTGGGACCACTATACGTGCAGGTGCAAATATTTTAAACAGTTATTTATTATTATTTATGCAAGATGTTGCAAGCTGAGTGTTAACCCTGCGTAGGTCGCGCGGATTACCATTGTAATCCATCTAAAAATAAATGTTTTTTTCGTATATTGAAAACCAATAAAATTACCTTATCTTTTCGGTACCTTCGAATAACATGTTGCTTAATATAATTAGTTTGTTTCCGAATACTGGTCGCTAAAGTTGTCGTTGTTATCGGAGTTCAAAGTGTGTTGGATTACCAGTGTATGCCGCGCGATCTTTCACGCCCCTTTTTTTCAGTTTATTTTATATATTTAACATGTACACATATTTTATAAAGTACTCTTGTTTTTTTTTTATTATTAATATAGAGAGCTAAAATATATGTAAGATACTTAAATATTAATATGTTTATACAGAAATATTATAAAAATTTAATTACATTGAGTATCATTACAATTTAAGAAAACAAATTCTAATAAATTATTATTTATTCTCATTTAAGTTAAAGTTCATATTCTAAGGTAAAAAAATTTTAATTTTAATTTTTTCTTTATCGCAATATATTTTTCCATATGTACTTAGTATATAACAATAATTTAAATTTTCAATATAGACTTAGAACCTATTCAAAAAAAATAAAAAAATAATGGATTACAACTGTAATCCGCGCGACTACTGGCGTACTATCAAGGCACGCGACCTACGCAGGGTTAAAAAAAAAATGGATAGACATAGAGTCATGTGCTTGAAAATACTTCACGAAATTAAACATTAATATTAAAATTATTAAATATTATTTATTAGGTAGGTACCTATACAATCACTGTCTGTCATAATACCTATTATATCCATCTCGATGTGTATAATAATGGTTATTTGTAAATGATTTCATTGTTATTATTGTGATTATACCGAAACATAATCATCATTGGCGCGGCTGTCCACAGGTACATTTTGGGCACGGACGGCCGAGGTTGGGCGAGACCGATAGTGACAGACCAGCGGTCCAGCGAGGACGTGTCGTTAGCGATGTGGCGGGCAGCCGAACGTAAGCCACCGGTTAGGCCCGGTGAGGGCTCATCGGAACGTTGCGGTGGCGTGGCCGCGGGCCGTTACGGTTTGCTGGGCAACGACGACCCCGTGCCGCATTTCGACAACAACACGAGACCGCATTCGGTGGTGGTGCCATGGCGCCAGGGGCGGACTGTGCTGTACGGCATCCGGGACGCCGGTTGCTATCGGACGCTGTTCGACCACCTCGCTGCGGCCACAGCGGCCAACATGCGCGGACGCAGCGCCACACTGCGTCAGTGGCTGGACGAGGCCGTTCTGCCGCTCGTGACGGCTCTGGCCACGGACCGATGGTATCCGGCTCTGTGGGGCGTTACGCTCGTGGCCAGGCGTCTAAAAGACGACGTGGACGCCGTTACTCGTGTTGGCGATCGGGGTGGCCACCGCCTGCAAGTGGACTGCGATTGGACGACCGCGGAGGTGCCCGGCCACAATTTTTATGCGGCCATCGTCCTGGCGTCCGCGTACGTCTGCTGGTCGGTGGCCCTGATCATCGCACTTTATCCCACCGAAGTACAATAGGAACCCAGACAACAAAATAAAGTTTAGAGAAGTTTCAAAAACATTTGAAATATAACTTTATTTTGTTGTCGGGGTTCCTATTGTACTTCGGTGGGATAAAGGGCCACCGACCAGCAGATGTACGCGGACGCCAGGACGATGGCCGCATAAAAATTGTGGCCGGGCACCTCCGCGGTCGTCCAATCGCAGTCCACTTGCAGGCGGTGGCCACGGCCGCCACCCCGACCGTCCCGATCGCCAACACGAGTGACGGCGTCCACGTCTTTTAGACGCCTGGCCACGAGCGTAACGCCCCACAGAGCAGGATACCATCGGTCCGTGGCCCGAGCCGTCACGAGCGGCAGAACGGCCTCGTCCAGCCACTGACGCAGTGTGGCGCTGCGTCCGCACATGTTGGCCGCAGCGAGGTGGTCGAACAGCGTCGAACACCCCGAAAATAAAGTCTTGTCCTGTCTTGTAGTTTTTGTATTTAAATTTGTTTGTTAACTAATAGATTGAATGTATTAATTGTAAAATAACTTCTGTCAATAAATACAATTAATAATTAAAAATTTACTGTTTTTAAACAAAAATCAAATATCATTCAATAACGCCAGTACCTATATTACAATAATTATAGGTAATGATTAAATAATATACTTAATTATTTTGAGTACCTTAATATAAAATGGAATGGAGATTTTAAATAAAACAAAGTTTTAATGCAGTAATAGTACCTAATATATTGTTTATTATTTATTAATTCATATTTATAAAAGAACACAATTTATAGTTTGTTATTTTTTTCAATTGCTTTGTTTAGAAGTCTAAATTTAGAGTGATTGAGCCGGTTTGCAAATGGGTCATTTAAATCTTTATTGATTTTATCTTTGTATTTTTGATGGATTCTCAATGCATATAAAACAAATAAAACATATATAAAGTTAATACAAATAAAATGTCCACCACAAAAGTTAAACCTAGTTCTCAGATGGGTGACCCAGTTTCGTAGTGCGCAAAAACCTTGCCACACATACACGTGTTCCTAACCGATCGTACCGACCGTACCAACCCTACTATACCAACCCCACCAACGTACAGGCTAACGACCTCTGCATCCTTCGAACCCTTAAACCTAAAAATAAAAAAAATAATATATATATACATATTTATAATAATTAAGTGTAAATAGGTACGAAAGAATTAAAAATAATAGTTAAATAAGATATTCTTGTAAATCAAATATAAATGATAACAATCAAACATATTATACAGGTTGGTCAATTCAGTTAAATGTTAACATTTATAATATGCAATATCATGCATCCAGTTTATACCCCACAATTATTGGTAGGAGGTATCTACCCATAAAAGTTACCCAATAATTTAATATTTAAATACATTTATATGTAGGTATCATGTATTTTTGATCTGAAGTTATTTACCTACATTTTTATGTTAGACGCAAAAAACACATTAATTGTTTCCAGGGTTATTCAAAGTTACAAAGTTGTATATTATTCAAATGAATTTAAGTGTTATTTATTTTTAAATTCTTACTTTGATTCTTGAATCTTTTAGTATCTATATCAATTTAATGGAGGTCTAAGAATGTCTGTTTCAATTCTGAAAGCAACGTTTCTCTGAATTTTGTAACTTTTTTAAATGTGAAATCTGCAGTAGGATTGTTGATTCTTGGATAAACTATGTGAATACATTATTTAATATATTATTCTGTTTAAAATGTTCTTGATCTAATTTGTATTCAGATTTTTTTTTTTTTACTCGAAAAATTAGTTTTAAACACTAGAGTTCAGTTTGTATGGGGGCGTGTTTTAAATATATTCATAAAATATGAATATTATAATCTCTTTGGCAGTTAATTTTATCAAAGAATAATACTGTGTAAAAAGAACATATTTATATTACTTACATAGATATATGAATATATGAAAACGGAATACAATAATACCATATAGTCCAGATACTCCAGATTATATTTTATTTTCTCCACTTTCTAAACTTTCTAAACCATGTATGTGAATAGTTTTCCTAGCAAGGCACGGTAATGGTTCAGTGATGGTAAATATTAAGTTATTCTACTTGCAGTAACCACATGCTACTGGTTTTAACTGTGTGCGACCGGTGTGTAATGACCGGGATAACTGGAATTCCGCGGCACAACCTTTACCGCGTGTTTCAGGTCGCCGAGTTCGTCGTCTTGGCCAACATTTTTGTTATCGTGTTCGCATTTTACATTTTAGATTCCAAGCAAAACCTCGGGATGTTTTTATTTTAGGTAGGTGATCATTTTTTTTTTTTTTGGAGCAGAGAAGTGCTTTGAAAGTTTCTTATAGAATGTACATTGGGCACAGATGTTGTAGGTACTTTAGATACCAGCTAGGTTATTTTTAAGATTTCCCAGTAGTTTTCGAGAAAATTGCGAAAAAACGGAGAAGTTTTTGTCACACGGGAGACAGCCGTGGTTAACCGGGAAAAAAAAATTGTATTTGGATTACCTATTTTACAACTTTTATACATGTTTCGACGATATTATTTTTCGATTTAATTTTATATCACGAAAACAAAATAATATCTTTATGATTACGAGCGATAAATGAATTGATTTTACAATGAAGTATGTGTTTTTTTCTTGTGTCTGCCATCACCTTTTGGAGCAGTAAAAATGCTTCGATTTACATCTTTGTGAGAGCAAAAAAATAATATCTTAATGATTACGAGTGAGTAATTTTAGATTCAGAGAAGAGCGATGAATTTTGTTTTTTTTTTTAATTTATGTATTTGTATTAATTCAGAGCGGATCGACTAATATGTGAAACCAATATATATGATGATTCACTCTATGTCTTTTTTAATTTATTTATCCATATTTTTCTGTCTGTGACCACCTTTTGGAGCAAAAATAATACTGTATCATTGAAGGTAGTAGTTTCTGGTTGAAAATTGGATCTAGTCGGTACATAGACACTTAGTGAAGTGTAAGGTAGAAAATACCGCAGTACTTTTCAAAGTTTAATCGCCAAAAATAAAATGCTGAAAAGCTGGAATCTTTACGGAGTACCAGCTTTTGACTAATTGTATTTAGTTATTTTAATGTAATAAAAAAATGGACAACCGTAAGTAAATGAAATTTTCATCAAATATTTACCTATATAGGTATTAGCATATTCTTGAAATGATATAATTTTCAAAATATTTTTTATTGTATTTGTAACAATTTGAAATTGTCTCAATTTTTTTGTTTTAATTTCGATATAATACATACGTTTTCCCGTTGTTGTGGTATCACGTGGTATACACCATCTCACCATTAGTAAAATTGATACGTCCATAAAACATGTTTAAAACTAATCAGTAATCACTGTTGTTGCACACTGAGCGTCTCAAAATAACACTAGATATAATTACGCATATATATAGAAGTAATAATAATTTGATCCATAAGTCACAACATTTTCTTTATACCACATAATATAGACAGGCCAGCCTATAATACTAAACTAGCAATGTCTAGTAAGCGGACTAGTTACTCTATAACCAAACGCCTCGCAACATTGATTTTCGAATGTATAATGGTGTACAATTGTTTATTATCGTTTTTGATTATAAAGTAGTTGACCGTTCCAGTACATCTTGCAAATTTCAAGATGAACATTTTCTTATATTATCCCTTAATACGGGGTGGCATCACCGAAACATTAAAAACGCGGATTAAAGCAAGCACGCGTCGCACCGGACGTGACATTACAATCATACGAACAATACACGCGGTGAATATAGTATGGGAATTCATCTTAAACGAGGGGCTTAAACTTTAAATAATTTTATACTTAAATATGTACATATTTTTGTGAATTACATTCGACGGGTGACGTAAATGCCTACCCTTGATTAAAAATAGACTTATGATATAACTATTGGAATATACCACACGATGCCAGGTAGAGCTAGTATGGGAAATGGAAATGATGAAGAATTGTTTTCGTTTAACTTCAGTCAGACATTTTATTACTTTTTATTGACTAACGCGTATATTATACATTTATACATTATATTACAGGCACCTATCTAAGTTCAAACTGCAGTCTCGATTGTCACTCATGTATTACTCAATAGTCTATAACATTTATGATATTATACAATAGGTATTGTGTATTTGGTATTTCAAATTTACTGACTTTTATAATAATAGAATGACCTGTAAAAATTGGAGAAATTTAACTGTATACATTGACATATTTTCAATTTCTTTTGAGAGTCGGGGAGTTTCAAATATATTAGTTGTTACAAAAACTGCGAGCATTCTGTACACAACAAAATCGTGAGGACTGCAATCGCCCTGGCCGACTCGACGCTATCGCGTTTATCTCCGTAACGACGTGTTTAGGCCTCACAGCCGGTGTTTAGACCCACCCTATTCATTTATCAAACAGACCGCCACCGTTAACCACGTTTTCTTTAAACAACGGTGGCAGAGGATTGTAGTAAAACATCAATTTATTTATACAGATGTATACGCCTTTTGCTACTGTCGCATAACCCGACTAATGGTGTGTAGCAGTGTATCCGAATTCCGAAAGAGAGAGAGAGAGGAAGATACAAAGAGATAGGGAAAATAAAATATATCATATAAAACCAACCTCCGATTTTTGTTACGCAAAAGCCTTCGGATTTCAAATGTAGAAATTTTGGACAAAATCAAAAACAAATTGTAAGATTTAATTCATTGATATTTAAATATTTTGATATTACCTGAATAGTATTTACAGTTAGGTTTCTCAAAATTCAAATGCACCGAAACATTGTGAATTGAATTGATTATTATTGACGTATAGCCATATACTTAAATAGAATTTGCGAATGCGCTATGATAGTTATCTAAGTTTAAACGTTACTTTGTGTTATTATGTTGTATAACATATTAGGTACTGCTCATTTTTTTTAACAAAGAATTAAAAAAAAAATAGCAATAATATTCAAAGAAGAGGTAAGTGGTTTTATACTTGAAATTTATTTTTCATTTGAGAATAGCAAATCGTTTTTATTTATAAAAGAGCCATTTATCTGTTTTTATATTCTTATGAATATTCATAATATGTGTTTTATAAATATATAGATAAGTAAATTCCTAATGTTATATAGTTTGTTAAATTAAATGAATGACAATAATCATAATATTACTAGACCTGTCACTTGTCAGAAAGATCTGTAACTGTCTATGGTGAATTTTAATTAAATTAAATGTTTTTGATGTGAAACATTTATTGAGGCGGGTGACACCGTTTGTTGACGCGGTGACGTCGCCACGCTCGCAAAACGCAAACCTCGAATGCACCTTTAAAATAAAGAATAATTGTTCTTAAAAAACATGAATATTTTGGTTTCGATTATGCCATGTTTATTTCCTTTAATAAACCATTCATTTTAAATTTAAATTTAAACAAAAATTATTGAAGATAATCTTACTCTATCATTTACTTCAAATTTCGGTTTGGAATTACAAATATCATGGTTATAAATTGTGGAAAGCAGTTCTTTCTCGTTTTTCTTACTTACATCAGCAGGTTTCATTTTTATTGTTCTATGGTATGTATTATTATATGTCTTAATAATCCTTGGCAATTCAGTAATCCATACATTATTTAAATAAAGTACTTTTTTCAACTTATCACCTAATGTTCTGTTAAAACGTTCAACCATAGATGCCTTTTTATCGGTGCCTGTACTATACATTGTAATGTTATATTTGTTTAGTAATTGTTTTAAATCTTTATTATAAAATTCTTTACCTTTATCTACATGTAATTTTTTTGGTACACTATGTTTAAATATTTGTGAAAATGCTTCAGATACTTCCAATCCACTTTTTGTTTTCAAAGCTACAGAATAAACTTTTTTAGAAAATGTATCAATAACATTAAGAATATATTTGAAACCATTATTAGATTTATACAATGCCTTATGATTATCTTTAACTTTAACTTCATTATATTTATTTCTTAAATTATAATTAGGATCACTATCTTGTAATTTTTGATTCGATACAAACTTATCTCGCTAATACTATTACCTTCCCCTGCCGCGTATTTTCTCCCTATTACATAGTTATCTCGTGTTTTTATTTAAATCTAAATATTATATATTACAATAATATTATTGCTCAAACAACCTTATTTAACTGGCTAAAAGTAATACAAAATATAATAGTAACATGGAAACCTGCTTTATTATAATATAAGTAAACGGATTATATTGATTGTTCAATATTATATTTCGCTCGTCACACATGGACGCAGATATAAGTCAATCGTGTATCATTCCCGTAAGTAATAAATTTCATAGACGTTTTCGAGTGAAAATAATAATAATTAATAACTATTCTTATGTTATAGATTGAAGAAAATAGTAATCCTTGTATCATTACAGTAAGTTTCATAGAAGTTTTCGAGTGAAAATAATAATAATTAATAACTATTCTTATGTTATAGATTGAAGAAGATACCTTTGAACAAACAAAAATGTATCATAAAATAATGAATGTAGTATTAACCATAATATTGTTCGGCCTGTTGGTAATAATTATACTATTGTTAAGCCCTGACGTGAACTCCAAACGGATTCTGGTAAGTCACAACTGAAAATATATTTTGTACGTCTGTAAGACAACCTTCTAGGTCCGTAGATTGCACAAACATTTAAGGGTGTTTTAATTATTGTCGTATATGTACTTTTCAATCCATATACATCTACCTTTGATTAAGTAACAAAAAGACCTTGAATTAACCGGTTTTAGTTTTGTTATGTAGATAGATATTCTGCCATCCTAAGGAAGAATGCCGTAAGTTCTTTCATGCATTTCGAGAAAAATGAATTTTTATATTTAGTAGTTTTTGGTAGTTCTATTTGCATAAATACAATATTTTTCAAAGTAAAATACATATATTTTTAAGGAAATATACTCATGAATGCAACGGAACTATTCTATTTTTTTTAAAATTTTTAATTCATCAAGATATGCTTGTTTTGATATTCATACTAAGTACGTACTTAACTATTTAGAATAGGTTACTTGTCAAAAATGCCGGTAATTCTGGTTACGGCTTTTTTTCTGTAGCATATACCAAAATGAACTAATCACTAACAATTGAAGAAAAAACGCCGTATATTATCAATACTAATTTTTAGTTTTAATTTATAACACAACTTGAAAGTAATTACAAATATCTTTATCTTGAAATCAAAGTCATCTAGTCATTATTATCTATACTCTGTCCAGCGAAAGAACACGCCGCGCGCCTACAAAATTGGTCCGTAACGCGCGTACCCAGCCTGTGTGCCACCACCAGCCAGGACGGCCAACCAAACTACGGCGCGCTCCGGCGACCGGCTGTACGTGTCCACGTGTCGGCCGTCTTCGGCAGGCCTAGAGAGGGGGAAATGGGGCCTCGGCGCTCGCTCGGTCCAGTGTACATGCGCAGAACTGGCGTGTTCTCTCGCTGGACAGAGTATAGTCATTATGAAAAATGAATAAAATGTACTGACCAAGTCTTCCTTTTTACGCCCACTTACACCTTCATAAGTGAAGTATTTCTATTCCTGAGTTCCCCTGATTTCGTGAACGATATTATATCATAGATAACTGAACGAAATATAGAATGTGTATGGTGCAGTACAACAGCAAAACTCCAAACATTATCAGTAATTTAAAATTAAATATTATAATATACGGTTAATTGACGACCAGTTTTCTAAACAACAATGCCGTAAATATACGGCAATCTTCCCTAGCAAACTGTGATTACATCGTTTTTGCTATGCATCGATTATATTTAATTACAATTGCGGCAATATTTGTTTCTTATAAGCACACATTCCTCGATGAATACCTAACTATATTTACGACATTTTTACTTAAAAACATTATGTAAAACTGTAATGCTAAACGTAGTACAGAATAATCTTATTTTATTTTTTTTCCTATTTACGGAATTCTTCCTAAGGACGGCAGTATAATATACAGGCAAGGCTTACTATTATATTATAGTACCTAGTGATTTCCCCCACTTAGGAGATTTCTGGCTATGCAGCTGCATAGTTTTTGTCAAGTACTCAAGTATAAAAAAAAGTTGCTTATCTATTCTTTTTTATCTAGATAAATTAAATTTATCTGTTATCTTTATCTAGATAAATTCCCAACAATAATCTATTATCTTTATCTAGATAATAGTTTAGTTATCTATTCCCAACACTGTCAGTAAAATACGAGTAGATCTAATATTCAATGTTTTTTTTTTTTTTTTTTAGCCATTTTCCAATGAAACTAATATTGGAGTCATGAAAACCATTTGGGAAAATATAAAGCCAATGATTTCACCAACCACGGCAGCTTCAGAAATTTCAGCAGCAAATGCTAGTAACATTAGGATTAACCATAATAGTCATAACAACAACAGCATAACATATATAATTAATAATTATTACAACTAGTAACGTAACAGAATTTCTGTATGATTATTAAGTCTGAGCATTTCTTTTATCATTATAGTATGTAGGTATCATGTGTATGAAAATCGTCCCCGCTATTGCAACGCCCCACAGTGGGATGAAACACGAATTTAGCGTGCCAAAAGTACCTTTTTTTAAACTAAAAAATTATTGGTTTTTTTTATCAATAATTAATCGTTACATTATTCTGAAGATTAAATCAGAATTTCAAAAAAATTAATTAACATACACCTGACTTACAGCTGTTAGTATAAAATATATACATTATTTGATTGATATTTTCAAACTTTTATTCATTTTCTTTTTATTTAATTTTCACACTTCAACGATAAAAATAGAATTTTTTTTTCCACAGTTATTAAATTATATACGTACATGTAACAACGACATATTATTTTTATATTTTAATTATTTTTTTTTTTTCCTAATTGCTATATTATGTTGAAATTTTAAGTGTTTTAGTGGTTTTTGAACTTTTGAGGAGTAATGCTTAAATTTACGCAGTTTTACTAACTATTCAATACATACATATTGTAAAGGAAATTGATAGCTCTTTGAAAATATAAACATTTTTTGCTTTCAGTTTCAACAGTAATTTACAAAAATTGTTTTCTTTATAAATATGACGTTCTACTGTAAAAACCACGCTTTTTATATTATTTAGTTTTCTCACTTGAAACCATAAAATTTTATTTTTTATTTATACAATTGTTATATAATTGTCTTAAATGTAATAATGAAATATTATTTATTTATATTAATTCATTTTTTTTTTTTTTTTTTATATGCTTTTTAATAATAAGTTTTTTAATGATTTTAGTACTTTGGAGAAATGATACTGAAATTTACGCTATTTTACCAACTATTCAATACATAAATATTGTAAAGGAAAATGATAGTCATTTAAAAATATAAACATTTGTTGCATTCAGTTTCAATAGTAATTTACAAAAATGGTTTTCTTTAAATAAATATATCGTAGATATTATTGTAAAAACCTCGATTTTGATGCTTTATCGACTCTTAAAGTTAAATGAAATCTTTTCTTTCAATAATGGTTAATTTGGTTCTTTAATTCCTTATTTTTGTTTTACTTTAAATGTGTATATTTATTGAAAGAAAAGATTTCATTTAACTTTAAGAGTCGATAAAGCATCAAAATCGAGGTTTTTACAATAATATCTACGATATATTTATTTAAAGAAAACCATTTTTGTAAATTACTATTGAAACTGAATGCAACAAATGTTTATATTTTTAAATGACTATCATTTTCCTTTACAATATTTATGTATTGAATAGTTGGTAAAATAGCGTAAATTTCAGTATCATTTCTCCAAAGTACTAAAATCATTAAAAAACTTATTATTAAAAAGCATATAAAAAAAAAAAAAAAAAAATGAATTAATATAAATAAATAATATTTCATTATTACATTTAAGACAATTATATAACAATTGTATAAATAAAAAATAAAATTTTATGGTTTCAAGTGAGAAAACTAAATAATATAAAAAGCGTGGTTTTTACAGTAGAACGTCATATTTATAAAGAAAACAATTTTTGTAAATTACTGTTGAAACTGAAAGCAAAAAATGTTTATATTTTCAAAGAGCTATCAATTTCCTTTACAATATGTATGTATTGAATAGTTAGTAAAACTGCGTAAATTTAAGCATTACTCCTCAAAAGTTCAAAAACCACTAAAACACTTAAAATTTCAACATAATATAGCAATTAGGAAAAAAAAAAATAATTAAAATATAAAAATAATATGTCGTTGTTACATGTACGTATATAATTTAATAACTGTGGAAAAAAAAATTCTATTTTTATCGTTGAAGTGTGAAAATTAAATAAAAAGAAAATGAATAAAAGTTTGAAAATATCAATCAAATAATGTATATATTTTATACTAACAGCTGTAAGTCAGGTGTATGTTAATTAATTTTTTTGAAATTCTGATTTAATCTTCAGAATAATGTAACGATTAATTATTGATAAAAAAAACCAATAATTTTTTAGTTTAAAAAAAGGTACTTTTGGCACGCTAAATTCGTGTTTCATCCCACTGTGGGGCGTTGCAATAGCGGGGACGATTTTCATACACATGATACCTACATACTATAATGATAAAAGAAATGCTCAGACTTAATAATCATACAGAAATTCTGTTACGTTACTAGTTGTAATAATTATTAATTATATATGTTATGTTGTTGTTGTTATGACTATTATGGTGATGGTTAATCCTAATGTTACTAGCATTTGCTGCTGAAATTTCTGAAGCTGCCGTGGTTGGTGAAATCATTGGCTTTATATTTTCCCAAATGGTTTTCATGACTCCAATATTAGTTTCATAAGTCTATAAAATATAATATATAATATCACACACGTAGTTTGTAATGACCATAAGCACGTGTACGTATCCGATTGTCGTCGACAACGCGTTTATCATCGAAACGATTGAGGGTCATTTTCATAGTCTTAATCGTTTTGATACGGTGCTCGAACGATCGGATCGAAACGTTCTCCCTATACGGCGTGTACGGTGAGTAGTGATCTCTCACTACAAAGTACATATATATAAAAAAAACCGACGTAGTCACGCTTGGCTGTTGACGCTGGTGGTTCGTAGTGTTGAAGGCGAGTCACATAATTATAACACTTTGTAAATTGAAAATTTAGTATATTTAATAAACGTTAAATAATTTGTTATTATATGTAATTTGTAACAATTTGTTGACATTTAGGAAATGATGACAATTCCTAGTAAATGTTGATAATTCCTAAAATCGGAAGGAAATGATATCATATATTATAATTTCCTAACAATAGTAGGCAAAGATGCCACATTTTTTAAATTCTATCTGACTTATTTAAATATTACTTTTATCAAACATAATTATTAATTAATCTACTAGCACCTTAATAAATAATCAATAAATAAACAAGTATTTTTTTAACAGATGGCCAATCTGTTGATTTTGTTTCCGCCATCCATGTCACCAACATATCTTCCACGTCCTGGTTCGCACGTTCTATAGACCTCTGACTTTGACTATGACTTGGTTTTCCGTGCACTATTTTAACATCACCCCACATAGTATGTAATTCATTAATTACACTATTAACAAACTCTCTCCCATTATCGGAATATAGAATTGCTGGCGCTCCAAAAGTTGTATAAATTTCCATTAAGTTATATGCATGTCATATGTGGTTTAACTGTTTAAGTATAACAAACTTTGTCAAGTGATCCTGATAATTCATTATAAATCTGTAATTGTTTATACTCTTTAAAATCGGTTATCACAATCGACATAAACTCGTGTTTGATATATAATTTCATGTCTCCGCACAGATATATAAAATAATTTTACCCGTGTGTCTCCGTTTCTAATTTAATTTGAGTTCGACACCATTATTATTTCGATAGTGTCTACTATATAGAGTGTAAAGGACTATAATATAAAGTTGTATTTAATTAATTAAGAAAACAATATCCTAATAAGTAATCCCGAGTTAGTTGCTAATAAACTTAAAAAAATCTTTTTCTTTAATATATTTTGAAATTTTCTTTCAAAATTTGTATACAGAGTATTAATATTTAACCAAATGTATCGTACCACATTAAAAAATAAACATTGTAATAGTTCGACAATAAATATGTTCATTAGGGCAGTCATTGTCATGCAAACTTATAATTACCAGCTGGCAGCTACCTAATAAGAATTTGAAAACTTAACAGAATATTCTCAGTTAATAGTGAACTTGTCGCTTCTTGATTTTGGTATATAGATCTTGATTTTATTTGACAAAATAACAGGTACTAAGAACGCGCGCCGACACAAAGTATCTACATTGATTATTGCGATTACGTATAAACAGTAAATAGTAAACACTACACAGTAGGTATACACACCGACACACCACACACCGTGTCATTCTTGCATATTCACAGTGTCACTGTGTCAGTTACATTTTTATAAGCTAAAAGCAAAATGGAGCAAAAAAAAAAAGAAAATTACCAGCAACTAGGTAGCAGTACTTTATTGAATTTTTTTAAAAAGAAGCCTGGGCCTGACGTAAGTATTACAATTTAAAATACTAAACATTATTAGACCCGGAATTAAATGTTTAAATATTATGTATGACGTATTCAACTTATTATAAAAATTAGCATTACAACTCGCGCTAAAATTATGCAAAATTAAATTAACACCAGTTAAAAAAAGTACCTATTAAAAATATAATTGCAGTCACTGCAGTTTATTCAATAACTATTAGTTATGTCATATTAATTATTATAAAACATTTAAATGAGTTTTTTAAAATATTAAAACATATTTGTAAATGTATAATGTTATGTAATATAGAATGATTATATTTAGATGTGTTGAGTTATTAAATTATACAAAATATAGATAAGGGGGTGTGGGCCGTGGGGGCAAAGGCCCCCACAAGTTTACCCTACAAATTTATTTTGATCCCCCCCCCATTAAACATTCTCAGTTACGCCACTGCAATCTACCCATCCCAAAACCCCACAGTTCCCTCCCCACGCCCAAATACCTATCCAATTAAAAAATAATATATATTTTATGACACCTCATGTTTTAATAGTTATTAGAAAACTTGTGAAAAGTTTTGTGCATTTCTTGTATAGGATTAATAAAATATTATTTTGATTATTTAATTGAGTTTGCATATTATGCAAATGTGTAATGTGTATTGTTTGTAATATGAATAGTGTATAAGGGATATTAGCTTACTTATTAATTGTTTGTTTTTTCATTTTCACACTGACATTTTTTGTAAGCCAGAAATATTTCTTCAAAATTCCTATAATTTCATAATACTTACCGAATAATTAACCTATCTATGAACACTACGTACGATGGGGTAGTTTAAAAAAATGTAAATGTCTATACTCTATAGCATGAGGTCTCCAAGCTTTTTTATTCAAGGGCCACAAAAAATATCAAATGCTCTTAGCGGGCCAAAAGTATATTAACACATAATATAATTTTTAATTTTATGAAAATATAGGTATACAAATATAAGTTTACTTTAAATCTTTTTATAAAATATTGTCTACAATATACTTAAATATAATTGGTATAAATTTAAATGATTATATTTACATTGTGATTTTAATAATTTTTTAAATAATTTTTTTTTTTTAATGAGAAGTATGAAATTGATGTTTTCTGCTAATATTCCATCGAATTGAGGTTGTATGTTTCTAGTTCAATTTCAAATTGACTTCAAGTGTTTGTCAGTCATGGCCGATCTATATTTTGATTTGATGTATTTAATTTTGGAAAAAGTTTGTTCGCACAAATAAGTCTTAGCAAGTACAGATATATATTCAATTGCAAATGTTTTTAAATTTGGATACTTGAAGGATATTTGAAGGGTAGGAGGTAACTTCTCAATATCACAACTAAACGGGTTTTGAAAAACATTTATTTCTTCCGATTTTACGTCAAGGTCAGAAAAACGTTGTTTAAATTGGATTTTTCCTCATACATCACTGGGTACATATGCTGACGACACGATAATCCTGGCTTCAAACCATGACCCCCGGGTAGTATCTCTCCGGCTTCAAAATCATCTCAACTCGATTCAACTATGGTCAAACCGCTGGAGGATTAAAATTAACGAAGCTAAATCATCATTTATCACTTTCTCTCTTAGACCAGGTGACTGCCCCTCTGTATCGTTTAATAATAACCAAATCCCAATCACCCCGACAATAAGATACCTAGGTTTGATCTTTGACAGGCGCCTCACATGGGCCCAACACCTTAAAATAAAAAGAAAAACAGTCAACTCCAGACTCCATTTACTCCGCCCACTTCTTAGATCCAAGACATCATTAAAAAATAAACTATTAATATACAAAACCATCATCAGACCCGTTTGGTCCTATGGCATCCAGATTTGGGGCTCTGCCAAACCCTCCAACACGAGAACAATCCAGGCATTCCAGTCTATCTGTCTGAGGCAAATTGTCTCTGCTCCATGGTTTATCTCAAATAATAATCTCCACAAAGATCTAAATATTCCATCGCTCTTTCAATTAACAAAGTCTCTCTACTTCTCCTTTCATTCCAAGTTAATCCAACATTACAATCCATTAATAAAACGCATATCTTCTCTAACAATCCCTGATAACCCCCAGAGACGTTTAAAACGCTCCTGGCCTAGAGACCTTCTAATTTAATCCGTCGGGTGGCACTACTGAGTGCCCTCCCCCATCTGTCATTCACGTTATTATGTAAATACTATATCAATATTACTTATTGTACTAAATTTTGTATAGATTGTAATTATATTTTAATAAAAAAAAAAAAAAAAAAAAAAAAAATTGGATTTTAAGTTCAGAAATTATTTTTTGAGCGAAGTAGACTGGAAATTGTGTTTTTGATTCTTTGTTATATTTATCACAAGTAGAAAAATGAATAAAACAATTTTTTGGAATTTGCTTTTCAAATAAAATAAGTTTTTGCCTAAATGCTTATACTAATGTGTGAACAATGCAAATAAGAACATCTTTACCTTGTAATTTTAGGTTGAAGTCGTTCATATATTTTGTGATATCCACTAAAAAAGCTAATTTCCAAACCCATTCACTATCTGTAAGTAAAGGCAATGGTCGATTCTTATCAATTAGAAATATTTCAATTTCATTTCTTAGTTCAAAAAATATAGGACTTTTCCGCGCCTAAGCCATCGAACTGCTGTAAAATAGGTATATCTGGGTACCCACTCTGTTTCTATTTCTTTCAAAAAATCTTGAAACTGACGATGCCTAAGTGCGTAATACAATTTACTGCATAACGACTTTTTAAATTACACATCTTTAGATATCTATATTTTATTTATCTAACCTATGGGTGTTGCGTGCCGGTTAAAACTTGTTCGTGGGCCGTAGTTTGGAGACCCCTGCTATATATCTAGTAATCATTTTAAATTTAACATCAAAACTTAAAATGTAAGACAATGTTAAGTTGTTTTTTATTATAGTACTTATAAAATATTATATTATGTAAACTTGTGAATATTTAAATAGATCTATTATTTTCAATAATGGCTTAAATAATAATTATAATATACCCATGTATATTGTAAATATATATTATACATTTATAAGACTCGTTGACAGTGGGCTAGAAAATAATCAAAGTTTTCCCGGGTAATTTTTCCTTCAAGGGTCCATAACATTGAACTACCACGTAGCATTGTATTCCGCAAAATAAGATAAGCACAAAGTTTTTTCACTTTCTAAACTCAATTTCGAACATTTCCAAAACAAATTTGTTTCCGTCAAAACCACCAAAACTTCAGATTGAGAAAAATCTAACGCCTGATTTATCATTTCGTTCGTATAGTGTTATCTGTGTAGTGTTAAAGGCCCAATCGATTTTCAATGTACCCAACTCACCAATAATAAAACAAAATATATATACAGTTTTTCTCAGTTTAAATTGGAAAATACTTTTTTTCCCGCTGTTTGCGCGTGTGTTTAAGTTACCAGTATATTGAGTCAATTCGCAATTTATTGCTATAATCTTTGATTGAAATAAGTAGGTAAGTAAATGATAACTTTATACTACATACAGAGCTTAATGATATAATACGAACATTTTCAATAAATAATTTATTTATTAAATATTTTATTTAATAATTTATTTATATAGTTTTAAATATAGAAAAAAATGTAAGGTTAAATTATGATTTGACTGATACGAAATCTACATATATATGTGTGCATATTATTTATAGAGTTGCTCACTTGTGTTGCTATAAATGTTCAAGAATAATATTTGATTTGGTATTTAATTTTGATGGTGGACTGATGATTATAACTATGATGATTTTACACACACACTATTCTCGAACAACCAATGTGGACATGTGGTTGGTGGTCAAAATGTTATTATATAGGATTAACTTTTGAGATTCTGAGCAGAGTGAAAGAATGTATTGATTTTACAATAATGTGTGGTTTTTTTCTATCTGTCAGGAACATTTTGGGTAGTAAAAATGCTCCGATTTTTGAGATCACCATCTTTTCTGATAGAAAAGGGAATTTTGTTGGTTCCTTTGGGAGGTAAAAATAGAAAATTCTTAGTAGTAATAGAAACCGTCAAGAAAAACAAAAAAGAGTGAGAAAGTGGTAATTCGTAAGCAAAAGCAATTTTTGCAAATTATAAATGTTAATTTTTTAGTGTACATAACTCAAAAATGAATAACACTAGACCCTTAAAATGTTCACCAAATATTTATACTAGCATTTTCCATAAATGGTAACATTTTAGAAATAATTTTACTCGTTTTGAGCTAGCCTTGATACATTTTTCGAATTTTGTACATTTTTTTAAAAATTATTCTTGATAAAAACGAGATAAAAGGGTTTATTATTTAATTCAAATATAACACATTCATTAAAATGACATGCTTGACAATACTGCTGTACAGCAGAGCGGTACCCACTTTTCTACATTTTTTAAATTGTGGTAAAAACTACAGACAAGATACCTAGTATAATTTTCAATTTATGTGTAAGTTTACAATATTGTTACTTTTTTATAAATGCATATTAGCAAAATAATCTATATTAGGGTATCGTCATAAAAAAAAAATGTTGAGAAGCATTGGTTTAATAAAGCAGGAGATAAAATAAAAATGTTTACTGGTTTTCAGAACAAGTTTTATACTTGTATATTAGTTTCATGTGTATTTTTATATCAAGTAGGGATTATATACCTATGTATGAAAGTTTGGAGTACATACCTAATTGAATGAGACAGATAACAAAATATGTATTTTATAAATTTTAAAAAAATCACAAAAAGCAGATTAAGTACGGTTCTCATAATGAATAGATTATCAAAATTTATCTTGATATGACCACTATTAGCGTTATAATATTGTGTAATAACATTTATTACATTCTTTTGTAGTTCAAAATGTAATAATGTTGATTAAAATTAACAGGTATAGAAAATAGGTGATTAATCATTATACGCCAATCCACTTTAAATATTTGGTATTGCGTTCTCAAAATATTTGTCCCCACATGACTGACATTATGTTAACTGTTAAGCACTATAAATTGTATGGAATCTGAGCTAATAATGTGACAATATGCTCGCTTGTGTGATTTTAGCTAGATATTAGAGATGTAAAGTTGGTGTTTTGGTATTTGGGCATTGATAAACACTGGAATACATAGTTATACGTAGTTCAGATACACGGAAGTGTTAAGAATTGTGTTAAGTATTTAGTCAAATACAACTGCACTATTTTAATTATATAATGAAATTCAATATTCTGAATTGAGTACAATTGTTTTATTTATTAAAATTTATAATACATTTATAATGTAGGTATTAATGTATTAGGCATACACAAAATATAATATTTTACTATTGTAATATTATGAATGATTTTATAGTTTATGTATATAACTATTAACTATGCATATTGATTGATACTATGATAGATATATTATACTAAGTATATTAACACGTTTTGATAAATAAATTCATTTTAATATAATACAATTAATATTATATCATTTAATGTAGCTTTGATGAGTTTATTAAATAAAACAAAATAATTGAATTAGAATAATTAAAATATTTATTATTATCATGTAGGTTAATTATTTTTTGCTTAATGGATTTTTAAGTTGTAATTTTAGAATAATAAATAAAATAGGAAAATTTGAAATAATACAAATATAATAAAATTTCTAAATGTAGAAAACTATTTCATACGTTTTAAAACTTGTTCGATCAATTTTATTAATCGCTCGATTTTAAAGTTTAAGGAGGTTAAACAATAGCAAAAGTTTGAGGGTGCTGTTGGAAAAGTTTTCATTCATCAATTTTAATTAACAGTAAAATAATTAAATCACGTAATAAATATTAAGTGAAATTGTCACACAAAGAAGGTCACCTAGTAGGATTTTAGTGATACGGAAATAATCATCATATTTTAATTTTTCTTGGCTTCAAAATTATAAACGTGTCTATATAATGTGAATTTGAAAATAGACATTTCAAGTCCAGTTATAAATGTTTTATTTATAGTTCAATTTTTGCACACATTTAAATATCTAGTCAACATACTTATATTAGCAAAGTAATTTTATTATTATTATTCATAATAATAATCCTTTGAAAAACAAAAACAAAATATATTGTAACACGGCGTCTTGGATATGCAATATAGGTACATCAAGTTGTAGTTGAATTTTTCCACTATCATATTTTGTAAAAATTGTTAAGTTAAGAAAAAAGAATAAAAAAAAATTAGTTTTAAAAAACTAAAAAAGGTTTTTAATTTAACTATAATTATAAATTATGTTATATTTTAATTAATTTAATTTACAAGTGATATAATATACGGTTAACGCGGTTGTTTTTTGAAAGTCAACCAAATCAAATTTTAGAAATAGCTTTTCGTCATGCAAAACTAGTGATCAGCCTGGTTCGGAATATACCAAGTTTACCACTGTACGTTTAGCCGTTGTCGAGAAATCGCTCTGACAAACAGACAAGATTCAAAGTTAAATAAAAACCTTTAATAATCTAAAAACTAATATATAAGTATAAATAGTATAAAGTTAGTAATGATGCTTAAATAATAATTAGGTATAATATATAAATTATTTTACATTAAATACCTGATACAATTAAATAAATTTGCCTTAAGTATAATTGATCCATCTAGCGACCATCCACACTTATATATCAACAATTTTACTTATACAAAGTTATTTATAATTTTTGAGTATAATTTGATTTCTAAATATATTAATATTTACTTATGCTGTTTATATAACGTCAACATAGTGTACAAAACTATTGCATCGATTCTCGTTATAAAAGAAACACGTCCGTGTTTTGTACATTCGTCTTGACTTTTCATTAAAAAAAACTTCAATTTGTAGTCTGGGTTTATTGTCACAATACACATTATTTGTGTCTGTAATGTCGGAAAGGTCACCAATTTGATAACATCTAAGAGGGTTGAAAATAAAACAAGAAAATTCTTGGAAATAAAAATTTACAAGCAGTAAAATTAGAAAAAGTTGTTAAGACTTTTAATTAAGTAATATACTGAAAAGTAAATACGTAACACTACGTTAAATAGGTAATTTTATGATATTTGAATCTTATATTATTTAAATATTTTAAAATGTGTTAGGTTTTAAGGTACAGTATTGAAAAACTACTGATTGAAGAACTAAAGAGATTATTTATTGATGAATTATTATTTTTAAGATTTATAATCATTGTGACATTGTATACCATTTCATGAATATAGTATTACGTGCGTTATTTTTTTAATGAATCAGACACATTTACAATAATAACCTTCAACACTATTTTGGTTTCTTTAAACTTATTTAAATTATTATGATATTAATTTCTAATCTTAGTTTAACGACTATTCAAATAATAAATTAAGTAATTGTTTTAAAATCGAATTTTTTTTCTTGTTCCACAACTTTGTCTTATATAATATTATACACGCAGACATACAAAATCCGCAAAATTAATTGTTGCGTTTCAGTTTTCTCCATTCATTTGGTAATATTATCATATTAAAAGAAATTTACAATTTTAAAAAGACAATTCGAATTACTTAAATTATATATATTAAGTGAATACAATGTTATTTAAGAAAAACAATACAATTCTTTGCAGTAGTTATCTCACCACCCTGATTTACGAATTATGATATTACAATATCCGTAGGTATGTGAACCTAGCTGCCATATAAATCCATATTATAAAGTCTATATAATATATAACCAGACCAAATTCGGTGATTCAAGTGCTCCGGCACAACGATTGCGGGAGAGTAGTGGTATGCAATTTGCAGTGTTTATCGTGTCCGAATGATAATGTATGACTGGGATGTCGGTTAACCATGTGCATTGTATTTATTATATCGCTGAGAGAAGTGTAGCTGTAGCACTGCGCAAGGACCGCCTAAAGCCGGGTTCTTTGTCTGTCTTATGGCTGAAAGTTGAGCTCGGCCTAATTCTGGACATTTCTCGATAGATCTGGGTTACAGTGAACGATACTACAATATTGTGACAGCCTGCAATTAAATTACGATAATGTGTACATTACACGTCGTCAGACGTGACGTAACTGACCAGGTGACTTAAAAATGCTCATTGAACAGTGAACCGATATTTCCAGAAACAAAGTCATTGCTGTGATTGGCCGAATCTAGTGGTTAGTAAGCGGCAATGTAACCGCGTATATGAAATATAAATATTAATGTATATACTTTCGTACATTCGAGAGATGAATCCAATTCTACTCAATTACCGAAAAATAAAATAAGATTTTTTTCTGGAAATCACGATGCAGTGTGAAGTGTCCTCAAACCATGGTGTGAATCTCCGGGTAATCGGAGTCGTCGTTCAGACGGCGTGGTACTCGGAGACGCTTCGGGCCAATGAGCCGCTAGGTAAGTCTTCCGGCGAAGTCCATCGTCGTCGTCCGTCAGAGAAGTCGGCTGCGGCTGTTGCCTCCACTGCCGCGGTGATAGCAGCGATGGCGGTGGCGGTGGCGGATGCTGTGCAGCACAATCGATGGGGGTCGATACTGGTGGCCACTTGCCATGCGCCACAACCGCCGCCGCCGCCACCGGCACCGCCACCGCGGCCGCAGCCACAAAAAACGCACGCAGTGTGTCAGTCAGTCGCGTACGTACGCCGGCGGCCGGTCCGTCTGTCGTGTCCGTCTGTGTGTACACACGTCTCCATGGCCGTGGTCGTCCGTTCGTCCGTGTGTCCGTCCGCGCCGCGTCCACCAGCCGTCCAGTGACCGCCGTCGTGTATTTACAAATTGTTTTTTTGTCCGTTCTCGTCGTCGCCGCCTTTGAATTTTCTCGGTCTCGCCATCCTCGCCGGCCGCCCCTCATCCTCTTCCCACCTGTTTGCCAAACACGCGACACGACGTGTTCCTCATTTGACCGTTTTGTGCCAGAGTCTTCCGACCGCCTCACCCGCCTCCGTCGTGACTGTTTCCAGCGGCCCGCCGTGATCTCCAAAAAGATTTTCGGTGTACCGTACCTCCCCCGCGACGCGTTGCGTGCCGTATCGTTAAAAATTATAATATTATTGTCACCTTCCCCCTGATCTACCGACCTCGTACGATTCACGCTATCAGTTCGTTTTTGCGATTTCAAGTTTTGTGTGCATCTACATAAGCGTGTTACAGCAGCGTCATCGCAGAGCACTTCCGTTTTCCGATGACATGTGAGTAAATACATACGATAATAATATTATTATAGTATATTAGTACCTATGATCGAGATCATAAAGTGACCAATCAAGTGGACCTTCGAGGTTTGAGAGTGCACAGAACCCACGGGGCCCACTCTTATTAACGACTAAGATTTTAAATAATCCGTCATAACTATATTACCTACTATATTATTAGAATATTTTATATGTGCTCGTGCCGGTCGTCTTCGCGGCTTTCATAGTCCGGGCACAAGGGAATTCGTTTCTCCACGATATCTCCGTACCGGGTCTTATCGTTTCTTTTCCCCCTCGTTGGGCTGATTCATTAATCAGTCGGACGACGTGCCGTGTGACGCCTGAATGCATATATATCACGATAATTGATGTCTTTTCGAAATCGTTAAGTTCCGAAAATCATTGTATTTAGGTTCTGTGAGTAACGGAGACGACCGTACCTGCAATTGTTATTATTATATCTGTCATATGTCTTGTGCGTTGGAGCTCAATGGCACGCGTGTTATGTACTCGGTTATTCATAGAGAGCCAAAGAATGTTATAATTTTATAAAAACTCCAAAAAGTGCTAATTGCCAACGTCGGTTCAAATAGGTATTTTTAAAATGTATTATATAATATAATGCATTAAAAAAAAAAATCACCTGTTAGGTTTTATCACAATATTTCACGCATAACATTGGCTTATGATCAATCTGCATCGATGGCCGCTGCCACTACCACCGTATTATTAATATAACGTTGACAAAATTATTTGTGTAAGTGTAGTAGTATATAAATATATAGTATATTGTATACACTTTTGTTCTAAAACTATATAGTATTATAGACAACTGCACTTATAATAATGTACCACGATTATGGTTTAAGCCCGGACCGGGGGACTTATAAAGAAAAAGAGGGAACGTTTTCTGGATACGGACTCGACGAGGCAGAAGTAAAAGTATCGGTAATACGCGTCTGCAGTGAACTTAGTGTGACAGAGACGAATACGTGGTATACTGAAGTATAAAGCTTTCGAGTAACTATTTAATTGCGGATCGGGAAATCTCTAATAGTGTGTAAAATGGGAATCAATGAAAATGTTTCGCATGAATGCCATATCAAATTTATCTTGGTACAGTCACATTTACAAGTAAATGTATATGTAACTTTAAATACAATCGACAGAAGTTTTTAAAAAAATTGCGAAAGTCACACTAATTAATTAATTAATAATTATTATTTTTCGCGTATATTATTTATGTACCTACCAAATTTAACAATATTTTGAAGAAACAATAATATTGATAGATTATAAATATAAATATTATATAATATTCGAATAAACTAATAGGTATGATAATTATTTAAAAGTCAAAATTGTACAATAATAATAAATAATAATTAATAAAGAGTAAGTAACTACATGTATGGAATATAATATATTATTTTATCATATAAACAAAAACCAAAATGTGTTTGTCACTTATCTGGTAAGATTTAAATCAAATTAAATTAGTATACTAACTCTAGAACTCTACAAATATTCAATCAATCAATTTACTCGCCGTGTTTGGTCTTATTCTACTGTAAAACTTCATTAAAAAATAAATTTTTAGCAGTATAGCAGTTTGCTTGCAAATATGACAATTTATTATATATTTATATGACATTCGATCTAGATTAAGTGCCTAAATGGGATTTTGAATGACACTGTATGTTTCTTTCTCTGATAGTATGTATAGATTATAGAGCCACAATTGAAAAAATATTTTTTAGAAATGAGAGAATAAATTACTAAATAATCTTCAAACTCTATTGTAAATTATTAAAAAAAAAAAAAAACTAGTAATTATAAATATTATATGAGAAATCCGAATTATTTAAAAAAAAAAACAAGCTGTAAGATATTTTAAACCTAAGTTGATCTGGTGCTTCTCTATTCATTACAATTACGTGTTCCAAAAGGGTATAAAGTGGTTAAAAGGAGGCGTAGTCGAGATGTTTAAGCTCTTGACAACTTAATAAATGTCCTCGTAAAACTTGTTACGACCTTCTATCACTGCTCATCATTTTTTATCTATCAATAAATTGTAATATTATATAAAAACTTATATTTTTTAAATAATAATATTGTATTTTATGATGCTATTTTTGAGTTTATACTTTTATATTTAAGAAAACAATCTATCGAATGCTTTAAAAAATGGATAATGAAACGAAATTTCAATTTTTCATGGAATGTATTTAACCCAAGATTTCCTTACAAGTTACTACATTTTAGGTATAAATAAAAACAAAAAGATAAAATATTATGACATAGTTTACTGCTTACTCAACTTAATAAGCTTAAATACATTATATTTTTAAACAATTATAATAATAAAATTTATACTTAATGAGACGTATTGGGTTAGCTACTATGAAAAATATATAGTTAGGTATTGAACATTTGAGAACATGTAATTGTTATCCTAAAATATTATTTGGTCATTAAATTAATTTGATTTAATAGGTAACACAACTTAGATGCTTAAAGAAATTAAAAAATTAATATTAAATTTTCATTTTCTATATTTGTTTACGAAAAAGTATATACCACAATGTCATAAACCACTATTCTATTACCACTTGTTGCTGTAATATAGTCTAATACCTGAGCGTAAAACGTATACTGGCATGTAATATAAAGTTGTTCACTATTCTTTCCTATTCTTGTAATACAACCTATAAAGGAATATACTTCAACCTTAAAGTAAGATAGTAATTTAATTTATCACTGATAACTGCAATTGCAAAATTTAATTTAAGAATCTTACAATATTTAGAGATACAATCTTTATACTTGTTAATATTATGTAAACACTGTTTAACGTATCTAACTATATAAACGTAGTTGTGTATACATATTTATTTAACGGTCTGTGGGCACAGTGTACAATCTATGCTTATAATTTATAATAATATAATTAAAATACGATTCTCTATTATCAATTTATTGTTTTAAATAAATTAACATTATACTGGAAAGGTACTTAATCAATCAAAACATGAATAATTTAAGTATAATTACTGATCAGTTATTATTAACTTTAGGTGGATATAATATGGAAATTAATTATAGTTTTCGTATTAATCTATTATTACTTGAGAGTAATAAATAGTTCCATTAATAAATGGAACCGAACATACATTTTACAATTGGTTTGAACTTAAAAGAAATAATAATAATTTATGTGAAAAAAAATTATTATTATAAATTATTATAGTCCTTTAGTGCAGTGTTAATTAGTGTTAATTTTGATTGATATTGTTATTAAGTTGTTATTAACTTAACTGGATGATATAATATTTTTTTTTATTATCTAAATTAAAATCTGTTTTAACTATTATGTTACATATTCGCATATTACTATAATATTATTAGATTTATTTTTTTTTTACAATAATTCGCTAAGAGGAATATTCCATTCTTACGGTAAAAGTAGATAAGGTACCTTTACAACTATTAAATAACTCCAAAAGTCCAAACAAATGTTTTTACTGTGAAAACCAATGATTCTTCTCGAAAAGTTGTTCTAATGATTTTTGTTTAGCTTTTATACAACGAAATATGGAAAGCGTAGAATTCTGACCAGAAATGTTCATATTTCGTCTCTTGGAATGTATGGTTCACGAATTTTACATATTTTATTTCCGAAAGAAACTTCGGGTGACATTTAAACTTTAATGTGGTACACAATTTTATTATTTCCGTGAGTTAGACGCGTGTTCTAAACGAACTAATGCGATAAATCAGAACAGCTGCTCTTTGACCCGTAAACACCAAATACTTACGAACTGAATATTTCGTATGCGTTTGTTTTCATGGTAGGGAGTGGAGAAGTTATGGGGGTGTAATTTAAAGCCAACGACTGTTTGTATCGCCCTGGAATTCCGCTTACCATTTAGATGTGTATGCCATTGCAAAGAGAGGACAGTCACACACGAATAGCCTGGATAAACAATAGGGCCTGATATTTCTTTTTCTGGCTATTCACCCAATCTATTCTTCGGATTTCTCTTTTTTTCGACATTGTTTTACCATTTAGGAAGATATAGATGAGGGCATTTGGTCGTTTGGAGTGGTTCTTCTTGAAATCTGGTGATAAAAAATGGCGATAAAATATTTATTGCCTACAGACGTTTGGTATTGGTGCGTTTGTATTTTCTGTAAACTTTCATGTATGTAAAGTCAAATGTTTTATTTAATACACATTACACATAAAATAATGTTCAAATAGGTTATATTGTGCGTTCAATAAAAGTAAGACGTCAACAAATTGTAATTTGTTATTTTAAAGTTTTCAATTATTTTTTGATATTTATAAAATATTTTCAATAATATGCAATTCATATCATATAATAACATCCAAATATTTCAAGAATGACATTATACATTTTAAAGTTGTGTATAAATAATTGATTTTTATTTAACTAGATAAGAGACAAATTATTTTAAAGTTATATTATTATATAGTATTATGTTTCTTTAGTTTACGTCAAATAATCTAAATAGTTATTATACATTTGTTAAAACTATAATAGGTAGTCTACATTCATACATGTTGATATTTTTTTTTAATTTGTGCTTTATCAATTTATCATAAACCATAATATTATATGGACTTATGATATCGGTACGATTAAAACGGGTTTTTACAACATCCTGTGCTTTCTATTTCTGAAATTTGTTACAAATATGCAAATATGCAAATATTTTCAATTATATAACTTTAATACTACCTAGGTACATTTTAACAAGTATAAATAATTACAAAAAATGTTTATACTAAAATATTGAACGATTTTAATATATTTATGGAATAACAATAAGTTTAATTTTTAATATACAGTAAGTATCTACAAAGTGATCCATTTCCGCAGAGAATTAAAAAAAATAAAAATGATTTAGACTTCCATACTATTGTGTACTGATAACATTATATTCCACAAGGAATAATATTTTATACATTTGGGTTTGTTAAATGATGGTTTGATAACTAAACTTTGATAGGTATATGAAAATGTAATTATTATTATGAAGTATTATTTTTCAATAACTAATATTAAATTTATGACATCGTAATCATGTAAAGGAATTAAGTAAAGAATATGTTTATTTTCAACTATAAAATAATACAGAAGTTAGTATAGACAATTTATTATACTACAAATCAAATAAATAAACAGCTAAAACATAGATTGACAAGGTTTTAATCAATTTGTTTTACTTTACAGAAAAAAACAATACCTTAATTATTATGTTGCCATTATTAAGTGATGAGAATATTAGAAATATATTTTAGTGTATTGCATAACATAACAAAAATCTATTTATGGAATTTATGTGTTCATAATTTACTGTTAAGTAAACGTTTGGTGAGAACATTCATTGTTATAACATTTACTGTAGAATTACAATGATTTCTAATTATAATTTACTCGAGTAAGTTCTAATTGAATGCCTCTAGAAATATTTTTAGTTTGAATAGTTGTTCTAGTAGATGTTGAAGTTTACGCAAATGTATTTTTGATCAAACGTTTGCACCAACGACAGACATATTTATATAACATTAGATGTAAATTGTTTTGATAGTTTAGTTAGTAACTTCTGTATAACAATGTATGTAATATAATAATTGTACGAATTTTAAATCTAATACTACACTAGAAATAAGTGAGATATTTTCAAATATCTATCAACGATCATTAAGTTCCAACAGACGTTTTTAATAAGCTGTGTTGTCTTTGTTATGTTAGGTTTGTATAAGCGTATTTGTTAATTATTATTCATATTATTATACAGTTTTTTATTTCATTAAAAACTTTAAATATTCTTACTACAAATTATCATTCCAGCACAAGTTTAACTTATTATAAATAACCAAAATGGGTTATGCAATTTGGTTATAATTGTTTCAGGTTTTTTATACCAAAATACGATTTAAATACATGGTTTTGGCAGACAGTCATATAACCTGTCACAAAAGATTTTGAAATATGATATAGTCAAGAGCTATGTAAGGGAGAGAGTTATTTTCATCGTGTTTATTTCCTTCGGGATTTCAAAAGTAAAACTTCATAAGTCCTTCACATCCGCCTTGTACAAATTGTCCGTAATACATGCAAATTAGGTTTACAATTATTTTTTATAAATTTTTAAACATATTTTTAAATTAAATTTGATTTGTATGTATATTTTAAAATCTGGGTCTTTCGTTTTTTAAACTACAATCATGAGTTTAGAGGTAAAAAAATTGTATCTTTGTTCTTAACAACTTATTTAATTTTAATTTTGTGCTTATTTTGTTAGAATATTTTATACATTTTTCATTTAGCTGTAATAACAAAAGATATTCCATATTTTTCTTTAACATTCAAATAACTAACAATATTATGAAATAAAATACTTCATTTGTATATTTTTTGTAAACATTTTTAATAAAAATGTCTGTAAACATAATGTCGAAAGTATCTACCAAAACAAAATATTATTTTTCACATGGCCAACTTGAATACTTTAGGTAGTATGATTTGTAATAAATATTTTCTTTGTTACTTCATACATTTTGTTAGTAAGTTATTGAATTGTATAAGGCTATGAAAAATGTATTAAATTTTGAGTTATCAAAGACCATTTAGTCTAACTTGATAAGAAAACGTAATCTAACGGTTGTTAAAAACTACACCGTGTGGTTGAATTATCGATAAGGTATATGTTCAAGGCAAAAGCATGTCTCCACGTGCCAAGTTTTTCTCTTATAGACATATATCTTCCTTAAACTAATATGTGTTTTGTAGGGTGCAAAATACAGATCATGGAAAAGATTTAATATTATTTTTATTCTGTTTTTTGTTTGTTGGTTAGGGAATGTAGTTTTTATTTTTTAAAAATGAAAAAAAAGTGTGAAAATACCAATAAAAGTCTAAAGGCTCGTTGCACATATCCATTGTATAAACTAAACAATAATTTAAGGTTATCTCAGAATTTTTAACTCTAAAGTGTTTGCAAGTAAAGTTTTGTTTTTATATCACCATATTAGTCGCGGATCGCACCTTGTTCGGCACACACGTAACAAATTACGCTCCGTCAAATCATTACGATCACTTTTATTTTTCAGTTCGAATGTGACAAATTAATACGTAGAAATAGGCAAAATGAAAATTGCTATCAATTAATCAAAGTAGATACAATTTACAATAAGTTAAGTGCTTAAATTCACATTAAATAAATTGAAAATTCTGTGCGTTTTTAAAACAACGTTCATTGTTACACAACAGTCCTCGCGCTATCGCTGAAGCGAGCAGCGTTCTACGACCTTTGCCCATAAGATAATTATGCAGCCGTCTCAAATTACATCGTCGAACCAAAAAGGTAAAAATAATTCTAAAAACACTATACAGGTAGCTCGCCATGATAAATCCACCACAAATACAAATCACACAGTTTTTGAATATGATTCATCTATCAACCCTACAAATGCAGACTGGACAACTAAGACCGGTAAAAGGCATCGGTCAGCTTCCTCCAACCCGAGTTCTCCGGATCCTGATCCAAACAAAAATAATAAAAAACTATTCATAACTGCAAATCGATACGAACCATTAACGCAAACTGAATCTGTAAACTCACCAGCTAACCCACCATCCGAAACACCTACCATCGTCGACAAAATTATACTACCACCACCAATTTTTGTAAAAGGTGTAATAAACTTTCCAAACCTATGTTCATCCCTAATCGAGATAATTGGAGTAGACAAATTTTTCTGAAAATCCTCATCAGACAGCTTAAAAATCCAAACCAAAAATCCGGAATCCTTCAATTTCGTAAATTAAAAAAAATTCAAAATATAAGCTCCCCCAGGTCCTACCTTCTGGCGTTCCTCCCCTCAAAAAAGTCCAAATATTCTTGATATCTTTGTAGCGAAAATTCCTACTAGTTTATACTGCACTACTGATAATATTCTTGATCTAAATTCAGATTATTCATCAATTCTCCTTTATAGCAGGTATTTGAGCCGGCGCCCTGCAAGGAGGAATTCTCTACCCAGTTATGTTCAATATTTATACTTCAGACTAACCTACTATGCCTAATATCTTAGTGGTGGACTATGCAGATGACAAAGCAATAATATTAACTAGCGCAGACCCTGTTTTAGCTTCCACTTATTTTCAATATCATCCCTATCAAATGGAGGATTGGTATATGAAATGGCGGTTTAAAATGAACCAAAAGAAATCAACTCATACAATTTTCACCCCCAAACAAGCCGAATGTCCGGCTGTAACTCTCTATGATATCCAAATTCCCTCAATCTCTACAGTCAAATATCTCGGACTAACACTCGATCGCCGTCTTACTTGGGCACACCATATTAAAACTAAACGGCTGCATTTAAATTCCCGGTTACGAATGCTTAAGACACTCCTCATTAATAATAAACACACAAACCTAAACACTAAATTACTAATGTACAAATCGGGTCTACAACTATCGGGCAATGCCAAAATTTAAAATCTTAAAAAAATCCAAATGTTTCAAAATATTACATTAAGACAAATTACTAACTCTCCCTCGTACATATCAAATCACACCCTCCACACCGATCTCCGTCAAAAAACCGTCCAAGAAGAATCAAAATACTTCTATAAGCGTTTTCATGATCGTCTCATAACCCACACAAATCCATTAATCCATTAATTAGCATCAAACGAAATTCCTGGACCGACGACTAAAAAGAAAATGGTGAAGAGATCTCCTAAGCAACTAATAAAAAAAAAAAAAAAAATGAACGGTAAATTAAGTACCTAGTTTGTCAAATCCAGGGAGTGTCATTACTGGGTGGCTTCTTCCATCAACCGTTTCATGTCATTATAAATAATATAGCCCATATTCTAATTGTGCCTCTATTAGTACAGATTGTATATTACTTAAAAAAATAATTAAAAAAAAAATATATCCATATTAGGTATGTAGGTACATAAACACTATACAATGTAAATGCATGAGATTTCAGTTAAGAATTGTCAAGAATAATAATTTACTTTAAAAACTAATTCAAATATACCTAGGTAAAATAATACAAGATTATGAAAATATACATTGAATATTATCAGGGTTTATATTATTAATTTTTATTATATTTAGTTAAGTTTTATTAAAATAGCTACAAATTTTATAATTTTCATGTATAAAACATGAGACTATAACTATAAATATGTATGGTGTAAGAATTAATACAAGTATTATTAGATTATAGAAATACGATGACAGCTAGTAGGTTAGATTAGGTTACTAATAAATAATAATTGTAAAATGTAACATTAGGTATAACAATCGTGGTCACTGGTCAGTGATTAACAGAGTTACCTATGTAAAATAATAAAAAACTTAAAACACTATATAAATATATTTATGTAAAATTAATTTTATTTGTGACATAAACACTGTTACTTAATACAATTACAGTATAGATGTATGTTATTTCTTATTTTCTAATCATATATTTTTAAACAAATATGACAAAATTATATCAGTATAATATTATGTTAAAATAAATATATCCATTTAATACCTACCATGGTCCATGATAATTGATAGTTATGTATTTCTAAATTTTAATTTTATACAAAATGTTATATTAACTTGACATAAATGGAAAAATTATGTTTATGGAAAATACATTTGAATAAATGTAGAATAACATGATGTGTCACCTGTATATATTATAATATAAAGTTATAAAATTGAAAAAGTGGTTTACAGAATTACGTAACTTATAACGAGTTGATATGTAAACTAATATACCCAAACTTTAGGTAAAACTTTTGATTCGTTTAATCTTAAAAGTAATCTATATGTTTATGACCCTACCTATATTTCCGTAGTTGGGTTAGTTGTATAGAGCGAGGTCGTGAGGATAAATTCGATTTTCAAACGTTCATGTCGTGTGGATAGTGTAAGGCTATTATTTTCGACAAGAAAAAGTTGGCCTCGTTGTCACCACCGTCCACGTTTATTTCATTTCAGCCTTCGACCTTTTATCGAGTAATAGGAAAACCGGTGATAGGAGGAATGGATCGGACAGGAGTATGAGGAAAAAAGTTTTGCCATTATGACCCGGTGGCTATGGCAGTAAAAGATAAACCGATATTAATTTTTATTTACCGCCTGTGCTAGGAAATTCTGATAACCATCCGTTGGAACGACAATGAAAGAGTCACTGTACAGAATTTTATAATAATTTGTATGTTTGAATGAGGTTATTTTGTTATGATGTTGATACATTAAAGAGAAGTAAATTAAAACGTTATTTAAAAATTGAAACAATACCAGCATGGTTTTAATTTATTTCTATATATAGTAGGTACTTACTATTGACTCCAATATTTGTCTAAATACAGTTTTTAAAACGTATAGCAATTAAGTAAATTATTTACTATTCAATGTAGTATAAAAAAATACGATTTAAAACGACGAAATGCAATTATGAAATTTAAAATTTACTAAAATCTTAATAATATCTTTATTGAACAGCAACCATATATATATATATATACCTAATGCTTTGTTATTGAAATATAAAAAAACCTAACCTGGGAATTGGATGTTTCTTTCTTATTTTTTAAAAATAGACAAAGTTTGAATTTGACATAAACATTTATTAAAATTATATTGTTCATTGATTCTTTAAACAAGTGTTGAATATATAATTATTGACTGACTTTATGATTTCTTAGAATTTAATCATTTTTTACTTACTCATAAATGTACCTATACTTCATAGTAATTGACGAACAAAATTATGAACGTATATTAAAGTAAGTATATTATTTTTCCCACGAATTTCAAATTTATTTTGAGCAGGATATTTATAAAAATTTGCTTGTCAATTATTGTCGTCTGTACGGTATAAATGTATGAAAATAAAATCAATCTTCAAATGAGAAAATTTTTTATTTAGCAATATTCATAAAATTTAGAAATTTGTTGTATAAATTGTAATAAACTCCGTCTAAATATACGGATGAGAGCTTGGAAATAAGTTTATCTTTGAGTTCATATTGTTTTTGACTATCATTAAAGCCATACAAAACAAAATATGCTGATGATTGGTACAACTATACTAAATACATTTGTCCTAATTATTAGCTATACAAAAATACCTTTATACATTATAGTATAGAAAATATTCTGATACCATAATATATGACCAAAAGTATACATTTTTCAAATATGTAGTTAACTATAACTAAGTCATATTTAGTATACGGATCAATATCGTAATAATTTATTTAGCACGTTATTTAATTTCCGGTGGACCTTATAACTATTGTATTTGGATGACATATAAATAATAAAAAAGTGTCAATTTTATATTTTAACATAATATATTATAACGATAGTGGCATCAGTGGGTGGCTTCTTCATTCAATATTTTCTTCCTTTTGTATTATATCCCATACTCTTATTGTGCCTTATTGTGTAGAGACTGTGTATTTTATTAATAAAGAAAAATAAACATAATATATGTGTACTTAAAATTTAGCTTTTACTAAGACTGAGGTATACAATATTTATATAACATATTTATCCATCCCTAGCCACGCACGATTATAAAATAAACTAAAAAGAAGGTTGAAAATAAATTCTTTGCCTGATACCATTTTAAAAATTTAAAAATTCAAGATGAAATTTTATTTATTTTATGCCTACGTTATTATCCTTATATTTTGTTTTTGGTATTTCAACAATTTTTATGCGCAATAAATGGTAATGATTTTTTTTTTTTTTAATAGAAGTTTGATGGATCTTAGATAATAGTTTATAAATTATATAACTAATAGTGTAGATGAACATTCTCAAACAATAATAATTTATTTGTTCTAAACTGTAGTTTATCAAAATATGGTTATTCAAGTTTTGTTAACCTTAACAGTGCTTAAATTATTTTATACTTTATACATTTTCAATAAAATCCAGTAATCGAGTACTGGATACAATTTCAATAATTATTTTTATTAAAAATACGAATAGATTACTAATATGTAATTCTATGTCAAATTTAAATTCATTATTTATAATTACACATTTAACTTAAGTTTATTGATTTTGCACTTGTCCCTTATTAAAACTAAAATAATATCAGTGTCGTATTATTCTTATTTTAAGAATACATTAAACACTGTTATTTAAGTACAATGTAAGTGAGAGTTGGAGATATAAAGATTAACACAATAATATTATGTGTTTGTAGGTAGTGAAAATAAAATGATGTAATGGCATTCATTTATTTAATTCTATGCGGACATGTGGTTAAACATTATTTCATTACTTCACATAAAACTTTGTGTTAATAATACAGTTTGGTAGAATTAAGCTAAGGATAGTTAATTAATAATGTCAAGGTAGGTACTTATATTATATAGATGTGACAACATCGTATAAACGTGTATATCACATAGTAATGTAGTACCTATTACCTATATTTGAAAGCGGTTGAAACAATTATTATTTTAAACCCTAGTTTTTAATACAAAATTGCCATTAAGAAATTATTTAAATGTTTATTCCTTTACTAATAAAATATTCTATTAAATATTAAAGAATTAAATTCTAGGGTATATATTACAATATTATGTCATAATATTATATAAACACAAAAATCTACTTGAAAAGTTAATAACACAATACCACTAAGATAAATACTATATACAACGGGTTTTTTTTAAATTCTTATTCTTTAAGAATTTAAAAAAAAAATTTTCTTATGTTATTGGGTATTACATTTAATTCTTCTTTTTACAAAAAAAAATGCAAATTAATTACTCAAGTAAAAAGTTTAGATTGTTTTTATTTGTATCTTTATCTGATCCCGGCAGCCTTTCCTTCTATGGAACGTAAGTACTGTACACATTGTACACGAGTTCGGTAATGCTATAAAGTTTCCTTTTTGTCTAAAGGCTGAAATAAAAAAGGTTCAAACAAACCATTTTGTAAATGTGGGGAGATACAATATATTGTTTAATATTTAAATCAATTCTTTTAAATCCAAAACAAATGTTTTCTGGTGTGCAATACGATAAAATCACATTGATAAACTGAACGTATTAAATAATATTAATATATGTATAATATTTAGAATCGATTGTTTGCTTAACATCGTGTGTGGAACGTCTTTGCAGTATTATTATTCTACCATACATTCGTTGTGTACATTTTAAAACTGCCAATTCATCGTGTAATTGAGTTTATTTTAAACATGATATTATAATCGTATTCAGTTCTTGTAATGCATAATAAGACTACAAATCACGGAGGAAAGCAGAAAAATTATTTATCTAGATGAACGATAGTGGTGAATATTTGTACGATGATTTACAATGCAGGATTCATGACCCAGAACGTTGCGTCATATGGATTACCAACCCCCGACAATACACGTAGGCAGAATATTGGAATCAGTAAACAGATATTGTAGTTATTACATATAAGACATCGAAGAGCTCGAGAATGGAATACTTTTATATAAGGGGTTTGTTTTTTTTGAAAAAGTTGATTTGCATCCATTCGCGGTGTTTATTAGTATTCAAAAACACGTTTGTTTGCAGTTGTGCGTTTTTCATATTATTTTATCACTGAATATGACGTGTTTTATTACACTTAAATATTTCTCGGTAACAAATAATTGTTTTTAATTTTAAGTTCAGTACTAAATAGTATTATGGTCATAACATGAAGTATATACATTATGCGTACCTATTATAGGTTATAGTATAGTAATATATTATAATATATTAAATTCTCAGCGGAGTGATGAATGTATTGATTTTACAATGGTGTGAGTGTGTTTTTTTTTTGTGTCCGTCATCACCTTTTAAGACAATAAAAATGCTTAGATTTTGTTCAAAATTTAAAATTCCCAATAGTTTTCAAAGGCGCGGGGAAAAATAAAATATAATAATTAAGGAAAAACAGGAATTTTTACGCAAATCAGTTTTGACAAATCGATTTTGGTTTTAGGTATAACTCTAAAACAAATGACCGTAGATACATGACATTTTCACTGGTTGCTTATATTAACATTTTCTATACTCTATAAAATATTCAAAATATATTGATTTGTTTTGAACTGTTTACGGACATTTTCAGATTCCAATTTTTTTAGTTTTTTTTTTTATGAATGTCAATAAAATTGTATTTGTTGAGTAAAAAAGCCTGAAAATTTAATACAAGGCTCTAAATATATTGTTACAATGATATTTGAAAAATATTAAAATCTTAGTCTTAGTCTCAATTTTTTTTATAAGCATTTAAAGTTCGAATTTTGACGAAAAGCGTTAAAATTACAAATATATAATTATTTCGAGTTAGAAATTCCTAAACATTTTTCTTTTTAAATTTAAGATTTTAAGTTTTCATATAGGTGAGGTTATCTACTTTTATCAAAAAAATAAATTTCTACAAGAAAGTCAAATTAAACTTTTATGAGCGTTTGAAGTTCAAATGTTCACAGCATTGGATATTCACTCGATTTCAATGACGAATTCAAAAACGAATAACCGTAGGGACTTGAAATTTATATCATATGCTTATTTTATCAATTCCTATACATTATATTATTTTATAATATTAATTCAACTTACCGGCTACCGTATTAATAATAATAGTTATAGCAATATAAATGTAATATAAAATATACTCACTGACAAACCGCCAGAGCACTCAGAATCGTTTTTCGTATAGAATGATATTATATTATTGGATTCAAATTTAATACCATCCATTATACAGTCATTAGGTATATACTATAATTTAAAAACTTATTACCTTTTAAATCATCAAGACGAATCTATGTGACTAAGTCAGTTTATAGAAATTAGTATACATTTGCAGTTTTCATAGTTAGTATATTTTTTTTAAATAGTACGGTTATCTACTATTCATGCTCATAATAAATTACTCATGAATAATTTATTAAATAAAAAATTAACTATATTTGTGTATCCTCAATTCATTTAAATTAAAATAATTGATATATTTAAAGAAACATTTTGTGTAGATTGTAGTTAATATTAGTCGTTATAATGTACGTATGAAGAAACGGATTCTGGTAAAAAAAGCTACATGTACAGGAAAGTATAATATGATGGCGTCTTTCCGAGTTTGTAATCGTACATACCCATTTTTTTACGTTGTTTTTTCGTTTACCAGCTCTTGACTAATGCTTTAAACCTTATATAACTGTATAAAAACTAATTTTCGTATGTATGGCGATTTATGTGTCACATAATAGGGCATTAATAAAATATAAAAAATTCAAATATTTCTATATTTTTATCTCAGATTTTATATTACACATAAACGAAAATTCTGATTTTTTAAAACTCACTTTTACTACCAAGTAAGACATAGGTAGGTACCTAAAGCTAAAATTCTTTAAAACAACAAACTCGAATATTATGAATATAGTTATTATTAAAAAACACTATTTCAACAAGTTGGTTAAATTATTTATCATGATGGTTATGTCTTAGAAATGGATTTTTTAGGTGGGTACATTTAATTAATTAAGAAACTGTGAAATTAATTATCGAATTTAAATTAATGACATTTAATGATAGTTAATGAACGGAGTTTTAAAAATTAGTCAATTTTATGGTAATTATCTTATCCACCTGTCATTTAATTTGAAAAATGTTTTATCATCGAATAAATGGCAGTACGTGTGAAAACGTCCCAAGGATGATATTCACCGGATTGAGCATTTGTTCGATTAATACTTATTCGTGTTATAACTTTAACTTAATAATCTAACTATCGCGCATAACAGTTAATACTTATCCACATTTGTTATTACGAGTATTGAATAAGTGCCAATAACATGAACTATCTTTATACCATTTTTAACTTACGGACATGTGAAAAACTATACAATCAAAATATTTTTGGCAATGGTTAGCAATAGTTGGCAGAAAAGTATTTTGTGAAACCATTAAAATTACTAAATAGGGTTTCAAGTAGATAATTTATATAATTAATGAACTTAATGTATATTTTAAATAATAACTATGCGTACTGCATAATATACACATTTATAAAGCTATCGAAAAACATATTATATATGTTATGTGCACTTAATACATTTGTATAAAATATATGTTTTATGATTGGTAAAAAATGATGTGAAAGGAATTTATGAGAACTTGAATATAAGACCATACCATAGTCGAATGATAAACATTTATTTTTAATTATTGTACCTAATTGGTAGTGACCATTTAATAAATAAATTAAAACTAAATGTTATTAACAAGTCTTATAATAATTAATTTTTGTATTCCCGATTGAATAATGATACGTATACTGTCGTATTATAGTATAATAATATAATTAGTTGATTTTTTTTTTTTCATATGCCGCCTTAATACTGGGAGTGTAGGCCTTAAGTCCTAGCTTGGTCTCCTGTATAGCAACATTACAATTTGATAAACAGAGAGATTTAGTAGATTTTATGCCATGTCTGGTTTAGGGGGATGCAAGTCTTACTCTCTAGACAGTTTCCTGCCAAATAACTAATAATAGGGACATGCCACGACTGGGTTCGTAAGTTCCACCTTTGTCCAATCTGCCACCCTTTGATTAAAGTGTTGATTCAACTTTATAACTCGAATAATAATATTAATAATTTTGAATTATGTTTTAGGTGGTTTTTACTTTGATATCAACTCTTCGGTTGGTAAGTACATTGCAATAATACACAGATTTTCATATTTTTAGAAAGAAGATTTTGAATTTTTTTTTTTTCTAATCAGAATCTCTTAAGATTTGATTGGATGCCAATGATAAATTAATCATGTCAATATATACAAAATACAGGTTACCTATACCGTATACTCATTAAATTATTAGATACAACATTTTATTACACGTTTGAATATTTAATATTATATTAATTAAAGTAATTGATTAAGTAATCTAACTATAGACACTATACAATTTGTGATTTAGTTCAATTGTTTGAATATTATTAATTCAGTGCAATTTAATTTTAGTTGCCAATAATATGATTACGTGATTACAAACAAGTTACAACTCATCAGGTGATGACTTTATTATCATTTGCATAATATTTTAATAAAATTATAAACAAAATATATGGTTGAACCTTGAACATCATCATTGTATGTATATACTATACATTATACAATACAAAATGCTTCATAATATCTTCTAAATTCTTAAATATAAGCCAAAATATCATCACTGGAATAAGGTTTCATGAAGTCATAATAAAAAAAATAAACTTTTGGAATGAATAACCTTTATTGTATAATATTATATGCATTTATAAAATTTTGATTGTATACATTTCTAAATAAAATAGATTTAAATAAATAATGTTTGTAAAATTCAATATTTAGATTCTGAGCGTATCAACGAGTTGATTGATCCATAAACATATTTATCTTAATAATAATAACAAATCATAATATTATATATTAAGCATTGTATAAGAGGCATTTAATGTATGATTTGAAAGATACGAAGTAATAAAAATATACTAGGAATAATTTTAATTAAAAAATTTTTAATGAGTTTTTTTGTTTTCGAAAAACCAACCTAGAAATAAAAAATGTTGATAATCATGGTAAATTAATTTTTTTATTTATTTAAGAACATTTTATTAAGAAAATATTAAACGAATTTTAAAAGATTCGTGTGACGTATGATTTGATTATGTTTTTTTTTCACGAGCACTTAAAATTTGAAAAAAAAAACTTTAGTAAACTGCATTACTCTATATTTTATGTTTGTTAAACTTCAGAGATATATCCATTTAAAAGTTTTTAGGTCAAATACAAAAGTGTAAATAGTAAGTAGAAAATGTTTTATTATACTGCATAAGCTAGTATTACACTGAAATTATTTGATCCCCAATCCAGATACTTCGAGAAAAATGACATCCTTGGGTATTGTTGTCAAAATTTCAATCTTTCTATAGTACAGTTCATCAGCTCTTGAACATAAAACATAAATTATTTTAGTAAAAATAAGATTTACTTAATATAATTTATAATGGTTAGAATAGGAGTTGTTAGAGTAATTAATATAATACATAGTATCTTATCTGTCTATAAAACTATTGTTTATAAACAGTGACATTTTTTTTTATAAGTGTTAAACATGATGTACGCGTATATTTATCTTATACTGATTTAACAACAAGTTGTACGAAAATATATTGTTCAACTCTAAAGAAAATTCTGTTAACATTTTTTTTCATATAAATAACATGTACATTGTGCATTGTAACAAATCAAATGCACATGGAATATGGTCAGTCTTTTATAAACTTTTTTTTTATAAATCAATTCTCTATGTTTAAAAGAGTGTTGAAGTAAAACATATTTAAGTATGAAAACCAATTAACAGGGAATACTTAACACAGTTTGATATTTCATAAATATTTTCAATTTTTAACTGATTCCGGAAGAAAGATATTTTTATCGCTGTTCGATTATATGTCTAGGTTTTTTCAACTTTAAAAGAATTGGAATATCATAAATATTAAAATGTTTTGATCACTCTTTTAGTCTTAGATCTTTACTTGCTAACATCATTGAAGTTGATAGTGAAAAATGTTTTGCCATTCTCGCAAAAATCTATACCGCATAATATGTTTATGAAATTTATCCACGATTGATTTCTAGTTTAAAATCATGATGGAATCATGCAAAATATTATAATTAATTTAATTATTTATTTTTGAGCAATATTTCGATGTAAAAATATATCCATTCGTCATGATTAAAATTTAAAACAATAGTAGGTTATTCAAAATGTTATCATAATAGAGTGAGAGCGTGCTTAGAATAATATTAAGTTTTATTTGAAGCAGTCGCGAGGAACACATTATTTTATTGAAGTTGGTTAGGTTACAATGTTAGGTTTTTTATACGCATGGGCTTTTATACCAATAACCGGATTCTTTTCCAAATTTGATTATTTTCGTCCCACAACAAATAATAATTCACCCACCATGTTATGGTTACTTTTTCAAAAGCGTGCGAGAGTTGTAGCAATGGTATGTAGGACTTCTGTATAGCACACACTCTAATGATCATTTATATTTCACACGCACGCACATGTAAACACATAATAATATAGCCTATGTTTAACTCATTAAAAGTGGTCTGCTCCAACTCTCTTAAATTTTATTGTTCAGAATTAAACTTCATATGGATTCAAATTAAGATAAATATATTATGATATAGTTTAAATAAAAATATCTGTTGCACTAATAATTATTTAATTCTGTATGTGGATATAGTCGTGAATGTAATGAATTTAAACATTTTACGGTTCAACTAATGCATAATATGTGGTAGTTTGAATTTTTAATTACTATTCATTAAAACTTTAAAGTAGACATTCTACATTGTATTCTTGTAGACATTAACACCAGTTTGTAACTGTAAATTTTTATACTGACTAATAGCTTTTTCTTTTTAATCTTATGAAAAAGAGTGATCTGGAAAAAGCTTTTAAGTTTATCCACAACTTTTTTAACGCTAAAATGTCAAAAACAAATTACGTTTTTTAGAAAATGATAAAAACTTTGTTCACGATAAATTCAATCAGCTTTAAATCTTTTTACAAGTCATTAAATTTTCCTTTAAACATGTGAATGATGATGGATATTAGTCACTTTGTATACAAAAATATTTCAAGATGTCTAAAAGTTATTTGCTTAAGATGATGATCAAATAAAATAAAATAATAAAAGTATTAAATTACAAAATGCTTATTTCTTATATTGCTTATATAATTAAAATATTTTAGATATTTTGGTTTGAAAAAACTAAAAAAAATTGTGTAAAAAAAAACATTAATTATTAATGTAATTTTACTTAACACATAGATTAGTATTATATAATATATTAAACTTTGTTTTTTTTTTTGTACGAACAGTTTAACAAACAGTTAGACAATGTACTTATAAAGTAATTAAACTCTGATAAATTTATTTCTAGTACAGATCTGGATTCTAAAATTGGATTAGATCATCGAAAATAATTTATTATTTTTATTTACCGTTTTTAGTTGAAATATATTATTTGAGCATGCCCAATCATTTTTAAATTGTATGTGCCTAAATATTTTAAATCAATATGATTTCACTATTTTTTTTTTTTTTTTAAATTTGGAAGTCAGTTAAACGGACTCACTTGGGTTTAAACGTGATTGTGAGTGGGGTCGGCCTGGTCGATGCGACACCATCTGGTGGTGATACTGTGAATACTTCGTCTGCGGATCGCTCAAAAAAACGTTCAGGACCTATAGACAAAATCAAAAAATCGTATAAGCGATGAATATCGTCGAGCGATGAGCTCACAGGCGATTTGATGCCCAACAAGGTGGAAACCGGGTCGGCAAAAGTTAATCTATACGTTTATTATTTCACTTGTGAGTCTGTGCTGTGAATGTATATGCGTGTACCTGGATAAGAAGATAACATCACGTTTATGCTTTTAGTCTCCGTTACGACCACTTGACCAAAATTTATGTAGCTCGTCGACAGCTTTAGTACGGGGAAGTATATGTGCATTTTGAACGTAGCAACCATCTAAACAAAATACCATAATAATGTCATGTACCATGAATAATAATAATAATAATAATAATAATAATAATAATAATAATAATAATAACTAAATTGATAGATGGATAGCGATATTTACGTTAATAATATAATACATACATAGTATCTATCTATAGATATTTTTAATACGTAAGGGACGTTCAATGATTAATAATTCCTAGAAGAAATGTGTATAGTTGTTAAAGATAAATTGTTGTTATTATCAAAAAATTTGTGAATTATGAGAAAAATATAATAAATAGTATAGTATATAAAATATAAATCATCTTTTAATATCATATTGCTAATAATAGTATGATCATCGAGTGCTAAAATATGCTCAGTTATTGTTTTTTAGTAGAAATATAAATAATGTTTAAAATTATTAAACAAACAACTTAATATTCCATAAAGACAAAAAGTATAAACGATCTTGTTTTATTATTTTTATTAATTAATTTATAAATTTTAATATGGCGTCTTTATTAATTTCTTACTCATTACATGCTATATAGTATAAAATAAATAATACACCTTCAAAAATAGTTTGTAGGGAACAAAAATTACACGTTCTTAAATAATATTTGCTCATGTTTATTATTACTATACCGTATTATGGTAAACTATTGTTTTTTGAAACCACATAGGTCAATTCAACCATAACCAGATGATTTTTATGTAGATGTAAAGGATGACAATCCGGGAAACAACCGATTGTTTTGGGAAATAGGTAGTAGCTTTAAATTGAATTTTGGACCGAATGTTACAAAAATATCATTTTATTATAAACATAATATAGTCCAAGATTTAACCTAAATGTTTCTATAAAAAGTCTAAAGTGTAAACCTTCAATAGAATCGAAAATATAAATTCTATACAGCTAAACCTACTTATATTTTGTAATAATTTGTGTACCCCAGAGATCAAAATACATAAAGAATACTTGATATGGGTTAAATTTAACGAGTGACACTTTTTTTGGAGTCCCTAGAAACCATATATAAATCATTAAATTATTTGTGGAATTAATATTTATTACAATTTGCACTAAATATTTTAAATACCTACTTTATAAATAAGTTAATATTAAGCATTTCAAATACAATTATGAATCATGTTGTTCCTTTTATTTAACTTAAATGTTTTTATATAGACTTAAACTAATACATTTATTTTATTTATTTCTTTGATTTAACTATGAAATCAATTTTAATACTAAAAATGAAAACTGACATTATTTTTCGGTACTTAGATTTAGTTTTTTTTTTTTTAAATTTAGATACCTTAGGTTTAAAATAACTGTTTTCATAAACAGCGTTTAAATATCCTGTTTTCTCTAATATTCTGGGCGATGTTAATTCAGTAGGCATTTTTGGTGGATGAACTTGTTTTCTAATTATAATAGCTTGCAGTTCGATCTAAAGGCATATATCGTTTAATATCATAAACAGTAAACATGTTATGCGAAGGAACACTAATAATGTTGATATTATTATTCAAATATGTGTAGTAAAATATTATAATACTCAATAATTAGAAATTAGAAATAATAACAACGTATAAAACATTATATTATTTAATAAAATTGTATACTTCGACCAAATCCTTATGAAACAAATTAATATGATCTTTTCCGGAACGAATACCACATCTTAGTGATCTCAAACTCTTTATAAAGAACGGACTACCGATTTCGAACGAAAGGTTTCCAGGATATCGTAAGTCATTACACATGGTAAACAACCGAGTTACCGTATAATTCTCTGATTGACTGTTATACATTTCCGATGCTGACACCTAAAAATTATCATAGCTATATCCCTCTGACGTATTCGGCCAAGATGTATTTTCTTGGAAGGAACAAGCAAAAGAGTAAATGATGCGTTCGCGCAATAAAAAACGATGTAACAAATGCCTCCAAGATTGTTTCCTTCTATCCCATTAAAATCATTCTTATGTTATTTTTTAATGACACGTAACATATTTTATTACTTGGAAAATATTATCCGACTCTCGTATGACTAAGTTTGGTTGTATCGAATGTCTTGTTTCCGAGTAAAGTTTAACAACTGTGGATTTCATTTTAAATCCGTCTTTTCGTATGCAATATTTTCTGAAATAATTACAGAAATATTATATTTTACTACTACCTATATAAATATGACTTAGATAATATCATTATTAGGTTTTTAGTTAGGACCTATTTCAATCAACTTATCTAAATATTTCAAAATGTTTATAAATATATCATATTTGAGTGATATATTTCAGTATTTGAAACCCATAACATAATGTTATTATTATTTAAGATGAATATAATAGTAAATATAAGTATAAATTGGTAGGTAGCCAAATTGTAATGTTTTAGCTATCTATTTAGCTGTACTTCAAGAACGTCTTGGAACTTATAGTGAAATATAATATACATGCTGAACGTTGATAATAATATATTATTGTTATTTGTAGGTAACTATGTTTATAGTTTTGGATTTTGATATTTATATAATTAAAAAATTAATTTCTATACACGTTAACAGAGTTCTAAGTTATGGAAATAGGTTGATGTGATACATATTTTTAAGTATGCTCTCTAGTACATAATATTATTGATAGCGATGTGCAATGTGCATGGCATCATTATTATTACTATCGACAAAATAATTTTTATTGTTTTATAGATAAAATCTGTGGTTCATAATAAACTTCAATAATTTTATTAAACTTTTGTGTTAACAATTTACACAGTTAAATATAAATTTTAATTGACGTAAAATCATATATGTACCCAGATGGTTCAAGAGCAGTCACTATTCCAACCGCTTTTCCATTTACTGTATTATTTTGTTCATTACGGTTTATGGATAGTTCTTTAGTCCGATCTAAGGAAAACGTTACATATCCTAGTGTTTTTGGTTCTAATTTCAAAATAATAGGCTCGACCTGAAAAAAAAAACAGTTCATTTTTGAAAATAATAGTTAATTGTTCAATCATAATATGCAAATAGTAGTTATAATTAATTGTATATATATAATATAATATTAATCATCACAGCATTGAGGTTAGGTTAGGTAGGTAGTAGAGTATATTGATTATTTATATTTTATATTCTGGTTTGTGCGATCCTTAAAAGCTTGGGAAAAATGCCTTGATGTTTGTTCATAAAATATTATTGAATATTAATATTAGTTATAATTTATAATACTATAGATAGTTGTTACTATTTATTACACACACATACACACACACACACACACACACACACACACACACACACACACACGATTTTGCATAATGGCAAGAGCTGCTCTATTATAAAAAAAAAATAATGTAGGTTAACGTATTCAGTCGAAAACTGTGGTATTGTCAAGCGTTCTTAATTTTCTGAAAATAGATTAATCATGTGTGCCATTAGGATTTAATGATTATAGTAAGAGGTTTGACGTTGGGTATTTTTCTAATACGTTTATATCACGTGTAATGGATGTTCCGTATAATTTCATCTATTAAATTCTGGTGGACCATGTCTTAATTATATTTATTTATTTTTATACAATAAAATATTGTAGGTATTGAATACTCTTCTGTTATATTCTCTTCTTGTATTTTTATATTTTTAAAACATGCATTACATTTTATGTGATTGTAATTAGGTACATTTTGGCCCAACGCCTATAATATTATTTTAAATAAGATAGTTGTATCATAAGCATTGTTTACGAGCAATATAATTCATTATAATACTGATGGACAAATTCTTATTTTTAGATACATTAGATTTTCAATAAATATACAGGTGAAATTAACGAATATAATTGTGTTTCGTCATTAACTATTAGAAATATTTATCGAGTATATGACTAATATGAATCATGTAATACAGTTTTGGTTTTCCAACTCGAGTCAAATGGTTTTTAAAGTGAACTACAGATTTATTAGATTAACAGTAGATATAGGAAAACACATTTATTAGACACATTTTATATTGCTTATTATTCCAATTATAATTTATTTAATCAGCACACAGTCAAATAAAGCTTGTATGATGAAAACAACTCAAAATATGCATTAAAGTTTATAAACTATCACGAAGGTGATGTGAATAATATTTAGAAAGTGATAATATCTTAAAACTTATTACTAAATTATATTATTCTATAGAATGATGAAGTGGGGTCAATTAACTTACTATAAAATATCGAGGATTTTCTAACCCGTCGTAACTGGTAATTCTCAAAGACCAATGGTCTGGATAGTCAGGAGTTAATGTGTCAATTACTACTCCAAACGGTTTATTTTCTTTACTTTCGTTATATATGCGCCAAGATATTTTGACCGGAATTTCACTATTATTCAAGATTTGTAATCGGTTTTCTGACTCCATCGAGTAGAGGCTGAAGCTTAACAAATAATTCACTTATGTCAGAATGATGTGTTACCAACTTAATACATGTACAGTGGCTTGAAATAGTTGTCATAAAATACATTAAGTTTCTATACATTATTATACTCATGTATGCAAAAAAACATTCTTTTATCACACTTTACTCAATAAACATAATAATTTTACATTTTTTTCTCTAATTTTGAGTATTTTTATCAACACATAAGTAAAATAAAAATACAGATCAGTAAATTTACCTCTTTATAGGTTTGTATTGAACACAGATGGTACTTTAGAAAGGTCATTATTTATATTTTCTGTTAGTTTTCAGAGAAATTCAAAAACTCTTAATAATCCGTAGAAATACTTTGAAATTTATGGCCTACCATCTTTACCTAACATGTATTTTGGTTGTTTTGTTACTGGTTAGTTTATAAGATTATTCAGGAAACTAGATATTACCATTTTATCTACCTACATTAAATTATTTAAAATTAAATTAAATTTAGGTAGGTAACCCTAATTAAGAGGAGTTATTAAATTTAATGTTGTAACAATTTTGATGAAGTCTATCAGTTTGTCGATTTAAAGTACTTCAAACAAGTACTATACTATACATTTAGAACTCAAGTAGTCAAATACTCTCATAAATGGTATAATATAAAATATTCACCTTTTCAATAAAAAAAGGCTTTTCGAAGCTTAAAAAACGTTCTATAAATACCAGGGTATACTGCGATATGTTTCCCTAATTGAATTCAATACGGTCTTGGGTCAATTTTAAAAATTTTATCTGCATTAGTTATAGTGTTTATATGCATTAGAGTTTCAATAACTAACAACATATTATACCTAGGTACTGTTAAAAATGGACAAGATGAAGAATAGGTTATTATTTAACAGTTTTCACATGGGATAACGGAATAAGATTGATATACTTTTTTGTGTCGAACAATTTAGAGTAAGTTAAGTAGAAAAAAGTGTTTTCTAAAAAAAAAAAAATAAAATAACGGTATTTGTGATTTAGATGCTATACCTTTCTACACGATTTTGAAAAAAGAAATATGACAGACTAATGATATACTTATTTTTATGTGATATTTCAAATAAGTTGTCGTTGGCCTATATGTTTGTTGTCCCAGTTGACTTCAAATTGAATTACGCTGTATAGTGACTTACTTGATGGTTGGTTTGTGAACGTCTTTAGCTAAAGGATATTCTATGGGGAACGTAATAGCTTTGATGATGAGTGGTATGCGGATGGCCGGTAGAATATCGAGTCCTACGTGTAATTCAATAGTCACCACGTCCTCATATCGACCCCAAGTCGTGGCCAATACCCATACGGACACTTTGAATTCATCCTGCCCGTACGAAATCTCATCATCTCTTTCTATCCATATCGAACAACGTTTTATCGATGCAATTTCCGTGCCATCTCCGTAGGCGTCTACAGAGTAAATAAGATTATAATTTTGAAATTGCTTATTTTACTACCTGCCCAGTAAAATGTATTGCATACGCTATATGTAGATTGTAGGTATAGATCTACACGACAAAGTCTAAATAAATAGCTCTCTAAATTGTATTCACGAAACTAAGAGTAACCATCTGTGTTAATATTATAATGATGAGACTAAGAGTAAAATTACATTTATATAACTAAACATGACATAGTTAAATTGAAGGAAATTATGAAATTCTTAAAAGTAAAATGTCAATAGACATTATTTTAATTTTGTTTGTTAATTTTAAAACTAACTGTACAGCGAATAATAATTATATAATATAAATTAGATGGATATACAAAAATAATACATAATATAGTAACATGTTTTAAACATTAATGGTTTTTTTTTAGTTTTATGATTCTAGCAAATGTTATTAGAGCAGTTCTCAAATTTAAATTTAAACCCATAGTGAGTAATAGTTATGTACATGAAAATATGATTGGAATCTTTGAAGTTGAAATATTATTATTATTCACAACAATACACAATAGAGAATTACATTTTGTTGTAACAGCAGTTGTCGAAATTAACTTTCATATTGTTTCTTGTTTATGCATTGTTACTATATACGTCTAAGTACACAATAATAGAAAATACAAACTAATAAAATATTATACATAAACACTAATAACTGCAAAGATTTGTTACACGCATATTTTATTTGCTCATCTAACCTATAAATATTTGTTTCACCGTTAATATTATGCATTTATATAATTTTATATACACATAGTTAAGATACGAGATTTATGTAGAAATGTAATAATGTACTAATAAAATAAACAATTATTAATAATATAATATTATAATTTAAATACAAAACTCATAATAACATACCTAACTAAAGATTATATATTAATAAACCATAATAGGTATGGAAATGTTACTCAACTTTTATTCTTTTGTTTTAAAAAGTCAACCAGAGAAACTAGTCGTAACTATATTGAAATATTTTTTAGAAGTTTACTTATGATCAGGCCTTAATTAAAATTATATCTTTAAAATTACAGTTTTGTTATTTAAATATTCAAAGTACATACACTAGAACTTAGTATTTTTATTAAATTAACTTAACTATTATAATACAATATTATATAATATTATATGTATTTATTAAACATACCTATTTGATTATATTTTTAAAGTTCATCACTACAATAAAAATTTGCACAATTTTAAACCCAATGAATAGACAGTATGAAATAGGTTACCGAATAACTAAATCATGTATACAATTTAGTGAATACTAAACACTATAATTGAATCAACTCATAGGTATATATTTTTTCTGAACAGCTAAACAATAATATTTTCTAAGCATTGTTATAAACAATACATTAACATATTTATCATCAGGTAAAGGAAATACCTATTTTATTTTCCTATAAGTATTAAATATTTATCCATCTTGTTTTGTGATAATAAGCGTAAGTAGTCGAAAAATACGTTTTTTGAACCTCGTGTTGAATTGTGTTACTGAAATTATCAAAAAATCATTATCTTTGTTTGTTTTCTTAAAAATTATTGTTTTGTATCTGACTGATGTGAAAATCCAATAAAGTTATATCTATTCTTTGAAAACATTTTTTGGACAGTGAAAGAGATATAAAAGTTTTTATAGGATATTTATTAAATTGGTATTTGGACACAGATGGTATTTGGAAATTCGAATTTCGAATACGTTATAGTTGGAAAATTCCCATCAGTTTTCTAGATAATTGAGAAAAACGAGTTGCAAATATTTATTTTACTTGATTTTACATGATTGTCACGTTTAAGTAAAAAATAACAGTCGAAACTACTATAAATATCCCTATTCTATTAACAGATAAAAAATATTTTTAAATTTAACATATTATGATAATTAAAAAAATTTATAATTTGTTATCAGTTGTTTAAACGGTGAGCTTAGCTGCAACTAATATTATCATTGTTTAAACATTTAATAGTAAACCATACTTGTAATTAACTTTTTTATGTAATTTTTATCGTTGATACTTAATTTTTTTGATCCAACGATACTAAACGTTCATCCATTCAACGAACTCTGTTTATTTTATAGCCATTAGCAATTAATTTTAGAGTTTTTATCATAATATGTTTTTCTACCAGTGTATCTCCTCTTAAACGCAGAGCAGTTTATATTATGATGAAGCACTACGACATATTAGTTTCAATAGGTAGTGAACAATTTTTATTTATTTTTCATAAAAATATATTATAATGTTTAATATAATACAAGTCTCAAATATACAGAAACAAAATTAAATGCCTCAATTGTATCTAATCAACATTTATATTAACGTGCCAGATAATATTATACTTTAATACTTTATAAACGATATATAATGACCTATGTTTATTTGTTGAATTTTTCAATAAAAAAAAACCCTTGACGGGCATGACCATTGAGTGGTGTGGTTTGAAGAACGATTTAAGTCCCTAATGTTATTTTTAAATACATGTGATATGGTATATTACAGCAATTATTTATCCCTCACATACGAAATGGCATAGAAATGTGCCTCTGTAAATAAAACACAGCGTGAATAAAAATTGTTTAGCTTGAGATGTGAAACTATATTCAACATAATATTATATTTAGAATTGATTATACATCATATAGATATCATCATATACATCATATAGATTATACTATTATATTTATATCATTCAGTGTAGTCGTTAATGATGGATCATGTGTGATTACTCTCTCCCAAAATTACCAAACATTATTACTGCGAATAATAACATTATATACATATTATATCAAATATACTTTAATCTTGGTAAGTGTTTAGAATATTACAGTACTTGATTAGCTTAAATTAATGAACAATAGGTTTTTTGTTATTCTGTTCGAAATATGGTGTACAAAGAACAAATTTAACTGATGGATAAGTTGTCCCGTGGAAAAAATGTTATGTTTCTTCGTTGGACACAATGTGTACCTACTGATCGAAAATCCCTACGACACATTATTTTTACACATCTTATTCTTAACTTTAAAACCCCTTCACCTTTCGACATCTTCATTTTAAATCTTCATCAGTATGCAGTTGTCATATTTTGGGATCAAGAATGAAAAAAGTGGATTTTAGTTACTTATTTATAAAATTGAAATGTCTATCCTGTGCAGAGAATACAAAAATATACCACTAGTCCAACCCACTATCGATTTATGACACCACTAATAATAATTATATTACGATTTTATTAAATATAATATCTAAATCCCAAAGTTTTAATTTAAATTAAAAATTTCCATTTCTAATATTTTTATCAATTGTAAATTAAAAAAAAAGAACATGTTTGAGAATATATTTTCTGTAAAACTATGGTCGTTAGTTCTTATATTTAATTAATTGTTATTGCAGGTACCTAAGGTAATCTGTTGGATTAGTAAGGCTCTGGAACATGTAAGATGGTTACACGGGCTGTATCTTAATCCTTAATGTCATACCGAGTTTGAATTATTAAGATAGTTATACCTACTTATTATATTATTATTGTACTTATAAGATATTATGGAAAGAGAATAATGAATCATCCATAACAAACCCATTATAATAAGCTATTATTCAATAACGTATTCTACATTGTGACATGAATTTTAAATGTGTGTACATATTTTATGAAATTAAATGTAAAATAATAATAATATAATATGTATATTGAATAAACAGTGATAAAATAATATATCTATTTTTGAAGTTTAAAATTATTGACAAAAAAACGTATACATATAGTTATTATAGTTATTGATAACCATATTTTATTCAATTTTCCAAAAAACAGATTTCAAAATTCTATGGTATTTCAAAATACCATGGAAAAGTCACGTTTACATTCATAATTATGCTTAAATGAATTACCACCCCAAATGTCAAGTTTAAAATTATTATATTCTGTATATCGACAAAATAAACTACATGTATTTAGTTTAAAACTAGAGTAAATTATAATTTATTGCCAAAATTTTTTACGGTTTTATAAGCTACCGAACAATATAACTTCTCTTAAGTGCCACATATCATTATATGGATTCTTGATCCATAAATATGCCACGTGAACATTTTCGTGCACTAAATACCGATCGTTCATAACACGCAAAATAATAATAATAATAAATATAAATATATATATTATTTATTTAATATAAACGAAAGTATTTGGAATTTTAAATAACCGATAATTTAGTGGTTATAATGTTATACGTGTATGAGACATAAGTCTAATATATTATAGGTGGGATTTCCGTAAAATGTTATTTACCCTTACTCATCAATCATATTGAATGACACACAGTTTTTGGCCACTGATAAAAACTTGTCAGTATTTTTTGTCCGTCCTACTTACATGTTTAATAACATTATATTGTTACGGAGTTATTATTATAGTCTCCCTCGCGCACCTCTCTAAACGCTATAAATTGCTATTTAATCTATAGACAACACTAGAATCCAAAACTATAGATATGTTCGTACACCGACCAATGCCTGTATAGTGTATAGTTCTAATTAATTCCCATTACTACTAGGTTTTATAGCGATTTAACCGATACAATAATGGATAAGATATTTGATCGTATGTTTGGCTTATACAATGAATACCCATATGTGGCTTTGTACTCACTGTCTATTTTGCCCGGCACGGAACAGCCGTGATATCCAGCTTTCGTTTTAACTTGACAAGGAATTTTCGTAGGGTTTCGAATAGTTATGCTCTTTTCCACAGCTAAACATGTTATTTTAAAAACACAGTCATAAAATAGATCGTCTCCAAACTGTATTTATTATATAGGTAATTATTATAAATGTCTGTGCCTGTATTGCATTCGATGTCTTTAAACGCCATTACGGGGTGGTAGTGGTTCAGATCTTGTTCAATTTGTTGGACCAACGGTGCGCATAACGGTGTGTCACGTCTCGGCCATTCCCCAAAACGCCATTTGGTCGGTTCCTGGTCTTCCGGCCTATATATACACCGCAATCGCATCCGGTCATTTTATGGTTTCCCTGTTAGCTTTTATCAGACCTTTTATGCTCAACGAGCTAGAAACTTTTATGCGTACTCGCTTAGTTGTTTACAGCGGTTATATAATTATTATGTGAGGATTTTTTTGTAATATTATAATAAAGATACCATAATATACAATTTGTGACTATGTAAGCGCAAAACAAACTTTCTGATTTAAATGTGGGTAGTAGGTATACACACGCGATAAAGGTGCTTCATTTTTTTTTTTTTAATTAAGTGAATTGATAACTTAGTTTAATGAAGTACTTACCTACATAGTTTAAAAATTTTAAATTAACAGCCAATATTAAAAATCGAGAAAGGATAATGAAGTATCATAATAATATAGGGCATACCTACATAACTTATTGTTGTTAAGGAACTCACTGTTGAAATTGACTTCACAATCTAATGAGGATTTGAAAGGTTTATAGAAATATAATATTGGTTCAGTGATGTTTTGGGTTTTTAACTAAAACTTTATGACTCGTCTGATATATAACACATATTTTTAATATTGTAACTTTACTCGATTTCATGTTCTTCTGCATTTTCTGTATCAAAATTATTTACATTTTTGGTTATTGAAGTTTGATTGCTTTCGGATTCTAATAATTCAAATTCTGATTGGTCTGTTTCGACGATCCATTGTTTTTTACTAACAAACGTAAATGATAAAATAAACAATGATGAATAGAAAGTTAAAATAATAAATTATTTTGAAAATTATTATTACATTTTGAGTTAATAAAATGTATACCTAAAGACGTATATTATATAAGCGTTAATTATATTGCTAGAAATCATAATCTCCAAAGTCTTTAGTACAATATACATTTAAATGAATACTCACTGCTATTAATGCAAATAATGCTAATTTCAATTAAGTCATATTAAGTTGGATAACTAACTTAGGTCTTAGAAACTTAATGGCTAATAGTAAAATACGATAAAAATATATTAAATAAAATTATGTCAACGTAAAAATGTAAGAAGTAATAACTAATGTGGTTGCAATATTAAAACTGAATTAATTATTGTGTTGTAGGAATACGTGGGCTCATATACCTACTCAAATAAAATAATAAAATATATTGCCTGAACAAAGAACCATTAGACATTTTAATCATAATAAAAGGGAAACAATGATGATCATACGGACTTACTGTTACATAATTTGTACATTATAGTCAAATTCCGAAAACTTTGTTGGATTTCAGTTAGTGCTTATTGTATTCAAAGATGCCGTTGACAGTAGGTACCGTGCAGTAACTTTTGTCAAACAAGCTTAATTTTAAGGTATAGATAAAAATAAAATAAATTACTATTGAATATTTACTAAACAAAATGATTAAACCTACTTATTGATACAATTAAATGATTATTGATGCATATGCCACTATACCTATAGATAGATCTTATTATGTGATTATAAAACAATGTATACCAAAAAAAAAAAAAAAAAAAAAAACAACAATGTCATGGAAATCAGAACTGTTGAATACAATTTAATATTGTTTAACGTATCATCATATTGTGCAACAACAACAACATCGTTGTTATTAATAATGTGCAAAATCACGACATATCATGCGATATAATTATTAACGAATCGGATATTGTTAAACAGTGAGGTGAGACTTAGGTCAATAGATCACGTCTTGTCTATAAGGCCGGCTTTTGGCATACTGTAGGTACTCTGGTACTACATTATAATATTACTGTCGTGTACGTCATGCGTTTAGTAAATGTTACTTATTACTAAAAGCAGTGTAGTCATTTTTGTTCATATCGATCTACAAACATAATCCCAAGCTCCTCGACAGTTACAATTAATAAAGTAGTTTTGTTATACGTTTATACGATATTAAAATTTGTTGACTAAATTACCGATGAAAAAAATATCAATGAGTTATTATGCTTACTTGTCTTGCCATACAATGCTGTATTCTATGTCCCACTCGTCTTCATAAGTCACTGTAGCACTGAATTCATATATCCAACATTCTACATTTATCTGCTGTGGTGCGAGTGCGTTGCACTGTACAAAAATCGGTATATGGCATTTGTTTAAATGGCCCTAAACAAAATCAATACGTCTTTGGTTCACGTGTCCTTCTCGTTAGAGATCAGTGTATAGCAATCCCTTACGCTTTTTTTCGGCGTCACAATAAATTCAAATTCAACGTCCTCGTCGCCATTAACGGTCCCACTACTGGGCTTAAACACGCAATCTATTTTATCCGCATCCGATCCCATTGGGTTGCCCCAAGAGTAGACGAAATCACAATGTGTATTATTGAGCAACCGAATTCCTTTGTGGCTGTGAGGTATGCCCCTGTAAAGGGACTCGGAAATGGTAATGGTGTTAACGTTCAAACGCACATCTGGGAGTGTCGCGTAAGTCATGGACTGGGTATGGACCGTCTTTGACCCGGCCAACGACCATTCAACTAATTGACACGAGATCCCAGTTGCCTAAAGGTTGACAAGATATTATTGTGGACGACTTACCACCAGTCAGTAGGTACCTGCCTCGGTTATTATAAATTAATAAATAGAAACGCCTCGTCCCTATAAACTAAATTAAGCAGGCTCGTATAATCACTTATTCGCTTGACTAGATACGAACACTTGAGATATTCCGCACCATTTAATTAAAACACTAGTCTGGAAGTGATTTTCACTTTGTGTATACCAAGTTTCAAAGTATAATTTAATCTTTTTAAGTTTTTTTTTTTGTCTTTGTTTAGGTATACAAATTCAGTATTATTCAAAAACTATAGGCTTTTTAGTTTAATACAATTTAATTTGCACTGTAATAAATTGATTATCAACAACAATACAATAATGATACTAAATGGTATTTATTTTATTACTGATTATAGATTATTTTTGATATTATATTTTAGATTTTATTGCTAACACATTATACTATATGTCAGGTAGATAAATTATAAGTTATTCTATTTGTACAATTTCCCTCTTGGAATATTACTTGAATTTACTTCTAATCGAGTAGTTCTTTAATTTATTAAAGAATATTTCACTCCATGAAGTAACTGTATTGAGGAAATTAAATAAAAGTATGATTATTGTTGACTATACAAAGTGAAACGGCGTTATTTAACGTAATCGAATTTCTATAAATAATGATCAATAAATTACTTCTTACAAAAGTATTCCATTCCGCATTCGTGGTATAAGCATATACTTGTTATTATATTTTTTTATAAAAACATGCATATATATATACTATATAGCATACTTACTTAATACTTATATTTACTACTCATACGAGTAGAATTCGAGTAATTCAACTGTCTAAATTATGAAAATATTTCATGGTGAAATAGTAAAACATTATTAGCAGAAAAATTGTGTTAATCATTCCCAGATCTTAAAATCGTATAGTCATCATAATAATGTGTGATGACTGTATCTAGTTAAAAAAAAAATATTGAATGGCAGTAGTATCTAAATATTGTAGCATAAATGTGTCAAGAGATACCTAAAATTCTACCTACAATTACACGGTAAAATTGTCTACACCTTCAATAATAAAAATCACATATTTTCGTGTTGGACTCAAAACGTTCTATAACGAAGTAATAAGTCGGTAATACGGTCGAATCGTAGTCGGGTCGTGAATACAGCACTACTACTTTTATTTTTCTCCCCATCGTCGGTGAACGACAAGTTAAATTGCTCTTAATAGCATTAAAATTCTGCAGTCGCGTAGCATAATTTCCTACCAGTTTTAACCCTAACCCGTTCCCCGACCCAGCGTTTTCCTCTTACCTCTGTGTCGACCGGTGTCTTAAAGCTTAACACCGCCGTCCGCTGCATCTGCTTCGTACTTCCGTCTCCGTACGGTCCGAACGACTTGGCGTCACCTCGCGGACTCAACCTTGCACCGGCGGCGGTGTCGAACGCGTACAGACGCCTTTGCACGTGAAAAGGACCGTCGGAGGTCACCTCGAACTCGACGTAGTACGACTCCAGCATACCGGCGCAGACGTTGCCGAGCGGCGCCATCGCCGGCCGGACGCTCACTCTGGGCACCTGTTCGACAGCTCCTCGCACGTACAGCACCGTCTCGCCGGTGCAGCCGTCCCGGTTTCGGGCCGAGAACCGCAACGTCTCCCGCAACCGGGACCCCGGGCGCAGGGGTTCGACCCGCACGCTGATCTTTGCCCGATCCACGACTTCGAACGACTCGGGCGCCACCCCCACGGCCGCGCCGGCGTTATCGGCGCTGGGCATCCACGAGACGCGTACCGGACACGACCCGTTGTTGGTAAAGGTCACCGTTTCTTTCACGCACATGTCGGTCCTACAAAAAATATTAATAATAAAATGCCAGACGGCGCTTCGGTACGCAATAATATTGGATAGGTTCAGTGACAACAACAACAACAACAACAACAAAGTATCGAGTGGCAATCATAATTATAATGTGCACCTTTGCAGCGATAGGTCCGTAGGTATATAATATTTTGTTTACTACCTCAGTTGGTGCCAATTCAAGTCCACAATTATGCGGTCGGTACATAACGATATGCGTTCTTTGCCACTGTACTCGGCGATCACTTCGATTTCAGCCATTTCTATCGACAGCGACTGTAAAACAGATTAGTACCTACGTTATTGGGCCGTTTGGAAACGTTATATGGTTTTGAAAGACTACAACTGTAAACAGGTATATCGATAACTTTTTCTCATTTATTATTTCAAAGCTGATTGCGAATACCCGGAACTTACAATCATTTTTATCTGGGTCAAACAACGACCAGAAAACTAATAACAGAAATCTAATACCATACCTATGAAATATTGAAACGAAATCGGCTTGTATAATGTTTAATCAGACGAGATATTGTTTAATTTGGTTTTTGTTCGGTGGGGGTTAAGCATAATATTGCAATTGCTATTATATTATTTAATGGTATACAATGAAAATATGGATTTTTCAATATTTTAATATCATTTAAGCAAAGAACGCATTCAGAAACTGTTGTAATATTTAGGTACTACAATTTTCATTGATAATATAGACTCAAGTTTTATGATGTTTGGTGATAAACAGAATATGTATTTATAAGGTCAGGATAAATAACCCTCTCATTTATTTATGTTAAAATGATTAATTGACTTACGATACAAACTAGTAAATGGGAAAGTAAAATAAATGTTTAAAAAAATTATTTGACTATGTTAGTTATTCTGATTTCTATTCAAAAATAATGTCCGTTTACCTCCTCTTTGTTAAATAACATTTTAATTATATTTTAATACTTGATAGATATAAAAAATTTGTTCGGCTTAAATATAGTCTTGATCTATACAATAATTAAAAACTGAGATTGACTAAGAATCTATTATGCATAATATTATAGTGCTACACATGACGTTGGTATAATATTCGTATTCCTATTGGCTATTACTTACTATTTATAATATTTTGTAATACCTAAATTTTTAATCAGAATCATTTGAAATAAAATTATATCCTCTAATTATTTGCACGTTGAAGTTATTGTTATTAATGGTGTTTGATGCAGACGGTCATCTCATAAAACCGTCTTCGTTCTACGAGAGAACAATCGCCATAAATTTAACTACACGTAGTTCCGTATAGCGTGGAGACATTATATGTATTATGTACGGGTTTACTGCCGTGTTATATTTTATTGAGTAATATTATGTTCAAAGTTACTGAAATGACCGTGTCCAAGTCGTCGGTGAAATGATAAAACGACTAGGAAACCAATCTAATATTAAACTAGCACACTGTAGTTTTAGTACGAGTCTGTGTACACTACAATACAGCAATTACACTACGATCTACATAATAATATACATTCATTAACTGCCGTTTCTCACCTTTGTGTATCCTTACTCGCATACGGCTCAGAGTAAATTGTTAAATTGAATTAGTTTTATTCTTATACTAACATTTTTAAACTCCCTCTCCCCCTACCAAAGATCAGGCATCGTTAAGCCGAAATTCGGGAAAAAAATTATCGAAGAAGAATAGAGTCGCTGCACTTTCAATGATACGAATAATATTTTTTATTTTATAATAATTATAATAAGTACCTACTATAGATTAGGTTACAAGTAGGTAGTAAACGATAATAATCAAATGCAACTCAATCATTCTTATCCAAAAGATTTTTTTTTGTTTCGCCCACGTGAGTTCATTATTAACTGTTTTCAAATATTAATATAAGAGTAAATAATGTTTTTTTTCCTTCACTCTTCCGTATTATGATGTCATTATATAATATACTTTACTCTATATTATATTATTATATTATATGCTTATATTTATATCACTAATCTAGAAGGAGATTATAAAATGTGATGGAGAAACTCTTATTAATCTTAGATAATTAATTAATTTTTAATTAATTATACTTGAATATTTTACCTCTGGGTTGTCCTCTTGTTCTTCGAAAAATATATTTGGATCGTCGATACTTTCTTTGGGGATATCATCAATCATCATGCTTTTTATTTTCATAAAAAAAATAATAAATAAATAAACAAACACGTAGGTATAAATTTATATTCAAACCAAATTATACTTTGGTTTAGTGAGTATATATAAAACATATTTTTGTGAAAACAAATAATGTAGAGCGTTAACAAAATATTGATCCAAAAATATTTTTAAACTAATAATTTTGTAAACCGGAACTCATAAAATGTAACCATATAATGTGTAACTAACTTATAAGAAATAAAGATAAATGTTACACAACTTCTGATGCTTTAACGTTTTATATACTATTTATTATTTATTTATTGGTGGTACTATATAAGCTTTTAATTCCGATATTTTATATTAGTCGAAGAAAGTTATCAAGTTTAATTATTAATTTTATGACATTTGTCTAATCAGGACTAATCTGTTCTTACTTTCTGTTCGTAGTTTATGAAGTTGAATAATGTTATATACTATTATATATACATATACATTTTAACAATAATCATTGGTGATTGTGAACTATATTTACTATTAATAAATTATAAAATAATACTCTTTTAATAATACATTTTTTTTCCAACTTATTAACCGAAAGGGAACTATTGAATTGTCCACATATTACATTTTTTAAAAGTTTATAAATACAAATCAATAATAACTGAATTAATTATATTAACTCAATTAACATAAACAAGAGTGAACTAATTGAATGGAAATTAGTCAATTATAATTCGAGTAACTAACCTATATTTCCACTAGTGGGTTTCGTCATAAAACGAGTATAATATGTCATGTACATAAATAAATTTGTTAGTACTGTGTACCAGTGTACCCCTTACAAACTAAATAATGTGTTAAGTTTAATTACTTTTAACTATTTAAACTTTTTACATTAAAAACATTATTATACATTGTGTATTAATAGTTATTGCATATGCAGTATTTTATCTGTTAAATGTAATTTAATATAGTTACTAATACGATTTACGAATTAGTTATTTGTTATTATAATATCACGGACTGCCGTATTAGGTATGTGTAGCACACTAGCACAAAAGCACTTACTATAAAAAAATAAACTAGAATATATTGAGTTAGGTATCTTGAATATTGTGTGAGGTACATGACGACAATTAATAACACTGTTGTACTTAATCAACTAACCAGTCAGCCAGTCCCTACTCCCCAGGAAATTGAGTCAAGGATTATTGGGAAATGTTTGAGTTCATAAAAACTGGTGTTAGGTTAGTGTATCTTTGATGTTATTTGCAATTATCCCTTAAATTAATGAAGATTTTAAAAATTAAAATTCATTAAATTCAATTTATAATCCATAAGAATAAAGTATAATACAACTAATTGAACTCTTTGTAGTTTGTACATTAGCCAAAGTGATTTCAAAATATCTAATCCAAAACTAAAGTTTATTGTAAAAATTCTACATCCGATGTATGTATCTCGAACTTCATAGTTCATTAAAATATACACATCCAACTGTAATCTTATAGCTTTTATCATATTAATGTTAAGTAACGTAAACCAATTGTATTTTTCGTGGGTAGTTTTTTTTTTTTTTTTGGAAAGAGTTAACTATCAAGTTTTAACAATAATTATTGTTTTTAATTAATGTAATGAGTAATATTTCAAATATTAATCTTAAATTTATAAGTTTTTCATTACGTTCATGGAATTTTATATTTTTATGTAAGCACCCAAAATAAAATTTTCAGTAAAATATTCAATACTTTTCAATATAATATAATATTAATATTTTTGAATAAACTTTAGTAAATAATTTAAAAAAAGTGTTGCAGAGCGAATGAATAATAATAAAAAAATAAATTATTATTGCCATTCGAAAATTAATATTGAAAATGGGAAATGAAAGATAAATATTTTTATAATTAATTCATGCTAGATAAAAAATTAACCTTTGTAAATGCATTCATACATATTGTTTATAATTGCATAATTTATATATTAGAAAAAATACATAATAATATAATATTCTTATCATATTTTGTTTTTAAAAATGCACTCAGTAAATTGGATTATTTGATCAAGATTTATGTTTTCATTTGACAAACTATTTTTATTTACTTATTTAAAAACTAAATATATTTGTATTGTAGGAGATTTTTTATAATATAATATTATAATAAAAGTAGATCAGTGGTAATTTTATCATTTTTATCTGGTGCCAATATCAATTCAAAATCCAATATCAAAATCATCATTTTAAATTAAATAATATAGTCTTCAAATGATCTGAGAACAGCTGATATTGGTGCCTATAAAATTCCAATATTGTGTAATTATTTCTATTATTTTTTATAATGATTTACGCAATTTTTCATGATATTATTCTTACTTGTTTAGAAAAAAATAAGCATTCATAACCAAGTTCTAGGGAGATTTATAAAAGTTTTAATACAACTGTGGTGTAATGTAAATTGCGAGTTACCTTTATTTATGGTACATATCAAAATTAATGTACCAAACCCAAAATTAGCATAAAAATACAATCTAGAGTTCTCATTTAAACGTTCTAATTTCAAACTATTTTTGTTTTAAGTTAAACGACTATGACATTCACCATAATACGGTTTTTTCATTAAAAAGAATCCTATGAATCTTATTAATGACATACCTATTTATAATGATACCTATTAAAACATCTTTATTCTTTATATATAAGGTACTGCTGGTACTAGTATATATCTTATAAATCTATTATTGGTCGAAGTTCCTTTTTATTTTATAATTTCTAATACAATTTTTAGAAACATTAATTCAATCCACTCAATTTCTATTGAGTATGCTAGTATAGTAGTTTATAGACACTCTGATTTATTATGGTTACACTCCTAAAAATCAATTTTTAAATTTATTTTTATCATCACTATTCAGTGACTGTTCGCGGTGAACCTATAATAACCTACTAAGGGCCAGTTGTACCGTCTACCCGTCTACGATTAAACTTCGATTACGCTTAATCAGCTGATAACAGATATTTAATCTGGCAAATTTGGCCAATTAAACTCCGGTTGACTTTAATCGGAGATGGTACAACTGGCCCTAAGTGATGAAGTAGATATTATTTTCAATATTCGTTGGAGAAAAAACAATGTTTCTAAAACCATCAACTAAAAACTACTTAATCAGGAAAGATATCAAAATAGACCGATGTGATAGAAGTTGTTGTCGGAATAATTATTGGGACATTACACCAATTTATTTTAGATGAAATGTTGCCTTTTGGTATTACTAACTGATCGACAAGCTAACTGTAATTTATTATTTTTCTATCTGTTTTTATTAGACATTTGTAAGATCTTTCCACTATCTTATAATTATTTTGTACCCATTACCTTAGACTGTACGACTGTAGTAGTGCCATTGTGTTATTTTACTATCTAAAATCGTCTGGATTAATATTATTTATTTATTAGTTGAAATGTCCAAAAATTAAACAAACACAAATACTTATAGAAAGCTAAAAATTATGTAAATCAATATTCAAATATGATGTAATATTTAAATTAATAATAATATGTATTAAATATTTATATATTTTCGCCTTCTCTCTAATTAAATATGAGATTTGTACCACGATTGTAACTCACTATCTTAAACCGGCAAAGATGTCACTGATACTATTGTATCGGACATACATTTAAGGCATATAAAAACACCAACACATTTTACAGAATTATATAATATAGGTCAGAAACGTAAATAGAAAAACATTCCGGGTGGGAATCAACCCCCATCTCACCCTGTATACGTGCCTGGTATACGTATACGCGTTTTGTTTTTATTGGTGTGGATTTTTTTTCAAAACTATTTTAATAAATGTATGCTTTTGATCAATAGATTGTAAATGTAAATAGCGTTTAATGATTTTCATTGGTAAAATGTTTTTTCAACTAAACGATTTAACTGAATACTGATTAAGAGCACCTCGTTCATTTTATTAGTTCACACATTAAAAAAAATTAAATTAATTTCATTGACCTGTTTTTAATTAAATTTTTTTTTTAAATTTTGTCTGAGCGCAATGTTGTCCAAACCTATGTAACAGTTAATTATAATAACAACAACCAATGTGTTTTGTTAAAAAATGTATGTAATCTATAATAACTATATTAACTGCGATAGTAATAATTTTGGTAACCGTAACTCAGAAAAATATTTAGGTATATATTTTATATTATTTTGAAAACCTTCACATGTTTTAGGAATTTGTGAATCAGTAAATAAAAAAAAAATAAAAAAAAATGAGTAACGTACACAATATATTAATTTTGTTTATTTGATAAATTTAATATTGTAATGAAATGTAATGTAGTTAATGAAAATATAGAAACTTATTGTCTAAAGACAATTTTTTCAAACTCATTACACATTATATTGGTTTAAAAATTACGATTTAATAACATTTTCGGTGGCCTAAATCAGGGGTCACCAACTTATTTCTATGGGGGTCCATTTCAATGACTTTTACACACGTTGATAAACAGGTATTTATATTTTATAAATTTGTGATTATCCTTATATTTATTTATTGCCAGTTGATGATCCCTGTCCTAAATAATATATAATGAACAATCAACATTTTGCAGTCAGTGTACATATACTCTATAATATTAGGCTCTTTACACGTTTTCATTCGTATGCATTTCATAACGATATCGATTGACTTATTATTTCGTTTCTAGTCACAATTTTTGTTGTGTGAGCATTTATGATACTAGTATAAAACAATGTAAAAACACGTAATACTTACGTGGCAGTTACACGATACTTGCCCGTAAGTTGTTCATCGACTATCTCGTCGGAGACGCCGCATTCCACTCGAAACATCGTTTCCGAGAACTTGTCTAATAACCCAGTTGACGGATGAATGTTGAAATTTACTTTGGCGTTTTTTGAACCTGGATTGTCGATTGCATGATTAATGATCCAGCGATACGGATATCTGATACGACTATTTGAGAGGACAAAAAACGAAAGAAAAAAGAACAACAACGAAAAAAAGAGATTTATGGTATTTTATATCGAACAAGCTAATAATTGATACGTTTTATATCGCACATTTTCCTCTCACTAGCATGTATTTAAGTGTTGTAAAACTTCATAATTCATTTTTTAATAATATATATTTTTATAATTTTTTTTTTTTTACATACTAGTCCGACGTTCGAAAAATGACGTGATTAAAAAGAAAAACGAGATGTTAAATCGGATCCATGTATAAAGCGTAATATAGACCAATGCGAGAAATCATTAAAAAGAAAAACTTGCAAGCTATTAGTTTATTGTTAACAACTGTAATGACCGTATTCATTAATGCACTTGTTCTTCAAATATTTATCATAAAAATCATAAATCACGTTTAAAAATGGAAATAACTCAATGGTTACCATGATTGACGTCATATAACGACAAACAAAACTTTTTTCGTAAATCCTTTCAATGCATATTTTTATTTTAAAATAATATTATTTTGTAGAACAAAATTTTGTTTTCATAAATGTAAAGCGATTTAACTAAAAGTGAAATTCTAATTCATTGGGTCATAAGCATATATGTCTTATTTCTTAAATATCCTTCAATTTTAATCTAACGATACTTTCTACTTACCTATATGGCATTATGGCTATATCAATGGAAAGTGATTTTTGTATTGATTATGTGAATCAGTTTAGTGGGTTATTATTTCGTTTTTTTAAATTATTAGTATTGGAGGTTAGTTCAATACTCATATTTTTAAAAAAAGAATTGAAATAATATATTATGTGTTAAAAAAAAAATGTTTTCGATAATCATGAGTAGAAACATGTTTATAATTATTTTTAAAATGGTTATCTGGAAAATCATTATTTAAATAATTAACTGAACATGATTTTATGAAACACATCTCATCATAGTTCGATTTCAGTCATTCAGTTACCTACTGATCAGTTTAGAAAATGTTGTTTTGGTTCAATTGTGTTAAATAATGCATTATTAGACATAGTAAATACAATACAAGAAATATGTTTAATTACATCGAGTACTTTTTTAGTCATATCACGAAACATTATTCGAATAAACGATAATAAAATTGGGCAACTTGCTGTGAAATAATAATATTATTGAAATAAATGTATGAGTAACTGGAAAAATAGTTTTTTTTTTCTTATTGTATCTCTTAAATTTTAAAGTTTTTAATATTCATGTGAACTATAAAGTATAAATTATCTTAGTTCAGTTTGAATTACGTTTTAAAATAATTCAAGTGCGAGGAAGAATTTCTGAACTTTGATGCTGTAACTCTAGTAACAGACATTTAAATTAAAACCTTAAAAAACCGTGAAAGTAAGTCTTATACAGTTACACTAACTACCTATACTGCTGCATATAATAACAAATATTGGATTAAATTAGGCAAGTATTAATATTATTTATATTAATATACTGAATAATGATAAAGTTCAATAAGAAATATTTTTTTAGTTTAGACTTTAGTGTCTTCTATGATAGGATTATAATATTTGATCTGGTGAAAATGCTAATAGTAATTTTTTTTATCATATGGTCTCCAATTATAACTATGGAAATTTACTGATTAAGATAATATTATGACGAGACTGTGTTAGAAAAAACAGGAAAAACTCGTCTTGTTTTGACATTGTATTTATATTTTATCTATTCAGTTTCCCTTTTAAAATATATCACAGCCGTTATTTTTTTTCTTCATGTCAAAAACAGAACATCGTTTCGATTTCTACTACGTACAATTCATCTACAGTCCACAAGATTTAATTTTTTCTCATCTGAACAATAACAAAAATATACTTTGTAAATGGCTCAAAATCGATGCCGATATTTTATACGCACAAAATAGTATTTTCAATGCTGGCTTTTGTGTCTTCGGCTTATAAAAGCGACAGCAAATATTAAAGATTCAGAGTTGACATATTTGTGCATTATATACTGTACACCTAATAATATCCCTAATTTATATACGTAATACAATTGTATTCGTAGGTACTGCGGCGGTCCTCTGCGTTTAAATCATTTAACTTGCTGGTGTTAGGGGTATATATAGGTAGAGATTATCATAGTAAATATTGTTCTTCGTACCGCTATAACTTTGAATGGCATTAAAATTAAACCAATATACGGGATGAATAAAAAAAAAATTGATGCTTCATTAAAAATTTAAACGCATAGGGGGGGGGGGGGTACATAAATATATAATACTATATGTAGTTGTCCAACGTAATAAACGTCGCTTACCACTTTACTTAACGGCGATCGTGTTGGATTGATAAAAACCATGTTTTCAAACAACACATATTTCTCGTTGCGCGACATTATAGTATAATGATACCTACCTACCTATAACGCGTGCGTACCTATCTACCGTTATAGTTTTCATTTCGTTTATGTACAGTGCCCCTTTGTTATTATTATATACAGTCTTGTTTGGGATTGCGATTAGCGATCGCTTTAAAATTTACCGTGGTCCGCCTGCAGGGAACACGCGAGTGGTATACCGGGATGCACGGTATATACCTACACGCTGTGCGAGGTTTTAACTTTATCACGTGCGTACCATCCATTCTCTCGAGTCAAACACACACACACACACACACAACACACACACACACACACACACACACACACACCACAACACACACCACACGTCCATCCACCAGATCCTAACGCCACCCTGCAGCTCATGCGACTGCACGGGAATCGGTTCTAGAGAATCATAATATTACAATAATTGTATCATAATAACCGAAATGTTACGACTACAATTATATACCCACGCACACACACATACCTACACACATCTACACACACACACACATACATATCGCTAAATGACCGTCGTCGGGCCGGTCGCGTGGGGTTATCCGTTAGCGCGTTTGGCTGTACCTCGTGTTTTTCGCGTACACGTACCGGACGACCTCGCCAATTTTTCCCATGTCGAGCACGTAACTTCCTGCCTTCGCCTCGGTGCACAGCAAACCCGGTCCCTGTACGGCAATAAAGGTAAAAATGTATATTACACACACACACACACACACACACACACACACACATACACCGGTGGACGGTATATATGGTTAGGTTTCGTTTTCCCTGCCCAACCGCCACGTCCGGCTTCTTACCGAGAGTCGTACGCTCCGAGCGCCAAACATCTGACCATCGCCAAACACGTTCACTTCTTGCGCGCACGAATTGTCCGACACGATTATAAATCTGGTACACTGCGAACCCAAAAAAACACGACGTCAGATACGTTGGTCGGTTATCGATTTTCGGTTGAATGGGTCGATGGTGTGGGGGGGGGGGAGAGGGCGCGGTTAATCGCGGGGCAGGGCGCGTCGCGTCTTCGACCGAGACAATCGGCACGCCACGCCGCCGCGGCGAACGTGACACATCCCTCCCGACGATCGGTATAACTTTATTATTATAGTCTATATATAATATATATATATATAATGCGCAGGTTATTATGTACATTTATGGCTACGGATTCACGTGGGCGAATTATGTGTCTTCGAACACGAGTGCGACGACAAAACGTTTCCGCGCATAACTCGAGGCGAACGTAAGCGGTAAACGTTTTACAACTTTGTACAGTATCCATCGCTCTTCGTCTAAACGTGTGTGCGTGCGTGTGGAGTTTTACTTATTTGTAATGGCTGGGTTCACGCCGAAACAGAACGACGCAGGTGTAATAGGGACTCAAAGGAGACCGACTTCAATATAGGCCATACCACAGCGTATTACAAAAATCAGACATCTTAAAGTTTCAAATAATTTCCCGGCACACCTGGGAACGCAGATAGAGCCGTCGCGAAGCGTGTGCAAAGACAAATATAGAACGAACACTGGGATTAATCTCGACCGGATAACCGAGGAAACTTTTATTTTTATCATTCATATGTATATAACAATACAGTCGACTCAGGTTCGAGATGAAAGATCATCTTTGGAAAAGTTATGTAACGGAACAGGCGTTAAGCATGTGCATATTACTATTATTATGTAAGCACTCGACGTGTAAACAAAGTCAAAGTAGATAGAAACATCTCAATGGCTTTTGAACATGTGCCAAATGTAAATAGCTTCTACATGAAAGACCGGCGAAACAATGTGTGTATTTGTAATGTAATGAAGATATATTTCATAAAATAGACACGTACCACATACGACATTGATCTGAATAGAAACGAAATAAGAGACGAATAATAGTATAAAGCCAATAGGAGTCATAGTCATAATAATAGTAATAATAGCAAGTTTCTAACCGTAACTTTAGGGGAAAAAGCATCTAATAATTAATATGCCTTCGAATCCCATAAGTAGAAAGCCTAAGTCCCTAAGGGGACAAACAAAATGTGAGTTATCGAAAAACGAGTAATAACTTATTATATTTAGGCAAATAGAAGATTTTTATGGGACTTTCATTGTCATTTTATCGAGAACTTACTGAACTTCAAAGTACTAATATTTCAAATAAATGCTTGAAAATTATAGTTTGAAGTTATGGTCGACGCTATAGTATTAAATTTGAAAACAAAAACCAAATACTAACCAAAATATGATTACGGTGCTTAACTAGAAAAGGCTGATTAATTCGAATATTTAAATATATATCGAAAGTAATAATGACACTAATTTTCAAACTGATAGTATTGAAATAATTGTAAAATTAAATGGGATTTGAACATAAATTGTATGTTTGTAGTTCATCTCAAAAGGTACGCACTGTAAAATGTTTCAACTAAATTGAATTACCGACTGAACTTAAGATTTATGACTCTAAAAACTAATTAAGCACGACCATGTTATCTATGGACACATTTAACTTCCTGAAAAAAAAAACCGTTTGTTTAATTGTAAGTGTTTAGTTGTTTACACAGTGTAAGGTATTTTTACTAAATCTTAGATTCGTAAAGTTTTTATTTTTTTGTAGCTTTTTATGTTAATCTGTTAATTTAAAATTATATTTGTGTGTTTTGTCGAGCGAATATTATTAAATACTATTCAGAAAAAATCTTAACTTTTTTCAGGCCACCATAATTAACTGCAAAGTCGATTTAACCATCGCAAAAAATACGAGATTTGATACAAACGATTGTTTTTATTTTAAAAGTTGTTAGTTTATTACATTTAATTGTGACATATTTTCAATATGAATACCCTACTTAAGATTCTGATGGTTATCTCTTTTTTTTTATAAATAATTATCATTATATTGAGATCGGTCTTATTTTATGAAAACAGTGATTACTTGTTTCTGATTGGGAATAGATTAATGTTAAAAAGACTCTAGTCATGCGCTTTCTCCGTCTTACAAATGCGTAACATGGCAAATATTGTACGTTCTGGATAATCCATTTAACTCTACTTTAAAACTGTAAATTGTTTATTTTAAAATACTCATAACTTGCTTTAAAATTAAAATTTTAAAAAAAAACCTACGAGGTTCACTAGATAACATTCTTACTTCTAAATTTGATAATTGGTCAATTCGTTAAAATATTAGTCATAAGTCATAACAAAGTTAAAAAGATTATTCAGAACGTACAATTTGGTAAATATGTTATGCGTTTGTTAGAGAGAGAGACAATGCATGTATGTGTAGCGCGTTCTTAAATTTTAAGTTTGCTTACAAAGTTTTTTTTATTTTATATAGGTATTTGTTAGTAAGTTCGTTTAAGACAAACACGTATAAATTTATAATAGCGCCTACAAGGTTTGGACATTTCGGAGTTGTAAGACTTCTGGAACTCAAACTTTACCATTTATTTTTATTTTAACGAAAATACCTTGTTTGTCTTGTTAATAATTTTAAAAAGGTTAATCCGGCTTACTGCTTATGGACAAAAAAGGAATACATATATAAAATAGGCTCCGATTTGATTCCTTGAAATGGACTGTATTATATATTTTTTTTAAGTTCAGCGCTGACGACTCTTTGACAAGCACACTACTTCAGATAATAATATTATATATAAGTTATATAAATAAAATGTCATACAGCGCAGTCCCCACCTGACTACAATTTTTATTAAGCTATTTACAATATAGTTACCTAGTAGTTTCGTTAGATATTGACAAAATATTTCACCTTGTTCCACGTTTATATTTGTTCCAAACGTGAATAAATAGTTGTATGAGTAGTTATTATTATTAATGTTATTAGTACTTTTAATTATTATTTAAATCGTTAAAGTTTCTGTGCAATTTTGAAAGTTTAAACTTTAATATTAAAAGAAAGTAGAAACATACGTAAAATGACGACAAACGTGGCTCGAATACAACAGTGAGTTCCATTGTCTGTTCAAAATCAATCTCGAATATTGACGGTGTGATTGTAAATGCACCTAAAATCATCGTTCGCTTCCATTCAACGTCCTAAAACATAGATATTATATTATATAATATAATACACGTATAGACATATTTTGGTAATTTATAAATTGGATATGGATACATAAAAATGCTGGGCTCGATTTAAGAATTTTAAAACTTGGGGATTATAATTAGCAGTCAGTAACTGATGAACCATAAATACTTACATCGAAGTACACGATGTACGCACAAAATAATTAAGAAAATATTACCCCCTATGATGAAACACTGGTTTCCTCATTCTTGATTCACCTCATAAAAATTTGTATTTTATGTAAGTGAAATAAAATAAAATATTGTTAATTATGAACATTATTGTGATATCATAATCATCAGACAAAAATAAACATTCACGACGAGTAATTTTTAATAATTTAATTATGATTTTATTTCACTCAGGTTTTTGAAAATTTCATATTTGAGTAATAATTTATTGCTTGTTATTAATATTAATGATTATTGATATTTATAATACTACATATTTTTTAGTCATGTTTTTATGTGTTCAGATTGAAACAGTTTGACACTAACGTTCAACATAGTTTTATATGCATGAAATATGTATTTCACTGAAAACTAAACAAATCTATAATAATTATACTATATTTAACATTTCTCTTTTGCTCTTACCCTCGAGCTCTTATTGTTAGCCACCCTTTTTATTCATATTATACATAATATGTAGTTAAAAATCCAATCAATTAAATGTTGTTGTGACGGTACATTAATTTATTATTGTGATCATATGACTTCCTATTACAATTTTTGAGTGTGATTTATTTCATATAATATTGATCCATATCGGCCATTTTAATGTTTAATTTATATTTGTATACTGTGAGTTGAATTTATGTAGCTACGTTACATTATAAACTCAAGTTAATTGAGTGATTTAAATTGCTTATTTTTTTTTATGCAGTATGACTTTCTAATGTTCCTTATTTAAATTTAGCGGATAAATAAATCCCATTAGTTGAGTGAATAATTTTGTATACATCACGGCTGAACTTCGTAAAAGCAAAGACGATATTCGACTAAGTGTATATTATATTTGACTATGCGTCAAACGTATTTACTACCATATTAATTATTCAGTATTTAAATAGAAGGAGTATTTTGATAAATAGTTTTACTTGTTTCTTTGGACTTCTTCACTCATACAGCCAATTACTCTTGCCGCTTATCGTGTAACACTAAACTATTTACATTTTTAAACTAAATAATGCGATTCCAATACTGAATGTAATATAAAACCGTTTTAAGGAGCAAAAGCAATTTCTTCTATTATTTTAGCATAATCAACGTTTTATATTTTAAAGCTAGTATATGAGCAGTAACTGTTACAAAAAAAAATATGTCATGTATCAAATATCAAGAATACAATAAACCTAACCTCACCTAACCTAACCTACGCCTTTTAGATTCTGAGTGGAACGATGAATGTATTGATTTTGCAATGATGTGTGTTTCTTTTATTTTATTTTTTTCTAATTTTTGTGTACATTATTTACATTATTTTTTTAGCATCACGGTTTAGGGCAGTAAAACTGCTTTGATTTTCTTCAACAGTATCTTGTTCAATGGGAAAGTGAATCTAGTTCGTACATTCGGGAGGTCAAATTTTAAAATTCCCAATAGTTTTCAAAAGCGACGGGAAAAACAACAAACAAATTAAGCAAAAACGAGAATTTTTACTCAAAATCGGTTTTCCACAAAAAGTAATTATATAATATATACCTAATATAATTATGTACCTACCTATTCATAATATAATCTAATTTACATCGTTGTTGGGATATTTAAAGTTATGCATAGGTATTTGTCTAATACTTATTTGCAATATGGTTATTAAAGTCGACTTCTAAAATTAAAGGCTTCACTATTTCATACCCTGGCTAAATATTACAAAAATATTGTACTCACTTCAACTGATTTTGTGTACCATACGTCTTCGGGAACTAAAATAAATTTTGATGATCTTCCAACGTTTTTTATCTTGATGATCATGGTCTTACGAGCACCCACCAGACAAGCGTTGCACTCGAACAAGCAGACACTTGATGGTTTTCGAAGAGATAGTTCTCTACAGTCTTTGGTTTTCATGTCATCATAATACTCTAGAGTATCTAGAAACACGCGAGTTGTGTTTTAGTGGTTTAATTACACTTTTTATTGTATTATTTATAGTTGTGAATAAATGCGATGATAATAATTTTATCTATAGAAATTATTTTGTTCGAAAAATTACATAATTAAAAATAGTTATTAATGTACTGTTGACATGCTGATTACAAAAGTGAGTGAAATTACTAATAAAAACACACCAGTTTTCAGAATGGTTTTAGAGAAAACTCAGTATGCCTGGAATTAAGTCTTAAAAAGTTTTTAAATCCTCTTAAGAGGACGTTATACCCGCATGTGTTGTCTCCGTCTTACGAGTGGGTAACATAGCAAAGTATACGCAAAGCAGAACACGTGTAGCTGGGTTAGCTTAAAAATTAGAGTGAGTTGACCTCTTGTAAAATCTAAAGGTAAGATTATTATCGAGACAACCTCATGGGCTTTTTATTATATGTTAATTTTAAAGCGAGTTATAACTTATAAGTACTTTGAAATGTACAAAGCATTTACAATTTTAAAATACTTATAACTCGCTTTAAAATTAACATATAATAAAAAGCCCATGAGGTGGTCTATATAATAATCTTACCTTTAGATTTTATAAGAAGTCAATTTACTCTAATTTTTAAGCTAAAGGAGCTACACTTCTTCTGCTTTGCGTATAATTTGCTATGTATGCACTTGTAAGACGGAGACAACACATGCGGGTATAACGTCCTCTTAATAGTGCTCATTACACACATAAACCCACTAATTTTTGTTTAAAACTTGCTTTGGTTTTGTTCACGTTTTATTAATAGGTATATACAAATAAATGTTTCTTTCTTTGTTATCTATAGACTCAAAAACTATATAACACAGTTTTCAATAAAAATTATCCACATAAATATTATTCAAGAACGGTTTGTATTTGAAAACGCATGTAGTTCACTATACGATCTCACATAATATGAGTGTTATTTTAACTCACGAAAATCAAATATTTTATTTGTTTATTTATAGGGTTGCTGCAATGGATGCATTTAATAAAATAGTTATTTTAATCGTATATGATGTTATGTATTGTAGTATATTTTGTCATTTAGGCTAATAATGCCTTAAAGAATTAATATTATAGGCGCATGCCGTTGAGTGGAATGCGATAAAATGAAATTGGTTTCATCCGTCTCAATTATGTAACAACAGCTGTTTGATTGTTATATTATATTAAACAATTTCAAATGCGTGTCGCCTGAAAGTCACACTATAGAGTACAATTTACTATGATATTATCCATAGACTATATTTTCTATAGTCCAGTATATTACCACGTTCTGGTTTTCACAAATGTATCACTTACGTGTCGTCCCCAGTCCCCCCAACCCCATTGGAATTTAAAAATTGTTTTCTTAGCCAAATATTTGGGTGCTAACTTTTATAATTTGCAAGTTTTTTATATTTAGGCACCAACAATGTTTCCGATGTGCGAGGAAAGGCTGGGGATACGTAAGTGGGTTTCATCCAAATTACAGTATTATAATATATATATATATATATATATATATATATGATATATGCACGTTGTTCTAATTTAATTACAACTTCCATCTAACAATTGTACGCACGGACGAGCTGTTTGTTTGTGGCCTTGTCGGTATTTAGCACCTCGGGTCTTATATATTACGAATAACTATTATATAGGAAGCTGTCTGAAATTACTAGTCCGAATACTTATGGCTTGTGTACGTAATGGAAATATATTGACAAACTGCTGTAGTTGTTAACGTGCACGGCGCCCACGAGTGGGGTGTGAGGTGGGGTGGTTTCTGCTATCTAATAGTGTTCACTTCCGTAGATGTGGTATATAGGTATAGAACAGCGTATTGGTATATCGACGACTATTTATAACCATCCCGTCTCGGCGATTGCCGCGGGACCGCGTCAAGTCCAAAACGCTATATGTTCGACCCGCGGTTGAGATCTCCGACGCGTCAGTCTCCGTCACCTGCACCACTCAAGAGTTTGTCGGCCATAACGTGCTTGAAACTCGAATTCTCGCCGAGTTACCCGAATCGTGGTTAAACGCGGTCGAGTGTGCGTGAACGGTTTGACCTACCCGCGCCTATGGTGTATATTATATCATCGTCCAAGGGCCGGGAGAAATTATTGCAGAATATACAGTTTCAAAGCGATGTGGGACGTCTTCACGACTTTGAGGTTTGCACATTTACCAAACGTGTAGTGTTATAGAGTAGAAGTGGATGGGTACTTTTACTAGGACGTTCACTGGATGTCTTAAGTGAAAACTTATTTATATTCACACCTCAATTATGATGAATTATTATATAGGCTCTTTAGTTTTTATACTTTGCTCACCAAACGGCTAGCTTGGCACGTTTTTATCTCATGTACCTATGTAAATATGTTTTCAAGCAAGACAAAGAGAACCTAACTAAGGTATATGTAATTTGTCGAAATGTTCTTCTTCGGGTACTTTTTGTAATCTGAAATGGCATGTGTCTTTAAAATGTGAAAATAAATAGTAAACACAAATAGATACATCAATAACCATTTGTACAATATATATTGTTGATCTTAAATTTCCTCGGTAATTCCTACTAAGAATCTTCTGATGTGAATTAAAAATGAATGTTCACGACATTTACCGGTAAATTACTTAAATAGTTATTTCTCGTCATTTACCGTAATAATATTATAATATTATATACATCACGAGAATATACTATTCTTTTTAATCGCACAGAAAAAAAAAACAATAAAAACAACACTTATATAAAACATTATAATATTAAGGCTATAAAACAATAATATATTATATTCGCTCGCAGATTCGGAGTTATTGTTGTTTGTTGCTAAGTAAAAAACATTTTTTTTTTTTTTTTGTTTGTTTTTATGTGTGTGTGTGCGCGCATTGCGATAGCGGTGATTTATTTTTCCTCGGGCATAGTAATGTTAAGATTCACAAGTTATTTTGCGATATTAAAATAAGAGCACTGCAGCAGTGGCAGAGAACCGAGGAGAGTGACGAAAAAAAAGAAAACGAAATATCGTCTTAGGAAATGCGTGGTTTTCAGTATTATTATTGTACTCACAGTGAAGTATCGGTGACGCGTTTACCGCGCCGACGAGAATGTTAGTTTTTTTATCCTCCGACGTCATTAGTGTTATCAGTTCGTATTTATCTTCCATCGAAGTACATTTAAATGTTACAGTGAGTTTGGCGTTCATACCTGGTGCAAGTGGCCATCTAGGATTGTAATCGTAGTGAAACCATAAGTTGCCAGATGTTAATAATTTGAATGGTATCGTTTTTTTCCCCGAATTCGTTATGATGACTGTTTTCTGAAAAAAGAATTTTTTCCAATATTTAGAGGACGTCGTATCCACACAATATTATGTATCGACGTATCGTCTCCGTCTTCCAAACGATTAATATAGCTAATATAGGTTTCAAAATGGTCGTCCAGCAGTTCAATTTTGTGTTTTAACTTAAATATTATAGTGAATAGGCCATATTATCAAACTCAAGTCTTTAATGTAAGAGCATTATCTGTTGTGTTCTTTCATCGGTTTTTTTTTTTTTATAAATAATATGACATTTTAATTTTTAAGTGAGTTATGTGGGTATGTAAAATAATAATACTTTAAAATGTTCATAATTCACTTAAAAATTAAAATACCGTAAAAAAACCAACGAGCGAACACAGATAATGCTCTTACACTTAAGTTTGATAGTAGGTCAAATTTAAGCTAACAATACAAAATTAGTACTGCTGGAAGTTCATTTTGGAATCTTATGCATTAGTAAGACGGAGACAACATTTTAAGCGACTACGACGTCATAGCTTAAGTATTATTATCTAGGTGACTAGTACCTAGCTAGTAATACAATATGTCAAATAAATAAATTTTCATTTAAATTTGGAGTAGCTACCTATTTTAGCAGTACTTAAGTACTTTAATATTTAATATATTGGGTATTATTATTCAATGATAATATATAGATTTATTTTATTAGTTTTATTGTTATAAATCTCTCATAATAATATTAATGTGTGTTATATAAAAGATATTATGACAGCAGTTTAATATAAAACCACTTCTCAAATTTATTTTAAAAATATTAAGTAGTTAAATCAAGAAGAATTTATAATTTCAGTGTAATAATATGCTGATTTAGTTAAAAACTATTAAAGTACTGTACTAAAAGTTCATCTACATTTCTACATTTCGCATTTATTATTTGAATGTAACTTGGTACCTAAGTGGTAATTCTGAAACTGAAGTTCCACAGACCGGCAACTTTTTGCTATTTTACCATTTAAGTCAAGTTTTTTCATTAATAATACTCCTTAAATTGATACTTTATAACTTTTACCGCTCACCAAAAACTTAAATAAGTTATTCATGCTCAAATAATGTTATATAATTCAAATGAAAATGGCTTTTGTATATTTTTAAGAAATATTCTTAAACTATACATTCGAAACTGAATCACAATAAATGTTTGTATAAGCCTCTTTTTTAATGCTAATTCACATTTTGTTTATTTAGTGACTTTCAGCTAAAAGTGTTATACTATTAAAATCGCATTCAAACACATCCATTACATTATAACCTCGAATTACTTATCCAAGTAACTTTTTTACAACTTGTTAATAATTGTTACTATTGCAATTTGCAATATTAAGGTGATTTTTCTTTGTACATTTCGTTAATTAAAATGTTTATGTTTTTATTCTAGAGTTTCACTATACAAATCACGATTTATATTTTACCTAAAAATGAATATATTTAATGGTTTAGTACAAAATTATATTGATGTGCTTACCTTGTAAATACCACCAGGTATGAAATGATCAAACCTTACAATATTGGTATTTACGACCAAGTCACTCTTCGTGGTATTATTCAAAATTGGTAATTTTCGTGCAATTTTGGGTTGACAATGTTGTAAGTTCAACCTAAAAAAAACTTCATGTCAATCTTCTGGATTATACCTACACATGTCTCCTAAGTTCACTAACATGAGTCGTTCTTTATTTAGACCCAGCCTGAGTCGCCTCATTTCACCGTGTATACCGTACACTTTTTTCTTAACAACAATATCGTCATTTGAAGCACCTAATTTAAAATGCACATGCTAGCCTAGTAACAATAAAGACATTTCAAAAATAAAAAACGCAAGTACACACCTCCTTTTTTTCCGTTCGCATTGAAGACGAACATCCGTGGACACAGAAGCGAGTAATTTTCAACGTTCTTTGGCTTCAGTTCGATCCAATCACCTTTGTCGTCAACCCTTAAAAGACGCTCTTGCACTTCCATCACGTCTTTTTCCGCACACCGGATGTCTTCAATCAACGACAGATGCTCTTTGAGCTCCTACAATACATTTATTATGCCGTTTAACTGTTCAGTCAATTATAACTTTTTTGTAAGTGGTTATATTTTCAATTCCCTTAGTATTTTATCACAATAAACTACCGTCAGTAATATTATTATTTATCTAATATACATATTTATATATACTATTATCAGTATGATATGTATCTATATTATATTCATTTCAAGCATATACTTACCCTTGAGTTAAATAGTTTTCCCTTGTTCCCAGGAAGTTCACGACACAAATAATCTATAAACGCATCATTTACAATATGACCAACGTCATGCATTGTTAGAGGTTCAACGATAAGTGGAACTCCATACTCCAATTTTGATGGTTTCCCTTTTATTATTTTGAAAACAAAAATATTGACTAATTAAAAGCAGTGAGAATGTAAAAAAATAAAACGGTGGGACTAGAGATGGGTTGCCGAGTTATAAACATTGTTATAAAAAAAAAAAATAAACAGATTAAATATTCCATTTTTTTTTCTTGTCAATATAACATGACTTTTAAAAAATTTAATTCAAACATTTAGTTAAAGTTAAAATATCAGAAAACTTTAAAACACTAGTAACATTTAATAAACAAATATTACATTTTAGATGTTACTCGCTGCTAAGAAATTTTAATTTTAAAATTGATTGTTACGCGTGTTCAGTAAAATTATGCTAAAATTATTATAATTGTATTATACTTGATTCTTGCAATGAACACAAATTAAAATACCTACTCATGGTCATATTTCATACCGACGTTTTCTAAAGTTCGTGGGTTGTACTCTACACACCTGCTTATAATTATTAAATTTTTTGTCCAATTACGAAACCTACCCGATGTTTTTTTCCAGACAAGTACGTCCGTCCGTATTTCTTCTTGCGGAGAGTTCACAGTTCCAATAATGTTTTCAATAATAACTATTTTAATGGTAGACACATATATATATTAAACAATTTCCATCAACCGTTTACAGTAGGTACAATAACATAAGATTTTCACCTGACATTTGTTGTTTGTATTTATTCAATGTTGCAACGTAAGCTTTCACTTCTGGCACGCCTCTCGACGAATTTTCAACACTCTCTTTGATATCTGAACAGTGAACATAATCAAAATAACAGTCATTGAGTCATTCATTAAAATATGTTAAATGTAAAAAAAAAGCGTCACCATTTGAAATAGTATCTAACACAGAACTTTGATCCATGTCTTGTCTTCGTTTATCAGGTGTTTCTGAATTGGATTTTTTCTAAAATAAATATTAATAATAATAATGATACGAAATTCCAAACAAACTTTGTTTGACTAAAAATCAAACACTGATTATGTTTACCTTCATGTTTAACGGGCATCAGTGGAAAACAATTGAAAGGAGTGAAAACTAATTTATTGACGTAGGTACAAAAAAAAATGTTTTACGTAAAAAAAACTGTCTAAAAAAAAATCACGATACCAAGGTTACGCCTTGTGACGGTTTTTTATTTGATTACCTAGCCAATTAAATTGGTTGAGTGCTACCGTTTTGTTGTACGATGATATAACATGCCAAATGTGCATTGGCCATATATATTGTTACAATCGTAAAATTAAAATGTTGTGTACATATATAGCTAGAGCGGGTAATGAAAAATTTAACTTGAGTTATGTATAGTTAGCTTATTTACACCATGCACGTTAAGTTCATAGTTTAACAGAAAATATTATTTAATTCTAATAAAAGTTTAATGTTAATGCGTGGAGATATTATGATATTATGAACTTAACTCAGTTAAAAAGAAGTTGCACGATCAATTAATATAATTACCGTCTGGTCGGTCGCAGTCATAATGTTCATATAATATAACTAAATATTTTGTTAAAAATGCTCATTCCTTATAAATGTTCTGGCGTTAGTGGTTCGGACTTCATGGCAGTGCTTACTAGTTTAATATAGGCCCTAACTTAAGGCAATTAAAAGCTTGAGTCTAAATTATCAAACGAATGGACTCGAATTTGTTTACTAGGTATTTAAAATCATTGTATTCAGCGTGATTAGACGAACCATTAATTAATTAGCTTTAACTACAGTAGAAGTTGCTTAATGTGACATTAAAGGGGCCACGTAATCCGGTCGCGTTAACAGATGTGCGAAACGATACAAACAAACATAGGAAATTCAACTGGGACTTAAGACTTTGTGCGTGTCAGCCGATGATGTACAAAATGACCTACTGCTGTATTAATTATACCTACAACCTGCACGAATTTAACTTGACGTATAACTTAACGAACTAACTGAAAAATCGTTAAAACTTATTTTAACGGATACCTTTATACTTATGATAGGGTTTTAAGTAAATAAGAAAATTAATTAATATTATGTAAATTATTGAAAAGCAAAGCATTTTAGTTTTTATTTTTTAATTGCGCAGTAGGTAACAGTTAATTCCTCAATTAATTTATCGAAAAATGTACTTACCTATCTAAACACGAACCAACCGCCCATCTTTTGTTTAACGGCAATACGAATATTGTTAGTATTTTTGTTTCATTTCAAATTCTGGCACATTACGCACGTTATATGCACCGTTGTGTATTAATTTATATAGACTATTTAAATACCTCCATTGCGTTTTTCGACACGTCATAGGATTGTAAGTACACTGTGTACTAGTTGATGATTGTTATAATTAAAATGAAAACTTCCCTATAGTTTTTGAGAGGGCTTTGTACAACCTCGAATTCGAATAGAATCCCCTCATATAAGCCTTAAAAGAGATTTGTACATAATGAGTTTTGTGTGGATTGCGAGTATTGGTTTTATAAATGGACGCGGTAAATGTAATTGGCTCTTGAGCGCTTTTTCTTTTCAATTTAAGTCGTGGGTCCTAAGTCAGCTTTTAATCGAAGGTAATATTTGCTTTACGAAGATGTTGGAATTGTGTAAGGACGGAGGGTCGGATCTATTTAACGTAAACGGAAATATATATTAATATATACAGGGGTTACATCTGGGTTTATTTTGATTCACCACTCTGACCGCCAGCTGTGTCTTGCTGTGAATTAAATTTAACATACGGTTAGATTTTTTTCCCGTGAATATTAATGATGTATCTAACGTTGGGACTTATGTGATTATAAACTTATGATTGTATTGTTTATTTATAGGTACTTGGGTATACTGCTTAATATGCTAACCATTTATGCTAATACACTATAGATGTCACTTGTGACTTAGATGTAGGTACCTATGATAAAAGGAAACGTTAATATAATAATATCGTGTCGATGAGTATGTTGATAAGTATGTCTATTAAAAATTTCAAGACGTTTAACGAATGCTCCAAATATTTTCGAGATAGGTATGCGTAAAGGATAATATTATATATAATGACAATATAGTGTCGTAATCAAACAAATCTCTGAACACAACCATCGCTAAACATATTTTTGCAGTAAGAGACGAAACACACCGTTCAGAAATAATAAAATGTCAACACCGATTCCACGCAAAGAAATTCTCAGCAGATAATAATATTTACAATTTTTCAATGGTATAATAGTACCACCTATGAATACGCTCTTTTATGGTTTTCATCGATTCGTTTTTGGTATTTCTCATCATCGTCATTGAAATTAATATTGTTGCGGACAGAAAAACGGTACGGGGAAAAAATGTGTTATGAAACGTTTCGATGTTTGAGGAGGAGCATACAAATTATGCGGAGCGTAGTCGTCGGTTTCCTTTGGTCATTCAAACCCACACGGTATACAAAATATGCGACAACGCACCCACATCATTATACCATGGGGACTTTTTTCTTCTGCTCCACCGACGTCACCGACACAGCAGCACCGAATCGCGACGATATCCGAAACGGTTTTCACGACTTCATTTGAAATGTTAAAAGCCTTATGACGATTTTATACTTTGATTGTAATTTGTAATACATTTATCCGCCGAATGCACTCTCTGGTGTACGTCAAGTTAGATTATGTAGATCGTTTATAGATCGTAACATGCTATTATCAGCTTTTATTTTGTGTATCCAAACGAATATGTACCTTAATATTATAAGTGAATTTAACATACCACGGTTAACTGCTGCAGAGTATTATGTTCGTGACCTCATATTGTTCTTATGGGGTCTTATCGTACCAACACCAATTGGTCGCTTGCCGTTTCGTCCACCGAGAACGATTTCATGAGTGCTTTACCGACGACTCCAAACTCGTGCGACGTTCACAACTCTTAATTTATTAATGTTGACCAGCAAACCCATTTTATTTCGGGATTTTATTCTTGTATTCTATTCTATGTAATAATATATAAGAATATTTAACATAAAACGGTTAACGGCTGCAGCATGTAGTCGCTGTGATCTTTTATTTTACTTCGACGGTAATCATATTAACAAAAATTGGTCTTTTACCGTTCCATTCGTCAAAATGTAGGAAGAATGATTTCATAATATGCTTTACGATGAACTTGTTTGACCAGCCCAACTCTGAATAAATATTGACCCAATACCTTTTATTTTAAGTATTAATAATTATGGTATTCTACGGGTTTACTCTTTTCTGACAAAAGTACGTACGTATTATACAAATTTCACAGTAACGATTTCAGTTACCTATTTGATCATCGAATACAGTTATTTATAAATGCAAATGCAAGGTACGATGGATGTAATTTAAGACGAATTATTTCGATTAATACAACTTTACTACTGTGAACTGGAACATTTCACTGGGAAGTCGAGCTTTGAAGTAACCCACTGGGTAATCAAAAACCTCTCTTGTAACTTCCTTTCTAATGTTCTCTTCCAGAGGAATCAAATAGGACGTTCCCGTGGGATGCCTGTGCTGCTATTAAAGCACTATAAATATGTTGTATAAATAAAGTAGTTTATATATGAGAAAATTGTGTGCTTATCAGTGAACAACGTAATAATATATTCTTTTTTATGGACGGTATTACATTTTGTTCGTGTTAAATTGCTCGTGTTTGACCAATTTTTCTTTTCAGTAAAAAATAATTATCAAACACTTTCTACATTTTGGTACGTTCATAACAGCTCTTGAAACTTTAATACGAACAATTCAAGGCGCGGAACAAAAATATGTAAACGTAATAAAATATTACGGTACCTATAAAAAATTTGCTGCGTTATACTTTATTTTTTGTTTTGTTACTACATAAAGGCGAAGGGTTGAAAATAAAATAAATAATTTATGTGCATTTTCATTTTCGTCCTGGTCTATTTAGTTCATTGATTTTTTCGTTTACGTTAAATTTGTAATACGAAAACGGTGTGCAGAGTTCAACTAAATAGACGCATTACATTACATCGTAAAATCAAATTTAATACCCTTAAGATATTTTAAAACTTATAATTTTGTGATGCTGCTTAATAAAATAATATAATGTATAATGCGTAATATTATTATAATCGGTTTTGTGGAACGCCCTGGATGGCCCTCTTACATAAAACACTGCGCAGACACCGACGTCAGTACTACAATCGTGTGTATGGTTGATTTTAATTAAATCGCTTCGAAAGGCTTCTTGAGTGGATTCATACCGTGGCACTACTTCTACTATAATGTATAGGCACTATATAGTAAAATTCCAGAAAATATCATAGCGTACAAAGAATAATAATTAATACACTTGACGCGTGATACAGACGTGTGAACGTTGGCGGAACTAACTTAACCAGCACAAAGGACACTCGAGGGGCGTACCCACACAATAATACTATATAGACACCGTCCAGAACATCGTCTAAAAGATGGAAAAAAAATTAATTATTAAATAAGCCACGTTTCGGTTTGTTATCAGCTCTTTCGACGAAAATGTCGTACACATTAATTCAACTCCTGTTCGCGAGACGAACAGTGAGTACCTATTGCGCAAGAGAGAAAAAAATCATTTCCGAACGATTGGTTTTATCGTACTGTGCTAATAATATAGTGGAACAATCCAACGGTTTTTGGTGGGCAACCTACTCTGAACTGTTAAGCGCGGTACTTGCGGTATAATATTGTAACAAAACGAGTCATCATAGGTATTACCGTCAATGTAACCGTCACTCTGTGTACTTCATAATATCGCACACGTATTATTATTATTATTATATTATAGAATTACACGAATAATAAATTGAGTTAACGGCGGCGGTCGCTGGTGGTAGTAATACCGTCTCGAAATAATTAAAGGTTACAGTGGGGAGGTACCTCCCATTATTTCGCGAGAATTGTTAATAACACCCGACAACACCCGAGCACGAACGTTACTTAAAATTAATTTTTACGAGAGTATACCGACACGTCGTTATAATGATATGTCGAGATAGACCGTGGCGAGACCCAAAACCATCATCGGAGGTGTATTTTCCGTTATGAACTACCTACTAGACGTCTCGGTAAATCGTGTGATTTGTGTGCGACGAACCGATTTGAATTAATATTATTATTATTATTAGTCGTTTCGCAGACGTTACCATACGCGTTCGTTATCCGCACTCGTTTATAAATTTTCACCCCCCCCACACAGTTTATTATTATATTTTACAGCACGGTGTGGACCACCAAAATCTTAAGCGGTCGCCTCGAGTCGCAGTTATGTATAATATGATTACTTATATTATTTGTTTGTATTGCGATTTGCCTACGGCCATCGATATTCCGTGTTTTATATAGGTATAATATCTTATAATTTATGGACGGTCGAGTAACATTATAATCATGAATCGGTGGAACACAAAAATATTATAACGATACAATTGATAAGTATAATCTATATAATAATAATAATAATATTAAGACGTATTTATATCGATTCGATAAAATTTCAGTTTGGGCGGTTCGCATTTAACAAGCGGTGCGTCGCAAAGTATTTAATTTAATTTATTATATCATAAGCCGCCTCCCCTCACTTTGGCGTCTTGTTTCTATACATACGTCACGTCGGTCAATAAAACTAATATCGACACTGGACTTTTATCTGTTCATTTTCCGGCAATAAAACCGGTAAATTAATTTCAAGTTGTTATCTATATCACGAGATATAATATTATAATACAATAATAAAACAATTTAATCGCCTACCTATCATGTTGGAGACACATTTTTATTTTTCAGCGAACATATTTCTTCACTGAACGCCGAGCGCCATCGGTTTTTTAAATATTTGCTTAACTTCTTTAGTCGTTATATTATATAATATATTATGGCGCAATATTATGTATAATTTTTTTCACTCTGCCGCCTGGGAGTAGCACGAGATTCAACGAACTTATTTGAAAAATAATAAAAGATAGTTGACAGGCGTAATATAGAGTAACTACCCTAACCCTTCGGCGAATATCTGATTTCTCTTATTATGACTGATGGACCAGCTGATATCCCTTTCTCAGACTTGACGCATAATAAATATATTATATACCTTAATAATAAATATATGTTATTAGCGTCGCATTGGAAATCTTCGCACGGAAAAATATAAAGGCGGAGACCCACTTTGGGAAAACAGTGTATAGAAGATACCCATTTGGAGTGTAAATGTATAAAAAAACTTTTGAAAAAATAACTGAAAAACAAATGTTACGATTGATTTCCGTCAAGTATCTTGGGGAGGAAAACCGGGCGTGACTATAATATGCGGCAGACGTCTTCCTGGCATATAATATAATATACCTATACACTTGGACTTGGCATCGGCGAAACGGAACAATATTCAGGCCATAAAAAAAAAAGGATCGCTGTTCTCGAGATTGTTTTTTGAGTACTCAGCCTTTTTTTTTTTTTTACTTCTCCTCGGCTTTTCCACTCTCCTTTATTATCATCTCGACCGCGGCGACAGACCTGTCGGTCGAAATCGCCCGATCGACCGATTGCACCTCGAACGTTACAATAATATGTTTTCGTAACGGGAGGCACAGATGGCGTTGGAAAAACTGTAAACTATCCAATTGGCGAGTTCGCGGACCATCTGTGCCTCACCCTCGTCTGCTGCAGGAGTGCCGGGGTGGGCGAGGGTTGGATTTCAGAGGACCGGGGAAGAAAAGGCATCAAGTTTTATATTATCGAGTTCCCGACGGTGTAATATGCAAAACATAGGTTATTGCATGTGCACGCACACACATACTTACCCCCCAACCCTCCGTCCTTCGCGCCGTATACTACCTCGCCTATTCCTCCGCCAGCGCTTTTATACGTCAACATTATTACTCTTGATATTTCAAAGAAAAAATAATAATAACGATATCACATAATATTATATTTTATAACACATATTATAATACACTATATATTATTATGTATACGGCCGTATACCTATATAATATAATACTATGCTTCAGTGTACATAATATTACAAAACATTCGGATGTATGCGAGCATAGAGTGGTCGGGCATCATTTTATTTTTTATTTTTCCGAACTGCCGTAAAATAATTTTATTAATAGATGACCAAACGAGAGGGGTCTTTATAATATCAGCACAGCTATATGAAGCATGGTTTTCCGTACGAACTATATTGAAACGTACCAATAGACATGCACACGTACAAAAGATCATGATAATATAATATTTTTATGGAGTCGCCAGCTACCATCGAAGTGTTTCACGGAATTTCATTCGTAAAAAGAATGATTCCAGCGTGATTGTATAATACGGTTTCAGTAGTTTTGGTCGTCTGGATGCCCTTGGAACGGTCGAACGGTCTCGACTGCAGCTTTTCTAACTCATACCGCGGTATACCTATAGGTACCACGGTGAATGGCATATATTATTATCTTTATTTTTTAAACCGAGGTGGTCCGGAGGGTGACGTTTCGACATCGTTGAAAGACTCGCATGGGGCTTTGCACCATTACACGTCCAAATTGGTTTCATATTGACGACACACAGAACAAATTTTTGTTTGTTCATCCCCATGTCGAAATGTCGTCCAACCAACCGATTTCGTTGGCAATTATTTTTGACTCATTTCTTTTATTATATACGTCTTATAGTTCAAATGAGATAGCCTCGGTAATATTTCTGGTTGATATTTGTTTGAATATTTTTGGATATAATAATAAATTATTGTGGTTTTGTGATAAACGTTAATCGTCTGAATCTTTCTTGAATGAAAAAGTGTCTACGATATAATAATTTGGTAATCGTTGAATAAGATACCTATATATGAAGGTTAGTTTCTTTATTATTTATGTCGAGACAATAATATAGTATAGTACTAAAATAACGATCCGTTACGATATTTCTCAGTACGATTCACACTTTCATGGGTCAAGTCATTGTACTGCGGTAAAATTGTTATAAGGAGAAAACCCGACGCAATATTTTTCTATTGTTCAAATTAACGATTTCATTGTTCAATTGCCGGACAGGATTCAACTAGAGTGGGTGTTGTGTAATTGTTTCGCTTCACTCACCTCGGCGAATGAAAGTTGTGATAATAAATCTATAAGCAATAATAAATTGTTTTATTACAAAAACTGTTGGGAAGATAAGACTTTCGGTTAATAACTGTGTGATATCGGGGGTGTCAATGCCGTTATTTAAAAAATGAACAACGTTGACCTTCAGTCGTTTTTCTTTACACTTTTTAAATCTACTTCGATAATATCCGGATCGAAAATTACCCTTAAAATTAACGTCCACACACAATTTATGATCTATAAAGGGTCTTTAGAAACTCTTTGAGTAATATTTTTATACCAATTGTATATTTAAATAATATGGTTTTTAAAAAATATACCATTAGGCTTTGATTGTTATTAAGTGTCCATTTGAAATTGATTTTTGATAATTATAATCACCATGTACCTAAATATCCAAAAAATCGCAACAATATGTAAATTATGCCGAATAATAAAATATTGGTTGATAGGTTTTTTTCTTTAAATACTTGTATTTAATATTGAAAAAAACCAATTGTACAATAGATGATAATATTATTAAAAAATCAAATTAAATGATGTGTGTTGAATAAAAATGAATTTGGCAATAATATTACTAATATATACGAACCATATCTTGATGTTATTAATTATGGTTACATGTTAGAGATAAGTTAATATAAATACTTTATTTCAAAGTTAAATGTCATATTATAATGTAATTATTCAACTAGTATAAGTATTAAAACTATTGGCCTTATTAACTTATAATTAATTTTTAAAATTTAGACAATTTGATTTCTTTTATAAATCATTTATTGGTAACCTGTCTTTAATACTATATAATAAATAATATAATATATTGTTTAGTATATAGGATATTATCCAAAATCACATTTCTTTCATACAATATATATTATAATAGTATACATAATTTTAGGTATTATTTTAAATGATTTTAAAAAAATATTGAGAAAAAAGATTACTTCCTACCTCCTATTATATTCTCTAAGCAATCTGTAATCATTACTCTGTTTTGTTTTAGGTAACTCAACACAAGTTTAGAACACCTTATATCGATGGCGTAGCGCACAAGTGTGATAAGTGACATTTTCGTAATTGTTCAGGAGAACGATTTTTAAGTTTGAGATGTCATAACAAATTCAAAAATGTAACGAACTGTACGACATCTATCGGAGTAAATAATGAACTATTCACTTACAACGTTTGGGCATAATGTGCAGAATTGTATGATTAAATTGATTATGCACTTAACTCATTTTTCAAAAAAATGTCACTTATCACACTTGTGCGCTACGCCATCGATATACTCGTTGAGCCCGTCCATTAGTAATTTATACCAGTAGATAAATATAGAAACAATAATTGTCTATAATCTATATTAAGATATTTATTTACTGTTCGTAACTACTGTATATAAATTGTAAATGAAATTATAATTTATTGCTTTGTATTAAAATACTTTTACGATTAAAAATTTAGCACTCTCGCCGAGTGTAAATTATATTTTTAGTTCGTTTTTGTAACTTAGGCCCCCTGATTATTTTCTGGTTGAAAATCTGCTTTATAGTTTATGTTTCAAAAGTGTTTTCTTACACTCTATTCGACGAGTTAAGATTTCGCTACGGATCATAAAGACCGCTTCACAGTATACTTAATTCTTTGCTTATCCATAAGATACCTTTACCCGCTAAATCCTTTTATGAAATTTCCCACTACTTCACTATTTTGTCATCTTATCTCCGCTCTCTCCCTCCCTCTGAACATTAACTAAGATAACGCCAGGAACAGATCCTTCATCTTTTTCTTCCATACCGTATATCCCACTGCAGGGCATCTATAAATCGCAGTCCCGACCGTACTTAGTAATCGTTTTTTGCAGTGCAGAAAGCCCTAATTATAATCTCCGTGACACCTTTCCATTCTGTGTAATCCCATTAGATTGTATTAATTTTATGTTTTACTATACCTATCTACAGTATTTACCCTTTCCGAGCCTAGTGACGTCCACTCAACAACCATTATTTTCGACTTAATGTTAATTATTCATACAATATTCTAGTGCATTGTGTTTTGTTTTTAAAGTCTTCGGTATACAATTAATTGTTATATAATATCTTTATTTTTAAAGTCGAGAAATTAAAATATATTTACAGTATGTTAAAACAAAAAAAAAAGTAATAATTATACTAATCATTACGATCAAATGCTGTTCAAATATTGACATATTTTTAGAATAGGATTTTACACTTGAATATTTATTATTTATCATAATATCATCCATTGTATTTTAGTACTACAGCTATAAGACCATTGCGTTATTTCGGAATTGTATAAATAAATTAGACACTTTTCAAATTTATCTTTGGTACCTAGGTACCTGCTATATTGTTTTTTATTTCATCCTCACAAACCCAAGGAATCACCAGAATGAATTTAATATTAAAATGGTTCCCAAGACTATTATCCATTCCAAAGCATTTACTGATTTGTTGTTGCCGTTTTATAATATGAGTTATTTTAATATTTTATAATACAATGTAGGTATTGTGTGCTTCAAACCTGTAACATTGATTAATTAACGCCAAAAAATGTTTGTAATACTGTAGTTATAGAGAACCACATTTTATATAACAATAATTATACACATTTTTATAGACATTGAATCACGGGCCTTATTATGTCTCTCATTAGCATTATTTATTTTTCAATCACCGTCAGTATCTCGGTTGGTCTATTGCATAAATACTGACATTTTTCAACGGGAATTGATCGACGGCCTAGTACAAAAAAAAAAAAAAAAAAACGCAGAACGTCGCGTTTTCCATCGACTTTTTTCCCATACGGATTGCCGATGAATACATGGAAATTTAACGACGTGTAGCGATCAGAATAACCTTTAAGCCGGTAAAATTATTTCCGCTGCATTAGAATTTATTACGGGCAAATCGAATATAAGCCGAGCGCGTTTGATATTGAAACATTTTCTACATGACTGAGCCGATTGTGCATGGCAATTTCCACTGCAGCCTCGTCCTGTAAGAGAGAATCAAAAGACCGAATAGCGATTATTACTATCCGTTTTTTTTTCTCGTTCCATGTTGATAAACTATTATAACCATTGGTTTTTATTTTTTTTTTTTTTTTACATACAATTTCCCCATAAATAATCTCATGCGATAATAAAATATAATATATTATAGTCTTATCAATTGTACGATAATACTCGTATCCTTGTACTCGACCTTCGCAGTGACGTGCCCAGGGTAATTAATCAACCCCGTCTATTTTTAAACATCTGATAAATTATTATTATTGTCCGTATTTCGCACTTGACGCGGGTCACATGCTATCTCCTTATCATTTAGATAAGAACAACAATAAAAACGAAACGATCGCGATGTTATCAACATTGTTATGTGAGTAATCGCTTGAAAAATGTTGTCTGTAGTTTAGAAAAAAATTTACTTCATGCTCACGCCTGCTTTGACCAAATATCATCATACTTGGACGACAGAATAAAAAAAGCCATAATTTTGACAACTATATGACCGTTACTTACATAAAATTAATAACTGATTTCCAACTGCTACTACCTACTGCAGTGTACATGTTTTATTACGAGTTAACTGTAACAATATTTATAATTTATATTATGATGGTATACGATGATTCGTAAAACCAAATTATACGACAAAATAAATATAAAAATATTTACACTTTGCACGTCATGTTGTACGTATCCCTAAACGTACATTATTTAACGCATAATAAATAATAATCGGTTTTGAGGTACTTATTCTTATCGAAAACGCATTTTATTTTTTATACGTATTAAATTACATTTTGTAGTCTAAGCTCTCTACCCTTCAATAATCCCACGATCTCTTACTGTTATTTATTTAAGTAGCTATAAGGTATCTCATTAGAATTTGATGCTAACAAATTTCTTAAGTAACATTTATCTTTAACACGGCGTTATGAGTAGGCAAATTAGGTACACCACAATGCAAGTTTTTTTTTCTTAGTCTCATTTTTAATGCATTAATCCATTTTTAAACATAATATTATGATTACACATTTACATGTATTTTATAATAAGTAATTCACCAAGTATGCTCACTGCCTTTTGTCCATTAATAATGCATTTTTCAATTTCAAATACTTAGATTTTGATTAACAATTCATACTAAAAAGGTAGTTTTTATTGAAAAAAAAGTAATTTGTATCTCCATAATACACTCTTTAAATGGCTTTAAAGTATAAGTGTTTGAAAATATGGTTTTAATGGGTATTTAAAAATTCTAAAAATCAGAGTTTTAATATTTAGATTATTAAAGAGTAAACGGAACGTGATCATACTTCGTGAATAATTACCACATGGACATAAAAAAAAAAAAAACGCTGCAGATCTAGCTGTATATATTTGAAAGTACCTAAACTGTTGGAGTCCAACCGGCCATAACGGATAGATATATGGTAACAATAATAATAATAATATACATCAAATTACGTTTTTTAATGCACGCACAGTTATTTTTTATGATTCTAATGGAAAATACTGCTGGTTTTTGTTTCGATTTTCATCAATATTAGCCATTAGATATGCCATAAAAGTTTCATACCATAATATACATATGCGATATGCCCATCAATTAGTTTTAAATCATCATTATAGGTACCTAGTATGATGCGAAAAATTCATCGAGCACCGAACTTTGCCGCTAATTTATAAGTTACGATGGAAATCTTTTGGTCGAGTTATGGTCGTTAAATATATTTAGAACCGATAAACCGAAAGTTTAGGAGTAATAAAAGAAAATAGTTGTTTAAAGTTTCTTCGGAATAACAGTTTTCGACAATGAATTCATTACTCACAACAACCAACATCACTTTGCGTTTAGTAGATACCGCGTTACCAATTATAATATGAAAACGTATTTGCGCAGTAAGCCATAAAGACGGAAAAATTAATTTAATTAAAGTCGATTTTGTACCAACATTGTTTAACACATTTGTGTCCGAATTCGATTTAATATTATCCTCGAGTTTTATTCAGAGTTGTAACTTAATATGGTAATATTGTGCATTTGTGTGTATAAAACATATTTGGATATTGTTTTGCCATAATTTGTTACGAATAAGATATAGTTATGAAAGTCACAAATCGTTTTGTATACATATATATATCTTATGAAGTGTCGTTAAAAAATATTTATTTCATACTCGTAAAATATAATATTCAAAAATTAAACTGTGGAAAACAGCGTATTCGATTAGTATACATTCGTAACAACAGACTGCTGTCAATAGTACGATAATAAATCGCATTTCAATTAACCGGAAAAATAAATTTTTTATAATGACACCGTGTCGCATAATCCATTACCATTGACCGATATTTTATTATACCGCAGTTATGAAAGTTTCTGGAATCTCGGTAACAATGAATTCCTGTAAATACAAAAATAATAGTTTTTATTTAAATGATATACCCACTTTGCTAGTACTTTTGTTCGTAAATCAAAAACTTTTTAGTACAGTATGACATTTCAACATAATAATATTATATTCCAAAAATGAATTTATTCCTTGTTTTGAGTTTTTATTTTTTATTTCATACAAAAAAAAATTATATTTTCACACTTCAGTTTACATATTATTAGATATAATGTGTGTACCTACGTATATTAGTGCTGATCTAGTAAAATAATTCAAAAGCATTTTTCGTTCACGCTATATTTAACGTAATTTAGACTATTGGATTTGATTGGTAGTTGATTTAAATTTTAAACTACCTAATAAAAAATTTGAAATTCGAGTATATTTTAATGTTTGATGTATACGGTCATTCTGTTTTTAAATTTTCCCTATTTAATTTGAGACACTTCTGTTTTTCCTGTGAAAACAATCTACTCTGTTCTAAATATATCGCTTGTAATCGATCCGAAATAAACGACCAATTTCGTTGTAGCCGTTACTAAAAAAAACCTAGTTATAACTTTTCCTGAAACACTCGAGTGCAATTATACTGAACCTATAACCCGGTACACCTATAAACGAGATACCGCGAAATGCGCCATAATATCATGTCAGATTAAAAAAAAAATTCTTCGTACTAACTTTTTAATAATTTTCAAACGCACATAAAATATACATTTGTTCCGGGATTGCGATCATTCGGTTAGGATACCGAAGTTACCATGATTGAATAATAATGGTAACACTACTTGTGGTATGTTATTATTATTTAACTATACCGAGAAACTGTAGAAATTTCGCTTCATTCTGCGGAAATGTGGTGGTAGCGTTGAGAAATGTAACGTCAGATGCGTTTTGCAAGACACGAAAATTACCGGCGTCGACATCAAATTTACTTCCGATTGACTTTAAAACGTCTTGTAACTCACTGTAACTGTATAATAATATTATGCATTTATTAATTTATTATGTACCTATATACGAGTGTGACATCATGTCCATGCGAACACGAGAATATTTCAAATGTACGCGTGTGCAATGCGTTAGTTTAAATCGTTTTCGACGCATATTGTGCTTATAGTTGTAGCAGTAATCATCGTTATTAGTTATTGCTATACGAACGCTCAGTGTCTATGAATGGGTTCTTAATGGTGTCAAACGCGCATATAATGTTATACAATATTATCGTTACCATAATTATAGGTGTGAAAAGGTCAATTTTCTTTTGGTACCTAAAGGTATAGTTATAAGGAATAATATTGTATTGCGAAGAAGTCGACATTCTAAATTTACTAATGATCATATACCAGTACTCGTACGAGTAAATACTCGATATATATACATATATTTTTTTTGTCATTAACTAACCCGTGGCAACCTAGGCCATTGTGTGGTTTTTAACTGTGGGGGAGGGTACTGTATAGGTTTTAAATACGTATATTTTTAGTTTGGTCAGAATTTTCAAGTGGGCACTCTTAGGTATCAGTCATGACCGGGTGGGGGATGGCTGCATCTCTCTCCAGACACCGTGACTGCCCGAAAATAAGTGCCGCCCGTGGCCGAGGTTCGAACCGGCGACGGTTACTCGTCGCAACCGACGCCTTAGTCCGCTCGGCCACTCCGTCCCTCACTCGATATACTATTATAATGCTAGAAGATGTTATGGCTTTGTAAAAAATTCAAGAGTTATGTAAAACAGATTTCATAGAATCGTGTAGAATATAGTAAGTATATACCACGATTGTTTATTCTCTCCCACATATTTATAGATATTGTCGATTAACATTAATCGCTTGTTCGTTTCTCTGGCTGAATAATAGCTACCCACCTATATCATAATAGGCATAATATGTTATATCATAACTATATATTATATCGCACGTATTAAAACTATGTTTGTACAACAAACGAATTTCACATGTCGTTATTATTTAATGATGTAATTTGAAAACCAACAGTGAAAACTCAAAATAATTATTTTTAATTAGAACAACATAATATTTTCAAACCAACACATAGCTGCAATTGTAATGTTGTATATTTTAATTTAATTAAACGATCGTTACTTTTAATGTCTACGGGAAAGGAAAATGTATAACATAATGTAATCCGAACAATAGACTGTATATTATAATATAGCACATGGTTTAATGGTAATTACTGTTTCATCGGTGCGTGCGATCGGTAATCAATTTCAAAGCAAATTTTTGTTTTTGTTTTATGCAACGCGTGTTAGGATAAGGTATAGGAACTATATTATGTGCATATTATGTGTGAATAAAAATAATTGAATCTTTTTTGTTTTCTCTTTCGACATGTAATATTGTTACCTAATAACATTGATTTCAAACATTTAAAATTTTTGAGGTACATTTCAGGGCGAGGCTAGTGCTGTTTGGTCATAATATTCATATGAATTATAATCACTATATTTTTACCTTCCTCCAAGGAATGTAGGGAATGTATTCCGGTGAGCGAATGAGATCAAAGAAAAACATTTTAAAATGAGTATTAAATTGTATTTTGTATACGACTATAAATAATGGAACAATAAAACGGTTAGCACCACCGTCGTATTACATATTATACACTATAATATATTAGGGCATTCTCTTAAAAACAAGACCAACGTTTTATGATATTATACTAGGTATGTCGTTATCAAATCATTAATCAACGTACCTATATTATAATTTAAACGTATTCACGATCAATGATAAATTCAAGTGTGCGAGAAGCAGTCGTAATTCGTGAAACATAATATAATACTATAGAAAGAGCATACCGGAAAGGATTATTATGTTATATATTATAGTCCTTTACTTCTATGACGTATACCTAACTGCGGTATACTTGCACGAGTGACGACTGATGCAGTTGTTACCGCGCCATGCAGTCTAGTATCGCGATGCCGATAGATATCGACGCAGTATTTTATCATGACAATTTTGTACGACGCGTGCCAGTTTCGTCTCTGAACACCGATGGTCCGCAGCTAAGGTTTTGAAAATATTCTATTATCAAGGAATAGTAGCTGTCCAAGTTATACTTTACACCGTTCAGACGTGTTACTATATATTTTATTATATTTTTAAAACGACAATTATTTCCCCCGGCGATCCGCGTGTTTTCAAACGTTCTCGAGTCAATCGAGCTCAGATAAAATATACAGACGTAAGGGGTGGGCGGAACTCACCCAAGCATCGGGGGGGGGGGGGAGGTACCCCGAGAAATTGTGACGTGTGCACGGCATGTGCCTGCATAATCGCATAGATAGTCCGAATAGGAGAAAAACAAAACGAAAAATCGAATTTACTCTAAAATCTCGACGGACAACCGCGTAGTTGGCCTGCGTGCGGACATATGCGTACACGATCGCCCTGTATAATATATACGATATTAATAATAATGACATTAATGATATTCAACGTCCGTTTGTCGGTTGGTGTTTTGCAGGTCACGAGGTCGTTGCAAGCGATGCCGTAGCGGCGGTGCGGTGCCGGAATGACAAACAGCCCTGGGGCCTACCATGCCGCCGCCGCCGCCGAAAACAACCGTAACATCGGTCACGCAGCTGCGACGTCTACGTCGACGACAGCGCAGGGACGCCGCAGTCAGGCCGACGCTTCTCACTACATCATGCCAGCGGACCCGTAAGACCTTTTTATTGTTACATCGTTATTTTTATTTATTTATTTATTTTTTTTTTTTTTTACCACACTCTCGAGCGTCACGTACAGTCGTCTGTTTTCTTTTTTTTTTAATTCCGTGGGGACGATAACGCTTCAACACAATAATATTATTGCTATAAATTTAAAACGTAAGAAAAAATATATTATTTATGGCAATCAGAAACAAAAGTCTGGTAACGTGGTCGTCGTCAAATTAATATAACATTGCCCGATAATCTACATAATAATATATCATGTGATGCATAATACGCGGTAATACTAAACGAAGGTACACAGAAATATTGATTCGCCCTTGCTGTTCTCGTCATCACCGTCGTAACTGTTTCTGCTACAACCTGAGAGCTTTATACTGTAGGTCGAGATGGATGATGTGAGTTGGGTAGTAATAACGGTCAACCATTCAGTAGATCAGTGGTTCCCAATTATTATGAAGCCACAGACCCCTAGGCCCTAGCTAAATCTTAAACTGGTCCGGGGACCTCTTTTTCGTAAATACTTAATTTTCAATTTGAATAAATGTTTCGCGATAATTGAGTTTCGATAGTTCAAAAATACCGGGAATTTCAAAGGACCACGAATTTAATAATTTTGCAAAAATTAAATTAAAATTAAAAATCACTACAGAACTACACAACCATGAACTTAATAACATCAACACCTGGACCTGGTCCCCTAGGGGATTTTTTTACCACCAATTAGGAACCACTGCAGTAGATCATAGTGGAGTTATTATTTTCGTTATTCAAAAGCAATTTTTGTTCAACCCACCTAAAAAATAATAATAACGATAAAACCAAAACTAAGAAGTAAATAAAAAACGAACTTTAAAATAAATAAATTATAGAAGGTCCGACGGTTTAATCAGTGACGGATCCAGGGCTTAATTTTTTTGGGGGGATAGGGTGAAAGTAAAAAAGTACAAAAATTGGCTAAATCAGTGTAAAACAAAATGAAGAACGGTGATTGGGGTGATGGACTGATGCCCCTTACTCCCCCTCTAGATCCGCCACTGGGTTCAATTGAATATTATTTACGACTTCGGCCCTCCCTCTATTTAGAGTACCTTCATATTATAATAAATATTCGTATACGACATGTGTACGGTGTACCTACCGGATCAGTGTCTAAAATATATTATAATTTGTGTGTGTTCACTGAATACCGAGCAAGTTTCATGAAGTTGCCGTGTATGGTTATTTTGCTGAAAGATGATTTTTGTTCACCCTACCTGTAATCTACTTTCTCCATACCGTAATATTAATAGTAAAACATTTTTACTTGGCTTTCGTCGGACCGGCAAAGCGGTAAGAGTTCCGTAAAACTACGTCAATAAATTGACCAAAAACGTCGATGTTGTAGGTAAATGTTAGCCGTGGGGCTCAAACGGGAGGTAGATAGGTTAACATACATGAAAAGCGGAAATTGTGAATCGTTTATATAGTTAACGTTTGAAGCGAAAGTCGTTTACGCGTGGACGGACGCAGCGATTTGATCATAATATTACTCGATCGAGCGGAAGAACAGAGAGATGGTTCCTATAGTACTACTGCGCAAGCGTCCATCCCAGTCAAAAAAAAAAAAAAATAATGTATTCGGAATGTGGTGCTCTTCGTATATCGCAATAGACATTACAGTGTGTATTTTTCAATATACATTAACATATATCCTCAGGAATCGACATCGAATTGAAGAGTGGATAAAAAAGGCACAATGGAAAAAGGTCCTTTACCAAGTCCAGAAGACTATACCTAACGGTGACGAGTATAACGCGGAAGAGATGAACTCAAGCGGACGACGTGAAATTACTGTGCTTGCACGGGACAATCTCGATACATTAATCAATCGAAACTATTATAATTTACCGTCGGGGGATGTTTAATGATATATATTATTATCTTAATAAGAATAACAATATACGCTTATGACCATATCTTACATAAATCCGAGATGACAATATAGATCTTTTGCACTCACTCGGTTCGACCTACCCGTTGGCTTCCACACGCCTACACGTACCTACACATACCCATAAGGTTATATTAATAACAGCGTACCGTCTACGTACAACAATTTAATATTATTATTAAGTCGCGAAATTGTTTTTGTTGTTGTTTCGCATCCCGTTTATTTATATACATTAACGTCTGTGGTTTCGGATAAACTTTATTTTTGTTTTCCACGTCGACCCTCTTCAAAGACTATATTCTCGTGACGGTCCAACACGTGTATATGAGTATATATTACTGGCGGAACAGCAGAGTTGGGTCCTCGAGACCGGTATGAAAGCCACACAACAGGGAGCTTGAGGAGCTGAGGGTTGGAGACCTAGATTCCTCTGTCATGTCTGAGGTGTGTTTTTTACGCCGAAAGTCCCTGTTTTGCTATGTTTATTTAATAACAACAGCGAAAAAAAATCATCATGAGACGTCTCGGGTTGTTAGAGTCACGCATAATGTAATATCGGAAAACAACGGATATGGAGCGGTGGTTTATGGTTTGAGTTATTTGATGTGTACTATACAGGTGTGTTTAACTCGAAGCGAAAATATAATATTATGATTATTTGATAGAGCTAAGCCGGAAGCGATTAAACCGATTTCATTAGTACGATGGGTATGCTTCAGTTCCGATTTAAATACAATGATTTATGACGTTGTTACAACAACATGGTAAAGTGAATAGATAATAATATATTCACTTTACCGAGCATATAATAATAATATCCTCCTATTCTTCTTCTCCTAGAGTGTAAAGGACTTTTAGGACCATCCCTCCTCACAACCAATCATCCATCCATACCTGTCCAAAGATAGGTTCCTCCAATCATAGCTGCCCCCCAAACGTTCGACTTCCTTTTTAAGACATCTTTCAATCCCACTCTTGATCTTCCCAAAGGTTTTTTTCCCTCGCAAGATTTGGTTCCAATACTTGGTGAATTGTGGTTTCTCCGAGAATGGACAACCCATCGCAATGTTCCCCTGCAGATAACTTTCAATATTTCATTGATGCTTTGTCAGCTCTATATTGTTTTTTCATCTCCACTCTCCCGTTGTAGTATTAACGTTGACCGGGCCATACAATCTCTGCACAATTTTCTTTAAAATTTATTGAACATATTTCCGTCCATTTTTCATAGCGGCCAAGTCTTAGCCCATTATAACTGGCCATATCTGCAGGAATGTACACAGCTGTTTTTCATTCTTCTATTCCGACAATTCTTGTGACTCTGACACAAACTTCGCGAGTCCATGTGCGAGTATAGTAACATATTGCAATTTGCCGCTCGAATTCTTGAGCGTTTGTTATTTCATTTTCTTCCGTTTATCATTATAATATAATATAATACGCGACGTAAATTCGCGATTATACGTGACACGACATTCGTAGTTGGCCGGTTGGCGAATAAATCTCGAGCTTATGCCGGACCGTTTATATTATTACAATAGCGGCTATTATATATATATTATGGCGGCCAGTGGTGAACGCGCAGTCATAATGTACAGAGTATCGTAACGAATACGTTTTCGAATCTTTTTCCCTCCGTGTTTAAACACCGTGTCCGCTACACCATAAGCCGATAAACGCAGTGTAGACTTTTGCACGCACAGTACTAAATATATCTGCGCTGCGTTGCTGCACTGAAACGCGAGCGGAGCTTAAACGACGATTATGTTTTATTTATGCGACTTAAACACCGAGCGAAAATATAATAATAATAATAATATCATATTGCCTCGTCGTGCCCGACATCCGCACCATTTATACAGGACAAAAGGTATCAAAACCAAAATCGCCATAACGCACAATATATGATATCACGAACCAAATCGTTCGGTTTGGGTTTTTTTTTTATATAATATATATTACGTATGTGTACGTCTATATGTTTTGTATTAAACTATGAAAAATAATAAAATTTAATGACCGACACGAGAACAACAACAAGCGTATCGCGGTGGGTGTACAACTATATTATTATATGCGGTGTATAGGTACGTTGTGTCAGAGTTACACGGACATAAAATTTAATGAGAACTCGTAAAAAAAAAAATAGAAATCCACGGTTGTATCGATATGTTTTGGGGGTGGCCGGAGGGCGGTTGATACGGTTACAATGAAAAGGATAATAGCGCAGCGAAATATTAGCTTAAAAAAATAAAAGCGCTTATACTGTGTAGGTAGGTAGTTTTTTTATGGCACGTTCTCAAGGAGAGCCGTACTGAATACAAACTAACACGCCGAGAGATATACAAATACTTAAAAAGTTGTAATCCCGTTTTCGTAAGATTATACTGCATATATAGAATGTAACGTCCAAAATTAAATTCCGGGTTAACAAGTTGTTCAGTTTGGATTAAATGATTTAAATATAGTTAAATAAAGTAAAGTTTCAGCATTTCGGATTGAGTTTGTTCATTTTTCAAAATATTCGAGGCAATTTATTTTCAATCGTCGGGATAATATTCGAGTTTAAAATGATTTAACTGTTTTTGGTATTGTGTGAAACATAGTTTACAAAACAATTTGAGACTCAAGCAAAGTATTAAATCTAAAGTTTAAATATGAAATACATTTATTAAAAAACCGGAGATCTCGCTCCTGCTTTACAGTAGATTTCAAGTGTATGGTAATTGTAAAGGTCATTTCACTAATTAATATATTTAAATTATTTATCGAATGATAAATCATTACTGTATACGGTACACCTCTGAAATAATAATTCTAAGACTAGCATCTACAGGGAAACTCTCTTAACGGACATCTCCAAATAGTGGTCGTTGTTTGGAGAATTAACTATTAAGTATAAACTTTTTACAAACTGAACCATCTGATTGGCTGATAAATTTTCAGTGACCGAGAGTGTCCGTTATTTAGAGGTTTCATTATATATCTTAATGGGAGTCGATGACTTGACTTTAAATTATATTTATACTACCATCTCGGTATATTATAGAACTCAAATTAGCATAAAACTTAAAATATCGCTATAAAAGTACTGTCAATACTCAATATATAGGTACATCGGTAGACCTATCCACTCGAACGTTTGTGGTATTAATGGCTTAAAATAGTTTAATCATTTCAATTCATTTTGTGTGTGTATAGAAAATTTCAGCATAAGTTTGAACGGAATGTTTATTATGTCTCTACGAATAATATTTTTTGAATTACAATAAACTAACTAAAATTGTTATTAATTTACGTTTGAATACACAATTTTATCAAAATGTCAACGTCAAACAAAAAAATAAATGGGGAATTATATTTTCCATTTTTATAAAATTGGTGTTGGAATTTTCCTATTTTGGACCACAGTACTTAGCTAGTAGGTTAGAATTTGTATGCACCAAAGTGAGCCGATAGACATACAAAAAATATGTACACATTTCAACCAACAATCTTTAAAACGTATATTCAAGGACTATATTATGATAATTATATTAAATAAAATGTAATTTGAGTTAAAAATGTTCGAGTAATATAGTTATGACTCACGGTTACCTACCTATTAAACATTGTATATATCATACATACAATATCATACTAAGCATGATCAAAGAACTTTTGCGTAGTGTTATTGAATTATTACGTAAAAGAAAACTATTGAAAACATTTAGGAAGAGCCCTCGAGATACTAAATGCCTGCTCGCATATAATATTATAACTTTCCAACATCACGTTTCGAAATAATTATTAATCAGGAAAAATCGTATTAGCTGCAGTATATATAATATTATGACTGACGAATCGATACATCCCTGCCACTATACACCGTATGTAAAGGGGAAAAAAGTTACCTACAAATTAATGTATTATTTACCGTTGCAGTACAACGTACGGCGTACCTACTGCAGACAGTACATAATATACTGGCTATATACTATTATTTTTTTTATACAGGTCTTGGGCCCCTCATCGAGGTAACAATACGACCTGCAGTATCTACGCCGTTTTGTAGGGATATGTACGCGTATGCCAAGTGACGTCGAGACGCACATCCAGGCTATTTACGTAATGAAAACGGTTTCGGTCGAAACAAAAACGAAACGGAACGGGAAAAAAAAAAATAATAATAATAACACATAAAATATAACGGACACACAATACGAGAAAAATCGTTTGGCAACCGGCCCTGCTGCTGCTGCGACTGACCGGCCGCGACGACTCGTGCCAGGGGGTTACGGCCGGTTCGGCTGTTCGTACTCGCGCGTCTTCGTCTTTATTTATTTTCTTTGGACCGACCTAGTTTCGTATTTTAAAGTCGTCGTCGTCGTCGCGTACAACTACAACTACAGACTATATAGCAGCTATCGTTTTGCGCGTGAAAAATACGTGCGGGCGCGCGCGAGCGGAAATCCGGTAGTCGACAAACAGTCTTTGCCTCCCCCCCCCTCTTTCTCCCCCCCCCTGACGACGACTCCGTGATCCCCGCGGCGGCTATACACGTCCGCGCAAGTCGCTCGAGGCGGAATTAATGGGGAGGTTCGTCGTCGTCGTCGGTGGCGGCAGATGTCGAGACGTGCCGAAAAATTTGTCATTTCGAGCGCGCGCGACGTAATGGGCACGCTGCAATAACAATAACGGTGTAATAAATTACACATTATATCGTATAATATAATACTATGCGCAGCACTCTATATATCGTGCATAATTTAATAATATATACACTGCACACCCGCCTCCGGGTCCAGGTTATCCGACACACTCTGCGCCGTACCCGTTTTCGGGCACACAATGAGCAGATTTACATGCGACCTGACCATACCCGCCGGGCCTTTGCGGAAACGGCGCAAGCCGCGAGTGTATAATAACAACAACAACAACAACACCGTGAAAGGCGACCCGCGTCGGACGAAAACGACCCTTAACCATATAGGTAGGTATCCGTTGCCGCGGTGGGGGTGAAGTTCAAACGCGTGTGCAGTCGTATACCACTGCACACTGTAATATGAGAATTTATAGGTATAGTCATAAGTAATATTTATATAGTCTGTGTGCGAACCACACGCTCGTTTCACCTGCACTTGTATAAGAGTACCTGCACGGTGCGCAAACGACACGTATTATAGATACCTAACTGTTTTATATGCAACGACCGTCGATATAATATGTTTGAACAGTATTAATATATATGTAGGTACCGCGTTTAGTACCATAACATTATTATGTGCGGTGTGCGTGTTGGTCGTGCACAGATCTGCACCGATGCAGTGCCACCCCACGGGGTCGTTTGACCAAAGATGTGTCCTATACACCACGACCGCGGTCTTATTGTCTTAGCCACCAACGTGTGCATAGTATTATATATTGTTACCATACGAATGATAATATTGCAGGGGCCCCGTCCCCGTACACATTTGTACGCCGAGACTGTAGGGGGGAGGGGGAGCACAAAACCTAAGGATTCAGACTCGGTATACCTTCATATTATGTTTGCATATTACTTTAGTCTAAATTTATGCACTATTATTGTATAATGTATAATTATTTTTTAGAACTAAGTCTATACTATGTAAGATAGGTAACTTGTTTCTCTGTGGCCTATGTCACCGTGGGTATTTTATTAATGATAATAAAAACAATATCATTTTATAAACATGATAATATGTTTTAAAAAGACAATAGCAGGTAATACATAGGTAGTGCTATTATAGCTTAATGTCAAAAACAATAGACACTCAAACATTTATGGTGATTATCGAACTAAACTGCCGTTTTATTATTATATTAATAATATAATGATTTGGGCGGAGGCGAAACGTTTCGAGTGTGCACATATTTTAATGTTGGTCAGTTCTTTAGAGCTCATTTAGTAGAGATGGAAAATTATTTACGTAAAAATAAATTGTGGACAAATTACTAGCAAATTGGTCAGAATGGCAAAATACTGCAAAAAAGGTTAAGATGTTACTTATATTATGAATGAGGGGTGCAGAGTAGGAATAAAACAAAAAATTGTTATCGAAATATTTGAAACCTTTTTTTTTTGCTTGTGATATCGCAACTGAGTTGGGTACCTCAATTGCATCATTCATTGAACAATAATTGAAAGGAAATTATTTAAAATACAAATAATAAATACGTGTACAAGTACTATACATAGCTCACCCATACTTGTCTAAACAGTTCTTACTTGGTGTGTAATTTATATTATACAGAATGTAACAATATAAACAGGGAATACGCGTACTCTCGTTTATTGACAATACTATTTCATTCACATAGTGCTTATTTATATTAGCATACATATATAGCATAATAGTAAATTAATGCTAAGTTTATGACGAGATTAATGTACGGATAATGACGATTACGCAAATGATTACTGATAACAGTTTGTGACAGACGACCTTGAGCAGTATACATTAAATTTAATTTGATCTTTACACAGTGATTATGGCTATTATAGCTACGTAGGTAGTCAGAGATAATGCTATATTATGAGATCGAACTCATCGTTTTACGAAAAACTTCCCGATGAAGTGGATAAATCCGATAAACGTAGAACTTCATTCAACGAGAAAATTGTTGCAATTTTATTTAGTATTCTAGCTAAAATAGTATTTTTCATTTTTCGTTGAAAAATATTTTTTTCCAATGTCTTGAATAAAATAAAAATCTACCTTTTACCATAATAATTGATTCCCGCAAGCTGAATGCTGAATGATTTAAAAAATGTAATAAAATCTAACTTTATAATACTTTTTTTTTAATATCCATAAAGCATAATTATTAAACACATCGAATCTGTCAAAACGTCATTGTAGTGATAATTGCTTCAACTATTGTACTTTGAATTGTGTGTCTAACTATTTTTGTTCATTTATAATAATATTATATAATCTAACGCTTAAAATGTAAATCAGTTCAATCTTTGTACATATTATACATAACATATAATAATATACTAGATGATTAATTCAATATAAACTTTTTTAAAGCCTGTATTATTATGATCTCTTAAAACAAATCGGAATTGTGTGAAGTTCTAAAAAACTATATTATAATGTTTAAGTATTTTTAACTAACTTATAGTAATATTTCTAACGGTCAGTAGACATGTTAACACTATAATATTCAAGATTATTATAATATATTGAATTATATTTAGTCAATATCGAAAACACTATACTGTAAAATAAAATCTGTTCACATAGCGATATAAAGTCACAACAGGGTATAGTTCGTTATTATTATAATTTTTCTTTGCAGTAACAGCAGAATCGACAAACGTTTTGAATCCGAAAATATTTACTATGGTAATAAATAATAATGGAGCTCGCTGAGTAAAAATATGAAATACTATTGTAATAATATAAAATTATGTATAGAGGTAGTTTGGAATTCATTCCGGTTCAGGTGTTTCACCCCAGCCATTTAAGTGGTTCAGCTCTATTAATTAGTTTTCAAAACGCAATACGGAACGGCAGAGGTATATTATATACACAGTAATGGTATATTATAACTTACTTAAGAGCCTGTGCACGCATACACACACACACACACACTCACGTACACACGTACTTGTATATACAAGGTGATTCATTTAAGTGTCTACATTTGTTATTTCAAAAAGTTTCAACTTTTTCGAAAATATTTTTTTACTACATGTTTATACCATGTTTGAAATCAATTAAAAAACAATGTAATATTTATTATTATTATAGTTTTTTATTTTAATGTATTTTCTTTTTTTTCAACTACAAGGCAAAAATGTAATTTCATATTGTGAAACAGAATATTTTTCATAGTCCTATTTCAATAGATACATACAAATCGAATTTCGAGTTTAAAATTACTTATACACTTATTTGCATGTCTTATAAGCATTTAAAGTAAAGATGAGCGGAGTAGGTGCCACAACGAGGTAGGAAGATATTTTTGAAAGAGTTAAACTTCTTTAGATAGTGTGTGTACTGTGTAGATGCATAAATGGATTGCCTTGTACCTATATACAAGCGGTCAACGGAAGGGATCGAATAATTAATAATAGAAAACGCTATGAACAAAATATTATTATTGTGACTATACGTAACGTGGATAATGCGGGTGACGAAACAAAAAATAGTTTTACCTAAATAATTATAAATAATGAATGTCTTCGTCGTCGTCGTGGTCGTTTAATTATTTGACACTTATTAAACTGTGCTTAAACATGTCAAATTTGTCATACATCTTATACATCCTGTGCGATTTCGCATTTTTTCTTATTTTTAATTATCAAGCGATGAATACCTACTAAACAGCAAATCGCAAGATATCCTGTAATAATGGGCATGAGTATTAATGTAACTAAAAGTAAAATGGCTTGTCAAACATAATATTAAAAATATTAAAATTAGTAATTTATTAATTTAATAATTTAAGTTATAAATTATAAAATAAAGTTATTGATCTAAAAATGTCAACTACTTATATTAAATATACTACAAACGATAACCATTATTTTCAAGTACAAATATAATATTTCGTATTATTTACAATTGGGCGTTCTAGATGACTGCATACAATGGACAAGGTATAACGTTTGACGTTTAAGAATAGGCTGATTTGCATGCTGAAAAACTAATATAAAGTTTTCATGCGTGTATACTAGCTGAATAACCCGCCAACGTAGGTAATAAAACGTAAAATTATTAAAATGTCCCGCCTAAGAAATGGTAGATACCTACCTAAATTAAAAAATATGTGCTCCCTCTCTCCTTATAGTCAAAACTAGAAACAGAGCAATGATATGACATCAGTGGAACTTGTGGAATAATGGGGGAAGGGGTGTTTGCAGCAACTATCTGTAAAAAAAAAAAAAATTGTGGAATTATACATATACCTCGCCGAAAAACATGAACACTGAAATACAATGTGTGCCATCTCCTCCCCTCCTCACGCCTGGCCAAATATGGGAAACGCAGTGATGATGTGACATCTGGAGAAGGAAGGAGAGTATTTACAACAACTCGATAAAAAATTCGCCGAATTATTCAAATGCCCCTCCGAAAACCTGAACATTGAAATACAACATGCCCTCCCGTCCCCTACCCTTACAGAAACGAAAAAAAAAATGGTGATGATGTGACAATTGAGTGGGCCGGCCGGTGACAACAGCGTGGAAAAATTCGTGAAGTTATTCAAAAGTTCTGCTAGAAAGTTTGGAAAACTAAAATATACAATGTGCACCCCCCTACGCCTTCTCTTGGCCAAACACGGGGAAATGGACACCGTGAGAAAAGCTCTCGGAGTACTCGGGCACAGCTCTCTGTAGTAACCGTATCATATTTGTATGCACGTTATACCTATATATTAAATCAAAAAAATAATATTGTGGTCACCGCGAGCTTTGGTGTGCTCCGCTATAAATTTTGCGACGCCCTCGGAACATGTATACACGACGGCACAAATTAGCTAATGGCCGTGCTTCTATAATTTGATGTTTTTCAATTACCTTATATACTACAACTACTACTACTACTACTATACAACAGAACTTAGGAGTAGCCCGCAGTACGGGGTCGGCGGTTAGGGTTTGGGGGTAGTGTACGCGCATTTTCGACGGTTCCGTGTGGGTGTATAGTCGTACGCGGGACGTGACCGAAATAATTTTATTACTCGTTTGTTTTAAGAAAGCCAAAATGAGATTTTATACACGGCGGCAAGCTATATAGGACACACACACACACACAAACAGATTAACAGATTATATCAAGTAAGGCTTCCACATTACGGTCTGCAGTCTGTATGTACTACAACTGTATAAATCATTTGATATCTATACCTACGTTTTACGACGGGTCGGTTGATTAATTATTTGTTTCTTTTTCAATTAATCCCGGAGCACTGAATCTGAATAACGCGGCGAATTATATGTACACAGCAAATAACACAGCGAATGTTTTCCGTATTGATGTTTACAGTATTATATTGAAAAGCATCGCCGACCCAAACTGTATATATTAGATATTATACATATTATAAAGGTATACTATAACATCGTATTGTAGGTAACGCGTATAGGTATCAATATAGTTACATTCGTCGGGTAATGTGTTATTAACTCTAAAATTTCATAGTCTGATTAATTTTCATGTGTTTTCATTCATTGGAAAATGTGATTGCATTACCCGTCGGCGATTTTATTTCAAAACTTAAGCAATATTTTTGAGTTTGAACAGATGATTTTTATTTCGTTTAAACTATAAGTGTATGATTGATGTCACGCAAATATTTGCCTGACCAACAACATATTTTCATTTGGATTTCGTCGTATCTTCGTCGTATATAAACCGTTTAAAGTTTGTGCGTTTCTTCTTCTTGTATTGTTAAACTTTGGACGTTCGTTATTGTGATACGAGTATCGAAGTATGCACTATAATAAGATTCCGATACCTCCTACGAGGGGAGTAAAAGCAATTCTACTAATACTGTTGTAGTAACATTGTGTTTTAGAAAGTTCTATAGACATACTTAACTACACATTGTTTTTCAAATAACGGTTTGTGTTTAACAATTACATTTTAGCTACGAACGCACATACGTTAAGTAACAACCTTAACATTGAGTTAACATATTATTATATTTCAAAACGAATTTAAACATTTAATTATCTTATATACACAATGTAATCAATATTATATTGTTTTGTTAAAACCCAAAAAATTTTGCATCGCCTTATGCTCTAGAGCAGGGGTCTCCAAACTTTTTTATTCAAGGGCCACAAAAAAATCAAATGCTCTTAGCGGGCCAAAAGTTTATTAACACATATAATTTTTAATTTTATGATAATATAGGTACCTACCTATATAAATAATATGTTTACTTTATATTTTTGTATAAAATATTGTTTACTTTACAATATACTTAAATAAAAATAAATAGGTATAAATATAATATAATATAAATACATTTTTGAAATAATTTTTTTATCTATATTTACATATGCGGGCCACGGGCCGGTTAAAACTTGTTGGCGGGCCGTATCCGGCCCGCGGGCCGTAGTTTGGAGACCCCTGCTCTAGAGTCCAGCTACAACGTCGTAATATATTTGACGCCAATATGTCGATTTTCTAAATATTATGCGGTAGGTACATAACTTTCGTCATTATTAAAAATAATAAAACAACTGAGTACAACTTCCTAATGCGTTCTAGCTGCTCAATGAGATTTGATTAAAAATACATTTCTATGTTTTTGGTAATGACTCTAACTGGAGAGAGAACATTATAATTGGATTCCGTTTGCGAACCAGTAGAATTTTGTATCACTCTACTTTTTGTCATATAGTTCTTGACTAAAAGCAAGAACGCGTAGGAACGTCAACCTTGCAATGGGTGAGAAATGTCATTTTTCGTTTTCGCCCGTCTTTCCACGAATCCACATTTCGTAACTCACCTTTCAACATTCCTCTTCTTATATTATATATTTTCCTCGTCCTTGTTATTTGTCTTTTTAATTTTCCTACAGTTCTATCGCGTTTGGTCCCTTCGTCGTACCATTCGCATGTGAAGTTTGTTTTTCATTTTAAATGTTAAACGAATCTCATATTGTCTAACTTCGTATTATGTTCGCCTGCAGTCACCACAGTGACGTATTTCTGCGCAGCAGTGATTTAAAATATAACCGTTTCGCACTGCGATCGGAGATTGGAATAGTGTCACGTCGTCGTTCCATTTGAACATTCCCGAAAAGTCCATTTACAATTTTAATGGTGCGAAATGACAGTTTGAAGCGTATTTGCGTATTTATAACAATTGTCCGTGCTTGTGTACAACAGAGTAATACGTCGATACATATCACCACCGCCACCATTCCACCAGCCGTTTGGAGGGCCTCAATGCAATTTTTCGTAATATCATTTCTGTATTGAGCAAATGTATTTAGTGCGTAATCATATTGAATAATATATTTTTGAATTTGTCACGGTTATTTATTTGTTTAATTGACAAACTAAATTAATGGGTGGTAAAACGATCCCTAAAAGTTCAATGAGTTATTCAATCGAATACCAGTTTCACAAAAGTTAAATTATTTTTTACACTTGCTAATACGATTTGTGAGTTTTGTGAACTGTTCGGATCAGAAAGTGATTTTAATTTTAAACAATGACCATTATTATTCATCGTGTTTAATACGTATTAATCGTTATGCGATTTAAGTTATTTAACATCATATTCAGGCAATTAGATATTCGATTGAACGCATGTGTAAATAATATATTGTATAGATCTGAATCGTTATAATTTTATGAAATATAATTATATTTCTATCGTGATGTACAGCTGGTGTAGAGATGACTAAGTACAGATACCTTCTTATTAGGTATTACAATAAACCGCGGTGGCGTATCAAAATCATTACGAGAAAAATATTTATATATATAATATTTTGAATAAACATTGAACAACAATACTTTTAAAAAACCGTTCGTATCTCGCCACAGATGCTATTGTGATGCTCTTAATATTAGTTATAATATTGAGTATAGTATACAGTATTCTCGAGGTTAAGGGACAAAGCTTTAACCATAGGCTGTGGCCTATGTTTTTTTTGACACCAAACACCGAAACACAATTGAAATATATTGTTCGAATGTTCCGGGATTTACAGTAGGTATATGTAATCTCCGCTCTCTAACAAAACATGACTCGATGAAAGTTCCTTTTTTGTTTTCCGTAAAAAAGTTTACGTACATAAATATTATTATTTCACATTTTCCATTAATAAATCTAAAAAAGTCCAACAAATGCATGCACGCGTACCAACTACTATACATACTTCAGAGTTTGTACGTATGTCCCACGGCGATATGCAATACTTTTCTTTGGAAATGTTTGTTCATCGTACATAAAATATGTATGGTTTCGACCACTGGCATAAGTGCCGACATAAAATAACACAAAGGTGCGGACACCGAGAACCGTAGGTAGGTATGCGAAACGTTTAAAAAGGATTGTTTTTTATTTTAAGACTTTAATATGAATGTTGTTATCTTATAATTTTGTTTTTACCCACTGTGATCCGAGCGAATGCTTATACAATTTAAAAACGTTCAAATACAGAGCCATGCCAAAGCCATTGGTAAAGTTCCTTAGGGCGGCAAATGTTTAAATAGTCATATTATGTTTAACAGGGGTGCCAAATATTATTGCCCTGGGGTGTCCCACGGCACTGGTAAAATAGGTACCTACGTTTATTTCAAAACATATTATAAAAATGAATGATTACAACAACGGTAACGCTTTCTTATAGTATATATTTAGACTTAATACCACCCACCGAGTGTTTAATATCCACATAGTATTTCAAGTATGCCTACCAAAAATGGCACTCAACATATTATGTCGTCCAAAGATAAAAAATAATTTAAAAAAAAAACACTGTTTTCGTTTTGTTTCCAGGCACAGTTGTTGTGACCCCGCTCCGACCGTGCTCTCGGGCGCCGGCATATGTCTGATAGTATTGGGCTATACGATGTTCGGAGCTTTCACGTTCATGACGTTGGAAAACGGCGGCCGGGACAGCGTGCAATCGATCCGGGGCGGTCAGCAGCAGCACCCACAGCCCCAGCCACAGACCCAGCAACAGCAGCAACAGCAACAGCAGCACAGCCAACCGCAGCAGCATCAGCAACAGCAACAGCAACAGCAGCACCAGCAGCAGTCGCAGTACCAGCTGGCCAGGAACGACAAGCTCAGGGCGCAGACGGTCGAGAAGCTGTGGAAGATCACCGAAGACCTGAACATCCTATACCGGGACAACTGGACCAGGCTGGCCGAAGAGGAGATCCTCAAGTTCCAGGACTCGTTGATCAGGAAATACGGGGGTCCCAACCAGACCGACCGAAGGCACCGGTGGAACTTCGCGTCGTCGTTCCTGTATTCGTTGACGTTGATCACCACTATCGGTAAGTCCAATATCGTGTGCCATAAAAACCATGAAAAAAATATTTAGGTAATCTAAGTACACCGCCTCCACCACCGTGTAACCACGAAAAAAAAATGTACTTCCCTAGAACAGAAAAAACTCTACTTCATTTACATATGAAAAATTAAAGTCTATAACTAATCAATATCCACCTAAATGGTCCTATTTAAGCATGATATATGTTGTGGCCCATGTTCAAATCGTAGTGAACCATTAAACTAATCAATTTTTTTTAATACAACTTGGCACAAATATTATTTAATCAAATTAGATAACATACAAATACGTTTGTACGTTTCATGTACATATAATACAATAACTGTCTGCAGCATAAACATATTATTATAAAAGGTTGGTCGGGTAGTAGGTACACAGTGAACGAAATATTATAGTTATTGAAAAATAAATATATATTTGAAAATTGAGTTGCATATACGCAGTCACAATGATGTTATTCGAATATAATTTTATTCATACATCGATTGACTGATTTATTAATTATACCACTATTTGCTATACTGCTATAGTACTGACATGGAACAAAATAATTGAAAAATATCATGTCATTTCACGAAGGAAAATGGAATTGGTTTTTTCGGATGAATGCTATATAATATTCCTTTTACGTGCTTCGATTTAATACGGTTTTCGTATTTTTTTTTTTACACTTCGGAACCTAAAAACGCCAAACGATTAGGTATATTATTTGTTTTGACGTTAACTCTTGAAATTTTCCGTCGCGAATTTCAAAGCATATATCTTAGTGTATATAAGGCAGACGAAAACCAATTAAAATTAAATATTCCGTGTGTTAAATTTGCTATTAAAACTTAATCTTTCGGTAACGAGTTATGTCAGCGACAACGTGTTTTTCGTCATAATTATATTCCAAACAAGTTGCGGAGGTAAAGTAACATTTTAACGTTCATTCTAAACAATGTCAAGTGACTCGTTTGTAAAATAGTGGGTACCTACATAAAACGTGGTTTGCATATAATGTACATTTATAATAATTATACAGAAGTGATATTGTACGTAAATGGGTAAATTATTTTATGCTTTAGGTTTTTACCATATTTTGCGACCGTGTTGAAATATTATTATGAAGGTGTACACGCGCGTTTTACTTTCACCGACACGTGTCAAATCTTTGGAAGCTTTTACGGTGTCAGCTCGCCGTTGATAAATTATTAATTAAACCGAAAGATGTCCCCTTTCACTGTAGAGTGCTACGAATTAAAATATTTTAATGGATAAGGAACAATTTGACAAACTATATCGCATGTGTTTATTGATCATTTAAATCCAGTATACTATTGTGTAAATAAGGGGCGGGTTTTAACCTTTGCAAGCTATATAAAAGGGAGATAAACTCAGATTCAAAAGTTAACATTTTATATCCAACGTCCACGATAATTGTTATCCATAAAATATGTTTTTCAATTTGAATTTTAAGAAATAATGAAAAAATATGTTTTAGGAATCACTCATAAGTATTAAATTATTTATTTATATGAGGCAAGTACCTACCTATGTATTTGTAAAAATCATATTACCCAAGACTTATTTTTACATAGAGAAATAATCACCTAATAGACCCTTATATAAGTAAGCACTTGTTATTGTGGCAGAACTAAACCAATTTTTTAATAGTTTCAATCATTCTACACATATCTAAATAGTATTAAATATTAAATTAAAATAAGGAAACTGAAAATGAATTAAAAAATAGTTCTTAATTCATACCATCGACTTTAGTTTTATTCTTTAATGACGATCCGACACCATAATTTTACATAATAAAGTTTATAACATCTATGGCTAAAACATAATTTCAATATTTAAATAAAATACTATAGCTTGTGCCAAGGTGGCGGAGAGAGGGCCTATCACCACCATCACCACTAATGCAAATCATAATATTACGAGCATCTTTGTTATAAAATTTCGAAAACCATGTCTCATAAACAGGTAATCTTGGTCATATTATACGAGTAGGACAGTGTATAAAATACACATACACGTATTATAAAATATAATATATTATGTAGGTATATTAAAGATTTAATTACGTGATGGAATTGCATACCTTCTTGCTTGCGCATGGTTATTGGCAATTATGAAATGGAATAAGCGTGTGTGTTTGTCAGACAAACTGCCGTCCCTTGGAATACATAATTTTAATTATCAATTATACTCCGTTTTGATTGGTCACAACTCTCAAGGTTTTCAAACAAGTCCATTGTGTATCGTATCGTGATCCGAATGGAAGAACCTACCGCGACGAAATAACAATAATTTATCAAACTGCAAAGTAAAATTTTAATCAAAGGAATACCACAGACATTTTAATATTATGTGTATACTTCAACGCTAATTAATGCCTTGATATTGATTAGATTTACTAAGCAATGTTCGTATAATAACTGCTACTAAGTAGACCACATTGGTGTGTAAAATACAGAAGTATATATTATAAATGACTATTCGTATTGACACGGTTTTACTGTTGTGCTTAAAATGCGTAATTTCCAATCATAATCTCGAGGTAAGCATAGTTTTCCCGGAAATGACACTTGTAAATTATATTTTTATTTATTAAAATGCCCAATGTGTATATAGCTCTGTAAGTCAGAGCTTAAGCTATCAAATTATAAAAGCTAACCTCTATTGAAACTGATTTAAAGCTGAAAAGTAATATTTTTTTATTTTTTTTAATATTTAATAAAGTTAAATATTTTCTGAATAGGAGGGTCACATTGCATTCAAATGAATAACGAAAATTATGTAAATAAGCAATATGAAAAGTAATTTAGTATTAATATAATGAGCACAATATAATAATATAATTATTACTTGTGCATACGTCTTGTTAAAAACACTTTTCAAAAGTATTTAAAAGTAGTTACGTACAAATATCTACTCAAAAAGCATTTAAAATATTTTCAAAAACTTTAATTTTTTTTTCACATTTTCTGGTCTATTTTAGGTTTTTTATTCATAGATCTGAATTAAAGTAAAGTGATAATTTATAAAATAGGTAAATGTATACAATTTATAGGTACATAAACGCTAAAACTAATTAGGTATAGTTATTATACTTAGATATTTAGTATAATAGTTATTTAAAAAACAAAAATATATAGTAGGTACTATCTTCTTGTTGTATCTTACTATAAATGTTGTAATTATATGCAGAATGACTAATGATAAATGTATTAAATCTTCATGGATATAATATTTTACAAATTATTTTGTACTAAATATTTTTAAGTAGGTACAAAATATAAAAATAATTATTTTAAATGTATTAAAAATTAAATACTTAACAATATTATTATATACTTGTGTATAAATAAACTCACTAACCTAAATATTTTAAATCCTATGCTAACTCGTACCTATATCTATTGTTTTTAAATTACTTTTCTGTAGGTAAGTAGACTCATTCGGTCATAATAGTGAATTAACAATGTCTAAATTTGTCTAAAAACTTTAGTCTAAATTGGAAAAAACCATACATTTATTCAAAATTAAATCCAATTAGATATTCGTCTTTTAGATAGGTATTTAGCTGATGTTTTTTATTATGGTTTCCTTAAGTATACGATTTCTACAACCGTCAAACATTTTCCAAGAAGTCCATGCAAACGTAAGAAAAACTTCTTTTAAAAGAAAATTTCGAATGGAATTTAATTTATCACTGCTTTGTGTTTTATAATGAATATACTACATTATAATATATTATTAAACTGCTATCTTTCGACAGAGCAAATTTGATCGGTTATAATTAATAAAAATATTAACTTTATAGGTTTATAATAAATTGTTACTGTCTTAAGTATAATTTAATTTAAATTACTTCAAAGTACAACGTAACTTATCAATATTTCTTTGCCTATGTTGGAGGAATTATTACTGACTTAAACCATTGTATCAATAAGGTTTCAGTTAATACTTATAATCATTATAAAGAAATTGAGACTTCAATATTACTACAATATTGTATACAAATTTTCTGCAATATTAATAGATAATATATTATAGTCGTATGAATTATATTTATTACTCGTTAATGCTTAGACAGGTATATCAATACAAGGTAAATAAAAAAATGATCCACTAATTACAGTCAGGAAAATATTAAGTTTCAAATATTATTATGGTTTTACTCACATAAATATTCAAGTTACCAAATCGTTTTTATTATAAATGACCCATCTGAAAATGTTTAAGTTTTAACCCCTTTTTATCGCTATAGCTATAATATCATAATTACTATAAACCTCCGAAAACTCTACACCATAATAAGTACCATTCTTTTCCAATTTATGAGATTTAGAAGTAGGATTATAATAATATTATATTGTATTATTGTGTAGGTACTACACTATTAAACTCTTAAAACACTCTTTTCTAGACAATGTGATAACTATAATTTCTAGTGCAGTGCATCACTGATATTATAATATCACCTATATGGCACCTATATACATTTTTCGGTTTAGAACTCGAAGTTAGGAGATTATATAAGAGTATAAATCTTAATAGATAACTAAATCAAAACAACCTTGGAACATTATATGCACTTTAAATGATTTCAGCTCGAGAAATAAACAACGTCAAACATAATATTTATGCAGCCTCTGCAGCAAACGCTGTAATAATTATTTTTTCTCGGATATAATTTAGTATATATTATTATTGCCAGCCCAAAATTATTCAGATCGTTCAACCAGTAATTTCGATTCGTATATTATGTAACTCAGCGTACCGTCAAACTCAGCGATGTATGTTTAAATAATATTGTGATGCTGAAAAAACAGATTTTTTTTCTCGTTTATTTGTTTGGCGGAGGCGGTGAAAAGAAAAACGTTACTCGACCTTATGGAAATATACTCGAGTGTATACATCATTCGGGTATCTCCGCTGCGAGACGACGCTTTTCTATATTATAATCTACATTTTTCTCCCTCTCTCAAGACTCAAACTCGAGTGTATTCAAAGTGCAGTATACATTATATAAGTACGTACCTATATGTGTGTATCGACGGATAAATTACTATTGAGATAACCGAGCTCATAATAATAATATTATAATATAGTGTGCAGGTAGTTTGCTTGCACTTTGAGTGGCGACAATAATTAATATACCGTTCGATATTAAAGTCAAAATTAAATTAGATAAAAATTAAAATTCTGTCCGCGTTCGCTTAAAACGTGAGACGTCGCATTCGTCGCGAAACGAATAATTTGCTAATAACTTTAAAACGATAATAATATAATATACCTACCCCCCTATGATACGGAACACCCCGCTCTAACCTCGTCCACAAAACCGTAGCTGATGGGCAAACACCGTTTGTATTGTATTTCACTATATTATAATCGACTTTCGGGCCAGCCACCCACCACTGTATTCGCGACCGCAGCTGCAGTCGTCGAATATCGCCTCGTGTTCACCATATTATGTTATCATTGGCACGCTGATAATATATTATATAGTGTACACCGCAAACGAATCTCTCGAAACTGCACCAAGTCGAAGAATTTCAACGATTCTCGTCGTCGCGCCATGTCTGTTCGTTTTTCGTTCACACCAGCGTCCATTTGGAGACAATAAATTACCCGGCCCAGCAGTGTTGTAGGTGCCAACGTATATATTATTATGTAGTGTATATACATTTGAGTACGACTGATGTACGTCGTTGGTATGCTAATCGCATAATAATATGCGTACACCCCGTTATTAAAAAATATAAGCAAAAATTATCAGTTTGGTAAACTATCTCTCCCGCAAAATATTAAAAATGGTAAAGTTACTGTGTTATGTTTTCGGACAGCCGCAGTCGTCGAATATCGCCTCGTGTCTACCATATTATGTTATCATTGGCGGCGTGCTGATAATATATTATTATATTGTGTACACCACGACACAAACGAATCTCTCGAAACTGCACCAAGTCGTAGAATTTCAACGATACTCGTCGTCGCACCATGTCTGTGGGTTTTACATTGAGCATCGATTTGGAAATAATAAATTACCCGTCTAGCGTGCTGCAGTGTAGTTGTAGGTACCACCAACGTATATTATAATATGTAGTGTAGACATTTGCGCACGACTGATCTACGTCGTTGGTATGCTAATCGTATAACATACGTACTTTTAGATATAGTTAATATATATATTATATTATACGAAGCTTTCGATTTAAATAATATTATATTATATTACGATCGTCGAAAATACATATTATAAGTAACAATAATATTATTCTTCGTCCATTACGGCTTCACCGGAACGCGACCATCGGAATTCGCTTCGATATATTATTAATTTTTTTTTTTTGTTTTTCTTAACTATAGAATTTAATATATATAATATGGCGATAGTATAGTATTATACTAGACTGTATAAAATATTGTAAATACCTCGCCGCCACCTTTGTCCGAGCTTGCATTCCGTACCCGACGCTGCAGCAGAGACTTTTAATTAACTACGAAATTCAAACGCTTAAAATAATAATAATAATATATTATATGAATCGTGTTTGGCCGATATAATATACGCCCTCACTTTTTGGCACAACGGCACACGACGGTGGAAATTTATTTATTCCAATAAAACGGTACGTTTTGTATAGTATAGGTACGTATAACGCGTCCTAACTTGTTTCAAAGGCAATATTTAATATAATTTACTATCACCGTGTAAATGTATAGGCACTATTATATAGGTATATCTACAATAGAACACTATACGTATTGTGCTTATATAAGTACCTATACACCTACACTCGTTTTAAAAAGACAAACTGTTTGTCTTTTTAAAACGAGTGTAGGTGTACACTGCTAACTTGCAGACTTCACCGGTGTATTATGTATATAGGTAGGTAGACAGAAGTTCATCGTTGTAATATTATATTCAGTGAAAACAGTTCTGAATGTTAAACGCCCATAAGTTACCGAATGGATATTTCTCTCTCTCTCTCTCTCTCTCTCTCTCTCTCTATCTCTCTTTAAATAAATATATATTTTTGTCGGGAAAAAAATAAATATTATACTATAATATAATATTATAGGATAAGCAACCCCCTGACGGCGCGACCCTTAATAATTCATCTTAATTTGTTGCGACTTTTTCCGTGTAAGGTTGTTGTTTTTATATTTCCGAAAAATACTAGCTCGTATAATTTATATACGCCTTTTGGGCGTCTACACTGCAGTATAGGTGTCTATATTATATGCTTGGAAACTATAATAAAGCAACACGCTTCGCTCCAGCACCTCATAAAGAATCTATAGCCATTTGACATATTATTATGTTCTATATATTATTATTATATTACCAGTTTTATTTTTCATAAACTATTATTCTATCGCGTGTTCCGCCATTTGCATTACAAAGATTATATTCAAAATAAAACATTGTTTTCCCCCGTGTATAATAGTATTCAATTTTGAGATTTTCGTTGAGTTCATTGGGTTTTTTTTTTTTATTATTATTAGAAGTAAAAAATATTTTATTGAATACATTACGAATCTAGACGAATCATGTTCTGGAAATAAAAATGGTTATAAACAACAATATCAATAATATAATGATAGGTCATATAAAAACTAAAAAATTGTTTCATTGTCGACCTGCAATATAATATAATATCGATCACCACAATTCATAACAATAACATAAAACGATAATTTATGTGGTTGGATTAAAGTTTACGTCTAATAATAATAAAAAGCGCTATTGTCGTATAGCATGTTATTTATTTGTCCATAGGCCACGCCTTATTCTCACATGATTGGCATTTATCGTATCCCCTTTTTGTAATTCGCCAGTACTAACCTTTTTTTTTTTAATTTAATGGTCAGATTGGATTTGTAGATGAGTGATATATATATATTATACATCCACTAAATGAGCTGTACAATTTAATACACGCTATTGTTTTTTTACCCTCTTTATTTATATAGTATCTACATATATGTATGTTTATTTTATAGAACCGTCATAATATTTTAATATACCTGCCCTAGTTTATAATAATTTAGTGTATAATACAAAAAGAGTTATTATATCATAATTTTAATTTAACAAAGTACATATTTTATTGTTAAACTAGGTATGACATCGTAAACCATATTTAAAATTGATAATTTTTAATGTTTACTGATAGTTATTTTTACACCTTAAAACCATGCGTAGATATAATTATTTTCAGAAATATAACAGACATGTTTTTTTGAAAACAACGATTTCTATTAGACTAACCTATAAGACTTAAAAACAATTGTGTACATAACATATAATTATTAGTCTGATCTTTTAACTTCTGAATATATACTTAATAAAAGGTTGTTATGTCAGAAACATTTCACGAGGTTTCACAACGGTTGCACTGAGGTAAAGTTAAGTTAAATAAAAATAATAATAATAATGTGGGGAAAAAATCATTAATATAATTATATACATTTTTAGGATTTCATTTTCTATTTGTTAAACAAAGAAGAAATAAATAAATAATTTATAAAATAACTATAGGTATACTTATATTAAAATATATTTATCATAACACATAAATAAGTACAGTTAGTAGCTACATAATATATTTTGGTAAATAACTATAATACACAGTGTCCCGCTTGATTTTCGACTGTCGTAGAAGTATTGTAAAATCCAATATCTCACCACTTTAAAATATTAAATTATGGTAGGAATAGCGTATACTATACATATTATACTTGTATAATCATTTTTGAGTTAAATGCCGTTCCGACTTTAATAAATAATTGTTTCCCAAATTATTTATAATCCTATAAATAAATAAAGTTTGACGTCAAATCTTGAATGTTGACATTTGGTCGCATGATTCTCATACCTATATAATAATAGATGTTATAATGCATTTCATCAGCTGCTTTTAATTTTTCAACAGAAATCAATTCTCAAAATTACCAAACAAAATGGATTTTTAAACAAGTTACCTATTGTAATCGTCTGGGTTTGATTTTTTTATCGTCGGGTTTAATTAATTTAACCACCCGGTGTAATAATAATATTTTTTAGTCATAAAAATATGACGTGCGAGAGTTATGTTTGTATAATATTTCAGAACATCGTCCCACTGCAGGTGGACGCAAATATTCACAACTAAAATTACAATAGCAATAATTTCGAACGAAAAAAAATCAAATAAATATTCAAATTTCATCCAAAGTCAGCCATAACCGTACCTACGGCGTGCAGAAGTTTACCATCGGAAAATAAACGACAGATCACGCAACATAAATAATATAATATATTTATTTATACGCGATGGTTTTTTTTTGTCAGGAGATTCGCGGAGAATAGAAGAGTTCCGATGTCGAGAAAGACTGTACGATTGTTTAATTAATGCGGTGAACTTTTTTATAAATACTACTCCGTATCTTATCCGAAATACAGAACAAGTGCCGAACTAACAAAGTTGCTGCACAAGTCACATGGGTCGAATATATTATTACGAAAAATAGTTACGGAAAATCAAAGTGAAAAAAATACTATAACAATAGACCGCGGACAATCGGTTCATAGTACACACGAACAGCTGATGGTCTCGTATTCACACATACACTATAAGTGACGGGAATCTGCGTAGAAAACCGAAGCTGGTCGTTTGCGCATCCTCCAAGTAAATAATTCAGTGGGACTTTCGTGCACCGCATGTCTTAACAATATAATAATGACGATTGACGGTACCTATAATAATAAGTAGGCATATTAGTTTGGGGACCATGAAAGGACTACAACACAGCACCGATAGTGTAATACCATTATATTTAGGTACGAGTAACTTAACATAATAATATTATATAGGTAAGTTACCTTTATATTTTTTACTTTTTTTTTTTTTAATGAGGCCACTCAACAGAATATCTGGTCAAACTTAAAATATAATCCCGTCGTGTATTGTTTTAATTATTTTTCAATTCCCAATATAACAGCTGCAATAGTTATGCTCTAAGGGCCTAAAAAAAAAAGGTAGGCAACAATATAGACTCGTCGGATTTATCAATATTAAAATAGATGCGTTTTGTATTCGGTTTGTATATTATTATCATCCAACCTGCATTCGATTTAGGTACAAATAAGTACCATAATATGTGCTGCAGAAGTAGCTATAGGTGCTACGTGATAAGGGCGTGTGAAAGAAGAAGCGCGAGTGAATTATATAAATAATTCATCTCGAATTTCAAAAATAATGGTCGTCTACTAAGAAAACTGAGAAGAAAAATTAATACATAAACGAATGCTGAATGAAAAGGTTTTCCACGATTCGGCAACGTACAAAGTACTACATTCATGGGTATAAAATGTATGATATGTAGGTGCACTCTATTATCAGATTATGTTATATTATGGATACATATTATTATAATATGTGCAAATAAGTGAAATATGCCATGTAAAGGAACATAATATTTATAACGATGAGTTGCATGGTGTTGTACACTTGTACGTACCATATGGTATGGATTCACGATAATAGTATTATAATTAATAATAATAATAATAATAATAATAATACGCCCAAGTCAATTTATATAGTGGTATAGAAGAAATTCGTGACTTCAAATCGGCGTATTTAAAAATATGACTGTCTCGAAAGATTATATGCAGCAATCTAACATATTATTACATTGATAGACGTGCATTTTACCATTAGTAGCATATTATATAACATAGGTACATAATATTATTGATGTACTTAGCGACGTGGATCATTGGGCTTCTATTGTGATCAACTATTTTCCGAAACCTAGGTTTAGGGACGGATGAATTCGGTGCACTTAAGGAAATAAGGAATTTGTATGCATTACCAGTTTTTGACAATATCGATGATTTTGTTTTTATGGTGCAACGTAAAAACGAATAATTGTAGATACTAGGAGATTTCTATGATAGTTTATATAGGTATTAGCATTTTCTATACATGATAACATTTTAAAAATATTTTGAACTACATTTGATATTTTGGATTTTTTTTAGTTTTTATTTTGCATAAAAAGTAATTTTAAAAATGTTATGCTCAGTTAAAAACCTTGCAAATTAGAATACAAAGTTCCTCACAAGTTGCTTATATACCTACTAATTTAAAATTATCGAAAGTAAATACGATTTACAAACAATACATTTTTTTATATGAGTTTAAATTTAGATTTTGACAACATTTGTTAAAATCACGGAAATGTGCAATGTATTTAGTAGTTGAAAATCCATAACATTTTTAATATTTGAAATGTCTCTACTACTGGAACATAGTAAATGTATATTAAGTACTATCCAGTCGACAATCACCTATGTTACGGGAAATGACGATTTTTTCAGTAATTATTACAAAAATGAATTGTTTATTGTTGTTAACCAGTATTAGATTATATAATTTCATGCATTAAATTCAACTCGTTAGCCGAACGATTAAAAATGTATTATGAATTAATACCAACCATCAAGGCCTAATCCAGAAATTTTTTTTCTGGGGAGTGGTCCAAAACATGTATATTGTAATTTTATTGAATTTAGGTTTTGATGTTTGGTTAAATAAAATTATATAAATTGGAAACATTTCGGAGGGGGGTCCAGACCCTCAGATACGGCCTTGCCATCAACTATATATATGTTAAGTTAGAACGTTACATTAAAAGTAACTTTTCAACTCAACTTTAACTTTCTAACTAGATACTGCCCAACTTTGATAGTGTCTATATAAATGTATGGGCTTAGGTTTAAGAAGTGGAGATAAGCGTAGTATGTACAGTGGCGCATTTAGGGGGGGGGGCGAAGGGGGCAAATGCCCCCGGCGGCAAATTCTTAAGAGTTTTAGGGGCGGCAGTTTTATCGAGTGTATTCTTTATTTTTTTTTGTATTACAAAATATAATATAACATTGTTTAACGTGTATAAATTGTATAAGGTATAATATTTTATGATAATGATTTTGTGATAACGGATTATCGTATCAAATCATTTTGAGTTAAATGCATGGATAATAAATCTTTATTATCTATGGTTAAATGTGCAGATATTGTGATATGAATGTATGATTGTCGACTGATAACGTATAAAACGAATTATTATTTATTACTAAACGATTTCAAGCCGTTTAGAATTCAAAATTGAAGGTATAATTTTTATATAATACGTCATTATGTCATATTATGTGGTGTAGCCCTTGTAAGGTGTACTCACATATACTCAATTGTTGTGGTTTTATTACGGAAATTACTACTGTGGAGGTAAGAGAAAAGGCTGCAGTTCTACAGCAAATATATAAGGATGATCTTGGGAAAACTTTTCCAAATGAATGTGTCCACTTCAGAGCACACATACTAAGTTTAAAAAAAATGAAGAAAATAGTCCCAGGGACCGCTCAGGATTCGTTGACTTTTATAAAAGTGAATAACCTAATTGAACTTTATCCATATATTATATCCATCTATTATGTACTCCATCTAACAATTGTTCTGCAGAGAGATCATTTTCTGCTCTTAAAAGAGTCAAAAATTATCTACGGTCTACAATTGGAATAGAACGGTTAAACTCCTTAGCCATGCTCAATATAGAATCCAAGTTGACAAATGAACTCCAATATGATGACATTATTGATGAATTTGAAAACCAACAGGCAAGAAAAAAATTATAATTAAACTGTTCAATAAAATAAATAAAAATTGATTTATGTCATTAAGTATTTGGTATGATTTTTTCATTGAATAAACCTTTTTAAATTGTATACTGTTAAACCCTATGGTAGGTCTGAGGTTGTAATGAGTAGCGACCAGAAAGGGGGTGGGGCGGCAATAAAATAATTTCGCCCCGGGGCGCATATATTCTAAATGCGCCACTGAGTATGTAGTAATTCGACTACTTTCGTCTGAAAATTGCTGCGATCGAAGGTTGCTGCAAAAAAGCAGAAAAGGTTGCTAACCTAACGGGTGGTGATAACTGATAATATTAACACTAATAATAAAAGTTATAAATGAGACGACAATGGTAAATCGATATTATAAAATTTATCAATTTGTCGATGAAAAATGGTAACTATATAATATATATTATATAGGTAGTAGGTGCCTATATTTATTTATTTTTCTTATTGCTCTCTTCGATGATCAAATTTTTTTATAATTCCGTCATCGTTATTATTTTCATTTTGATGTTTTATATTACGTACTTAGGTAATACCTACGACCTGCGTATATTATTATGTTATCGTTCGTCCATGAAAGAAGAGAAAAAAGAGAGTTTCGATAAATGTATACGCATTTTCGAAAAGTGTATTTGTTGTTGAATCGTTCGATGTTTTTCACTGCACAAGTGAAACAATTTCGTTATATATATTATATTATGACTTCGATGGCACGCACCTTATTTATTATTATTATATGTGTAATGCTATTATTAACGTCGTGTTTACGGATTGATACGTGAGCTGGGAGTAAATACAAAAAAAAAATGTAGAGCTTCGTTTTGTTAATATTTTTTTGCCGTTTTATTTCCCTCCCCCAGTCCCCCCCCATATATTTCGATACACGTTTTCCACGTCCTTGATATACACACATCCCTTTGTAGTTTGTATACACAATATAATATTTAATAATATTATTATATTAAAAACCGTGGTACCCGACGTGGTCGATTCTCTCTCGAGTAAATTATTATGTATAATAATAGCATAATATGCACAAGAATAGTGACACAACACAAAAACATGATTTTTTCAAGAGAGCAGTTAGAAAATTTGAAAAAACTGTTTTTTAATTTATTCGCCTAATTTTTAGGAAAAAATGTATGGATTTTTGAGAAACTGTTTTAATGTTGTACATACAATTAAACTTTTGTTTTGTTTCTGTTTTATTTATAGTTATCATATTTAAAAATCATAAAAATAAAAAATAATTTTTACTTATGCCACTTTTCATGAAAATATATACAACATTATTTGGTAAGGAGATATTTATAATTTTGTATTAACTCAAAAAACGCCACTTTTCATCATAAACGGTTTGTGTTATCGACGAGAACCGGATCATAACTGATAAGATGTCACTTTTGAACAAAACGGTATACCAAATATGTAATAGTTGAAAAGTGACACTACCGCGATTTAGTGGACATTTAAATTATTTTGACTTGTATCATTATTCTATATGAAAGTATACATTCCAAAGAATTGATTTTTGATGCTAACTAAAAATTCATGTTTTTTGAGTTGTGTCACTATTCTTGTGCATAGGCGAATTATATAGTATAGATATAATATTATATACCTAAAATGTACTATATATTTTTTTTCTTCATTGAACTTTAAGCCCGACAACTATATGTCAATTAGCTGTTTCGTTGTTCTTGTAGTGTGGGGGACGGGGGGGGGGGGTTGGAACGGTTGGAATGGTTGATTGAAACACGTTTTTTTAGATTTGGCAGAATTTAAAATTGGGCACCCGTAGGTTGCTGCCATGCCCTTGTGGGCGATGGCGGCATCTCTCTCCGGACATCGTGACTTGCCCGAGAGAAAAATTTCGCCCGTGGCCGGGTACGAACCGGCGTCGCAACCAACGCCTCAGTCCACCCTGCCACTTCGTCCCTAAATGTACTGTAATAATATATATTATGCAGTCGTACAATACTATTTTATTTATATATACTGGCGGCGTATAGTATAATATTATTATGGCGATACCCAATTTGGGACTATAATAGTAGGTGCCTATATTGTATATAGAGTTTAAAAATAAAAAGATTAAATTTTAATTACCTAATTAGGATGCTCATTCTCGACGAGTCAGTAAAGATTTAAGTATAATATTATATTCCATTTTTGTTCTCATAGATTATTGGTCATATACATCCGTTAGGATAGTATACGGTCACGTCTGTTTGCATTTAAAAAGTCGTCGGGTGTGTATTGGTGTAGATGACATGATATTATTTATATAATAATATTATGTAGTTAGGTTTGTGCTCTTCTATACGGTCGCAGTTTGTGGATCCTGCGTTTGGGAAACACCACCTATCTACTTACAATCTATTGAGTGATTTTCAGCATATTACGTTCCGTTCGTTACGGTGTCCTGCAGGTGGTGGTATAATTATATATAGTCGTTCTCCATTAGTCTTATTGCGAAGTTTTTGGTTTGGTTTAACGATATCCATTTTGATGTCGTTTATATTATAATATACTCAACAGGGAAGTTTTTAGACGTGTTGCTGAATTCAAGAAAGTTTTTCATTGATTTCGGTCCGCTCGGGGCCGGCTGACGGTTCACGGAGTCGGTCTTTTGTCATTTACCATTACCTACTGTTTTTGTGTACCACTATAGCCACTCTCATCCTGCAGGTGTCTGAGGGTGCTATACAAGCTAGGACTTTCCCTAAAAGCACAGGTGTGGGTTGAAAACATCCACGGCTGTTAAGTGACACGTTTAAGTTAAGGCTACATTTACCTTCTTCACATGACACAGCGATCTGTTCATTACTGGGCATGAATATCATCCGGCTTAATATCGTAAGGCAAATGCTGTTGTCCGTAACAGCTGTAGAGGATTAGCTTTATATATTGTCCTGGTTAGTTTTCGAAAGTAAATATTATTTACAGTTGCGATCTTTATTCTTAATGTTGTTGGACTTATTTTAAAATGTCCTGCCATGGTGACTACTATTATAGGTAAGTTGGTGTTTATATATATATATTCAAGGCTAATGTTCAACCATTTCTTTAGTTTATAATTAGTTTTAGTTAATTTCCTGCAGCAATTGAAACAAAATAAAATGTTCTGTTTGGTAACTAATGCACTTTTTTTGAGGTTTAAAATAAAACCTTACTATATAATAATTATGATCTTTTTTTATTATAACAAACAAGAATATAATATATTATACAATTATCTGAAATACAAATTGAGGAGGTCTCTGGTCCAATTTTGCTTAAGACGGCATGATGGTTTATCAGGAAGTGTAATGGAAGAGAGGTTTGAAATTAGGGGATTTGAATGGTTGAATGTGTTTTTAAGGCTATAGTAAATGAACTTATATGCAAGGCATTAACGAGTTAAACATTAAAATTAAGTTAATTAACTTGTTACTTTTTTTTTCAAATTAACTTTTAACTTAATAAGTTACTTTTTTCAAGATTAACGTATTAACTTCAAGTTAATTTTATTTCAAAAATATCTAAATTAAGTTAATATTTTCGTCCGAAGAATAATGGAAACTTTTGAATGTGTTTTTACTTTGATGTATCATTGTAAATTTTCCCAGTAATTTTCTTGGACGTTAAGAAAAACTATCTAATAAACCATAATATTATATGTGTCTGGATTTGCAAATTAGCAAATTTTAACTTTAAACTAAGTTAAGTTACTTTTTTTTCAAAGTTAACTTTTAACTTAACGAGTTAATGAAAAAAAAAATACGAGTAACTTTTAACTTAATTATTTTAAAATAACTTAACTTAACGAGTTAAAAAAAAAAAAAACGTTAACTTTCCCAGCCTTGCGGTTATATGATATAAAATTCTAAACTCTAAAAGTCTAAACATGAAAATGGTAAAACTATATTATTATGACGTGTAATAATATGCGCTTACAATAGTATATTGAAATATTCCACAATTTTGGCGAAAAACATCGATGTATATATTATATCGGTATACACGCCACAGTCATCTACGCACGCAGCTCTAAACACAGTAAATAATAGTTAATACGTCCACCGAATAATCACTAAACATTCGTACATATATATATCTATTATAGTTATAACATATCATATCCCGATGTCCGCAAACAGGACTCACGGCTTTACAACCTTTAAATTGGGTCAGAGTGTATTATTATTGTCGTTATATCATATTGGTTATTGTTGTATTGAAATGTAATAATTATTATGATACGATCGTGTGTTTAGTATACATAATATTATATTATATTAACCATATACCTCGAACACGCGCTACCAGGGACCAGAATAATATAATTCGGACCCACAGAACAGTGCGATATTGATGTTGTCCAATGTAAATAATAATAATATATACGTAGATATATTAATATATAAGTACTATATAGTTGTACATTATATTGGCATAATATATTTTCGATCGTGACAAAAACCGTGAACGAAACTATACCGATAACGAAATTAAAATGGCGGTCAGGGTACGATTTCCAGTATTGGGTAGTATATTACAGTACATATTATATATTATAAATGTGATTGCGCACGTGTGTGTGCCCTTAACGTAGTTATAGACACTGCGGTTCGGGTACTTAAATTACTTCGGCGTTGAACTAAATATGTAATGAATTAAAAAAAAAAAACCGTAAATATATTGATTAAAAACGCACCACGATCGAGATAACCCAAGTTTTCAAAAAAAAAAATTTAAATGCTTTGCCCAATTTTCGATTATTGACATTTCCCGCGGAGTTATATAATGTCATAATCAACATTTTTAATACACTCTCGGTTTTATGAACCACGAACAATTTTACGAATTAACTAATTTCTATGGCTCTGAAGTGTTGAGATTTAATAAAATATTTCAATTCTCAGTTGTTATGGTTTTCAAGGAACAAAGTTCAAAGTATATTATACTCAACTTCAGTTAACAATAACCATTTATTTTTATTTATATAGGTCTTGCGTACGTTTGCAATATGGTGGCCAATTAAAGAGTTGATAATATAATCTTTAACAATTTTAACGTTATGAGATAATTTTTTCGTCAAACGATGATAACCACTTACAACTCTAATGTACGATTTTATTTTATAAAATGTAAAGAAAGTATTGGTAACTCCACAAGAGACACTTTATGTATTTCCGATCAGGGCGACCGGCTGACGAGTGCTTCGTGAAAATATGTGAATATGATTATATGTATTACAAAATATTCACTCGCATGTACACTTAACAATATCTTGCCACTCGATTTATTCTTGTAAATGACAACACGACTACAACTACAGTGTAGTTGGGTAGATCGGCAATTTAAGTACTTTATAATACTATATATATATTTAAATATGACGGATGACGGCCTAACCTAACCTAACCACAAGATCATTTTTAGATTTAGATAATTGAAAAGACAAAAAAAATTCCTGATGACTGCTCGTAATATAGTCTGAATGTTGCAGATTTTTTATTGCACTGTACATAATATACTTAACTGAAATGGTTATGGACTGCATTACAGTGTACAATATCAGTTCTGACTTTCAGAGACTATGATGAATGTAATATGCTTCCAAAGTGTGTTATTATTATGCTATGTAAGTCGTTAAGACTTGATATAATAATTATAGTAAGGTGAGTACCAAGAAACTTTGGTGTATAACTACTAACACATTGGTAGTGCGGATTACGCGGAATCTATAATAATATATTAATAGGTTGGTATATACTAAATGATAATGTACATAATATAACGAATTAACAATTTTTATATGAGGCTTTAATTTAATTAACAAACTACATATTGAAGTCACAAATCCGTATAACGAATTTAAGGGTTTAAAGACATTTTAATACGACCGAACCCTAGTGAAGACCGTAATTCGTTATGGTCATTAAGGCCTTTCGGCAATCCATAACTGTATATACTTACGGAAAAAAATTGCTTTTGACGAATTGCATTTATGTTCAATTCCGTTTTTATGTTTTTATTTGCAATACCATTAAAATATGATTTATGTCAATTGTGTACGATTTTTAATTTTATAAAATCACATGAACTTGAAAACCATAATTTTTGAAAACAAGGTTTAAAATGTACAACAATTGAACGCTAAATGGTTAGACTGAAAAAACACCCAAACTCAATAAACCTCATTTGTGAGCGGGATGCTGTGGAAATGTTGCTTGAATGAGTAAATCAACATTTGGACTTTGAAGGATGAGGTCGTATTAATTTGGAGAATTTGCATACAAATCCATACAAACTGCGTACTACATTTTATATTATTATGGGACTGATAAGCCCGCCCAAACAACATCGGTTAAAGTCGGAGAGTGGGTGAGATGCTGGGAAAACATTTCGAAAACAAAATAATTATGAAATTAGTATTTAGTATATTATTATGACGTGCAGATGCTGTGGTAATGTACGTACGACATGATTAAAAATATAATAGAAGCTATAGGTATTAAATATAGATTGATCAACCAAAAAATGTAGGTAATAGTTTCTACTAAGGCCTTTAAATATTAAGTGTTCCTAACTAAATGGTGTATTAAAAGATTTCTATACCATAAAATGTATATTAACCATAAATATTGATAATATAAAATTTAAATAGTTATTTTGAAAGAGGATGTGGGAACCTAAGCCCTCACTATTTTCGATTTACGTTACTTGCCACAAAAAAATAAAACATAATTCGGTGCCACTGGTACAGAATCTACTATAAAAGTTAGATTGTCAGATTGACGAGTTAAAACGTTTAGTATTCACTATACTCAAAAGTTATTGTTGGCACTACCTATTCTATTATAGTTTGCATAATATTTATCTACTGCATTATAACTACAATATCATAATAATACAGTATTATATACTAACATTTTAGCTGTCCTATAGGCTGCAATAATAGGCTATAAAATATGCTGTTGGAATTATTATGATAATAGAGTATAATATCAGCCGTACATTTTTACCGTGATATCGTAACATAATATAATGTTCTAAATAATACACGTCATACCCATATTAATATTACGACGACGAAAAATCTGTACGCAAATGCCATGTTGTCAACGAGATTTTAATAAATTTCCGACGGTGTCGATGTGGTTACATAACAATCGGCAAACTCACTCCGTAAATATACGTTTCTGATCATCAACCGTCTGCTTGTTTTTCAGGTTACGGCAGCGTGACTCCGCAGACGCCTTGGGGCCGAGTGATCACGATCGTGTACGCGCTGATCGGCATACCTCTGATGTTGCTGTACCTGTCCACGATGGGCGAGACGCTGGCCAAGAACTTCCGGCGAGTCTACTCGAGACTGTGTTCGCCCGGAAACCGGGAAGACGGGGACGACGGAAGCGCCGGCGGTGGACGGGGCAGGCCGGGCGGCGGCAAGCGGGCGCCGCCCAACACGGTGTCCAGCAATCACGTGGGCGGCGGCGACTATTACCGTCACCCGTACGAGTTCGAAACCGTCTCGGGGGCGGCCGCATATGCGGACGTGGCCAACGTAGGCCTGTCGGGTGGCGGCGGACAGAAACGTGTCCCCGTGCTGCTGTCGCTGTCCGTGGTCGCCGCGTACGTGGCGCTGGGCGCGTTCATCTACCAGAAGCTCGAGCGATGGACGCTGCTGGAGGGCTCGTACTTCTGTTTCACCAGCCTGGGCACCATCGGGTTCGGCGAGCTGGTGCCGGGCGGCGTCGAGTCCACCAAGGATGTATCCGTGTTCGTGTCGTCCGGTTACATACTGGTCGGCATGGCCGTAGTGGCCATGTGTTTCCAGCTGTTGCAGGACGAACTGGCTGCCATGTCGCGTAACTGCCGGTGGTGCTGCTGTTGGTGGTGGATGTGGACGCAGCAGCAGCACCAGCAGCAACTGCAGCACAAGGACATCAACATGGTCGTGTGCACGGTGGCCGGTGCCGTTGACGGCGGCGGTGGCTGCGACGACGACGACTGTGGTGGCGCCATTTCGTCCGCAGCGCCCCACTCGCAGAACCGTGGACGGCAGCCGCCCCACCCGCACAACCGAAACAACGGCGTGGCCGCCGGTTCCTGACACGGGGACTTTGGGCCACCGCCGCCGGACGCGACGGCCTCGGCGATCGACCTGAAACCGTTTGCCCCGCCACCGTCGCCGCCACTGCCCCCGCCCCCAAAACTGCCCTTGTTGCCGCCGCCCGCGTTTGACGACTGCGACGGCGGTACCTGCGACGGGGGCTGCGGTGGCGGCGGAGGCGACGAAGGTGGCCTGCCGCTCCCCGCGCCCCCGCCACCGTTCCAACGGCAGTCGGCCGGCCGGTGTTCCGTGCAGCAGCCCATGATGGGCCATCACCGGACCGCGGCCCACTATTCGGGCGGCACCGTGTCCGAGTACTTCATACCGCGCAGCGCCAGCGCGCACGACCTGTGCTCGGCCATCGAGATGCAGAAGATCCCGCCACCACTGCCGCCGTCCGCGTTACGGACGGCCGCGGCCACGCTCGCCCGGCCACCCCGTCAGCCGGCCACGTGCCGCGACAAGATGGTCACGTTCGAGGACGAGAAACGGGCGGCGTTCGACCACCAACAATCGCAGCTGCAGCAGCACCGCCGCCAGAACCAGCATCACAGGTCCAGTGGAGATTTGATCGTTTAATAGGTCTCCGAGGCGGCGTGTACAGTTATCGTTTTATACATAATTATTTATATATATATATATATATATATATATATATATATATATAAACGTTAATGTAACTATATTATTATAATATTATAACAATATATTATTATCTACCTATTATTATTATTACAATTAATTGTCGTAAAATAAGTTTTGTAAAACTCGCCGTGACGCGTCGCTCATTATATTATTATTGATATATTATTATTATTATGATATTAATTATATTATTATTGTATACAAATAATGTTCCGTCCGCCTCTGCGTGATGGTAGCAGGTCGTGTCAGACCCCCAACAATCGTTATAACCTATACCGCGTTTCTGAAACCAAGATTATACCTATGCTATAGGCAGCAGACTTGCCAAACGAACTGGAAATTGTGCAGAAACCATATGTTATTTGTTAATCCGAGGGTTGAAAATTACAGAATCGAGTTTTTTTAGGTTTGTAGAGATAATTACCTATGATATAATACATATATCAGCACAGTTTGGCCGACGGATAGTTACCTGCCGCCCAAACTGTTATAATTATAGCGTCTTTGATATCTAGATTACCTAGGTGTATGTATACTATTATACAGAAGACCAAACCCACCAACTCAAAATTATACGGCAGTAACAGTATTCTTTTTGTTATTCTAATATTTTTTTGAAGATTACTGAATCATATTTTTTTCGGGTTCTCAGCCTATGATAAAATAATATTATAATGTACTACTTATCAGCACGGTTGGCCCGACCGTTAGTTTAATATGATATGATACTATACGATATTAAGCGTAGAACATGACGTGTGTGATATTTTGAGGCGGCGGTCGCGGGACTCCATGAACCATAATATGTAATAAATATAATATTTTATATTGTATACTATATTGTTAAACACGTATAATACGATTATAATATACATAAAAACTATACGTACGCCGATTTTAGTCGGCACCGTTTGGAAATTCATTTGTTCGGATTTCCGTTTGTTTGTTTTTTTTTTATTTTTAATGTTCCAAACTGTTTATTGATACATTAGTGTTATTGGGAATAATAATAATAATAATATAACATTTGAATCCAAAGCGTATTCGATGAGTTGTTTTTATATAATAAATTTTTTTAGCAACCATCGAGAGTGATGAGCTCTCGCCTTTTCGAGTTTTCGAGTTTTTCCGCTACGAAAGGTACGATTAAATCCTTTGCGGTCGATGACTCTGACTACGATCATTTAAAGCAGTGATTCCCAAAGTGTGTTCCGCGGAACCTAAGGAAATATTGAGAAAATTATTTTATATTATACTTGGAAAAGAAGTTCACCTAAATAATAGTTACTAGTATAATATTACTATAAAATCTTCGTTTTACAGACATTGGGGTGGGGTTCCACGAAACTTCTTCATAAGGGTTACCGCATGGTTTTAAAAGTTAGAGAACCGCTGATTTAAAGCAATGAAAGTCCACTAGTAGCGGTGGTGAGCTGACGACAAAACAAAATCCATGTAAATGAACAATAGGTAACAGATACGTCGACTATAGAAAGTCGAAGCGGCGCCACTCTCAGTTGCTCCCGTGGCTTGTCTAGTCCCTATACTCTAGGGACCCTTAGAGGACTTACAGTGGACCGGTAAGATTTTCCCAAGTTTTTCCGCTGCCAGGTATAATTTTATCGAAGTCACATCGTGACTCGTTTGTACGATTATTGCGTCGTGGGTTTTCTTGGTATATGAATGTTGGTTATTAGATTTGATTTCAATTAGCAAATTGAACCGAAAATTAATGTTGTCAAAGTAAGTGGAAAACGAATAAAATTAAGCATGAACTACTTATTTTTAAAAATATATATTAATTGACATTCAAATGATAATTACCTTGTAGATCGTCGTGTACAGTATAATAGTATGGACAATGCACGCTCATAAATCTATTGGTCCGACGAACCCATAGCATCGCTATATTATGCTGCACCTACGTGATACGTGCATGCGGATACATTGCTTGTTGAATATTATTATGTTAAGACGAACGACAAAAATACAAAATAAGACGTATAATATTTCATAAGCCAATTCGTATGTTTTCATTTTACTTCACAAAACTACATTGAAGTACAATGATAGACTATCGGATATCATTATTTTCCAACCCCGAGATAGTCGACGACCGGGAAAACGGTGGATATTGTAAGTGGTGGGAAAGTGAAAGCTCCGCAACAGATTGAACGGAACGCGTGTGATCGTCCGTGAAATCGAATATAAGAACATATTATAATAATATTGTTATTGTACACACAATAATATGGTAATACGAAAATGGGGTGCACAGAGGCTGAGATGCATGTGTCGGGGAGCGCACGAGCGTATCGAAAACGGACAGAAATGAGATAATATTGGTTGATAGTAACGCATACCGATAGCGGTAATCGGTCAAACTATCTAAAGAAAAAAGTAAAACATGTACGGACTAAAATATATCCACACCAAATCATTCAAATTTGGAAATTTATAGGTAACCTATAGATCTTATAGATTTTAAATTATAGTTTAGGTTACTGCTACACGACTGCGGTAATTTTGCCGTAGAGTCTGAATGGTCTTACGCTGTGAACGTGGTGGTGATACCGCGTATAGTACCCATAGCTCAGTCGATTAAAAAATAAACTGTTTGTTCGGTAATCTAAAGACCGTATAAAACCGTTCGAACTACCGCAGTATGACCCTAACACATTTCAAAATATGAACACTGACATTTTGAAATGTTGTCATAATATAGTGTTAGCTTAGAAAATACAATTAAAATAATATACAATACATAGATTACAATAGCAAAGCTAGGAAACTATATCTTATTGATTATAGAAGTTCGCATACAGACGTGCAGTGCTGGTGCAGCTGAACCTTTCGGGCCAATTTATTGGCCAGTGGAGCGGGTTATAACCTCATAACCACAGTCGGTGGCCTAATTATTAATTGATATAATTTAAAGTAGATAAAATAGATCTGAGCCAATATTTCCATTAGATAATAATTGTTACTTAGTACAATTAATATTGTACGCATATAGTAAAAATTACCAGTTATATTATTTATAGCTACTGATGTAGTCACAATAAGTAATAACTGCACTGCCTACTGGCTGTTTATCTATCAATTTTTGTTGTTCACAATTTATTTGGCCGTCGCCAAAAAAAAATGGGCCACTTTAATCAGCTGTATTCTTCGATTAAAGTCTGAGCTCGTGACTTTCACGTTTGCCACCAGAGTGCTTACGACTTAAACACCCACTCGGAACCAACGAAAAATCGACTCGTCCCCACACAAAAACGTGGTTTTGCGTACATCTTTGTTTGGACGTTCAGATTGTTCGAGTCGATTTGTTTTGTCTCTGATCCAGTGAGTTTTATATTAGAATACCTCTTTGTGTGTATGTAAAACGCAACGCTACAGGCGTATCTTACCAACATTTGTTTTTAACGTGTTAGAAATTGAAATGTAGTTACGTTTTTAAACACGAGTGAAATCCAAAATTGCATGTCATGCGGAAAATCCAGGAATCTGCGTAATAATATATAAACCCTAAGTGTTTGGTTTTTCTTCATCAATTTACAAATACATTTGACATTGTAATCTGTGCTTTAAAATTTAAGACGTGCGTCCGTATACGATATCTTTAGAATCAACACGTGGTAAAATAATAATTACAAATTTACAATTTTGAATTCCATCTATTTTGTACTTATACCATTTAAAGTTTCCAGTGGCCATATACGAATTTCTTTTTTTTCAAATGAGAACCACCTTTTTTACTGTAAATAACAATTATCCTTTGTATACATAAAGTTCCTCAAAACTTTCGATTCATATACAATGCAACTTTAAAAAAAAAGACATCTGCTTATGTACAGTATAAAAAATGGTACTCCTTTGGAAAAAAGAATTTATGTCACCACACAACCTACTTTACTTACCTTACCCGCATGTGTTGTCTACGTCTTACAAATGTACAACACAGCCAAAAACTGTTTTGTGAGTAACAACTTTACTCCCTCTTTATTTATAGTAGAATTACCAAAATTACGCACAACGCATAGGGCGAAGAACTTTGTCTGTGACGTAGCATTTTTTTGATAACAGTAACCATTTTTTTTTAATAATTAAATGGAAAATACCTTAATGTTCTCAAACTGATAACTTTAATCGTATTTATGTTATCAAAAAAAATAAAAACTATAAGTCACAGACAGAGTTCTTACATATTCGTTGTGGAATTTTGATAATTTCAATATAAATACAAATGTAGTAAAGTTGTCGAGCGAAAAACAGTTTTCGCTATATTGTACATTTGCAAGACGGAGACAACACATGTAGGTAGCACGTGCCACGTGGTACTGTGGTAGAACGTCCTCCTAATTCACAGTTTGAATTTAGATATATAATCATTACTAATACCTCCACAGTGATTAATCGATACGATTGCCCTTAAACTCGAAAAAAAAACAATGTACTGCACCTGACCGTTTCTTGAAATTGCACAAGCGTTTTATAAAGTAAAGCACACGGGTCTGCTATATACGGTCTATTCCATGGGCCTAAGCTATGGACAGAACTAGATAAAATCCGCTATACTCGCATTAGAAATTATTTCATACAAAACTCAATATTTAATTATACATTGTCTTATTTGAACATGACTCCAACGTACAAATATATACCTGACAAGCCTCTTCGATCGCTTAAACATATAGCTAGAAAAGTGGTTTACTTTGATGTAGGTGACGTGCATACGTCCCATTCCCCGTTATGTATTAAGTACAACTTCAGTGCATATCATATTATTTTGTATTTTGTTTAAAACATATAAGAAGGTACCTACTTAAAAGTTCCAACATTTTGAATTCGAATTAGCAATGAATAATTAAACGATTCCATTGCAGTGAGCGTGCTTGGTGAATAGCTCTCTTGTACCTGTGGTATAATATACGAGATGACGTCTGATCGTGGTCCGATCTTATTTCCTCTTGAGTAATTCATGTAATAATATCACCGTCAGGTCCACGAGACGTGTTTCCTTTTTGAATTCTCGTTTCCCGTCAAGCCGACGAGAGCGTGCCAACACGTATATGTGTGTACCCACCTATTACTGCGGAGTATATATTACTATGTGTATAAGAACTCACAGGTATAGTGATGTTTATCGTTACGACGTTATTCCCTCGTGAATCCAACAGCAGCAGTTTACAGTGCAAAATAAAGGACGTATTAGTATTTTTTTTTTTTTTTTTTCAAATCAAACGTCAATCGAACGGTTCATTAAAAACGTCGCAGTCGGCGCCCCGCATCCTGTGGATGTTTTGTGTGTGTGTATGTGTTTGTGCGATTTGTTTGAACGGTAGTCGTGAAAAAGTAATACGAAAATTCGCCGGGATCCTTGTTGTGTCTACACAGTCGCCGAGTGTAATAATAATGATGATGTGTGTTACAATATATTGTAATAATTTGAATAAAACCGTATTGCGAATAATAATCAACATCATAGGTACACTATTATAATAATGCAAATCGTACACTGACGTTTACAATAAACGTTTCCGGTTTTTGTGTTCGCCGCCGCCGCTGTCGTCGAGAAGCAATGTCGTGGGTAGTTCTTGCACCCCCCCCGTCGTCTAGAGTGCTACCTGCAGCAAACGGGCCTTGTCGTCGCCACACAATAGTAGTATAATAATATTATTCATAACGACACGATGGTGAAATTCGAGTTTTCGAGGGCTCGGATGACGGATAACCGCGTCTTCGACAAAACCGTCGCCGGAGACTCATTATAATTTATAATAATTATATTGCGACGACGACGACGACGACGACTCTTCCAAATGACGAGCGGCTGAAATGACAATATATAAATTAATATTAATAACAAGTCCACAGGAGTATCCGGTCCCGATCGGCTAGCTATAGTCTTCTGGCGCTACGAGATACGCGATTTTCGCGTTTCCATAAAATCACGTGCACACGCCGAAAACACGGACTATAAACACTACGGTGGCACGTTTTTACTATTGAAACTCGGTCAGTGGATTTCGGAAAGATTTACGACTGCTGCCGCCGTATATATATATATATATAGCCCGCTCGTCGACGGTTAGAACTCAAATATTTCGACGAAAACGACGACCATAAATCGCAGCATATAGTCGTCGCGATAAATCCGAATGGTGCGAACGACATTAATATTATTATATTTAACGTTCCGCGTCGTCTGTCCCTGCTGCACATAATATCTCGATACCGTAGTATTATATTGTATACTATATATATATATATACAATAATACACGATATTATTATTATATTATTATACTGTAGACGCAGTGTGTTCGAAAACGCGAGCGGTAGACGGAATTCCATTAGGGCGGGCGACGGGGCTTCGGAAAATACATGTCCAACAACAGCAGCAGTACAATAATAATAATATATTTTGCGAACAACTATATGACATCCGGACGTACACTCCGGGCGCTCCGTGTACGCGATATAATGTACAATATTATATTATGATGTAACTGACATCGACGGTCGAGTAAGTGTGCTATACGCGTGTTATAGGTGTATACCTACGGTATATTTCATCGCCGCGTCCATGTCCGTCGATGACGATGATGACGATAGCATATACGTAATTTATGGGAGTTTTCCGGCAGAGGAGCGGTGTTTTGGGTCTGATCGATGATATTTCCGAACGACGGAATCGCATGCAGGTCGGTTATCTCGTCCAAACCGTCGTCTATACTAACCGATTACCGAGACCATATTCGAAATATTACATATTATTATTATTATTATACACGAAGGCTAGTAACCGCGAGTGGAACCAGCGTGATATAAAGCGTGTGAAAATCAGCCGGCACCATCGCTGAGGGCCCGCGCGCACCCACATCGTTTTGGTCCGTTCGGTGGGTCTGCGGTGGGGATGAAGGGGTCATGGTTTGCGAGGACCGCAGCTCTTGCGGAAGACTATCGATCGCCGGCGAAAACAGTTTTGTCGTGTTGCAGCAGTGTGGTCGTGTACGATAACCGCCGCGCACACGACAGAGATAGACAGACGGACAGAGAGGATGGCGCGATAGGTCGCGTGAAAATATTATTAAATTATCCATGAAAACGACCGCCGGAAGCAAACTTCAGCCGAACCGAGATAGAAAGAGATGGAGCGACAGAAAGTGAGTGTAAAAGAGAAAGACGGTGTGAGAGGGTGTGAGAGAGAGAGAGTGAGAGAGGAAGCGAAAGAGAGCGATAAACTGTACCAAGGGGGTTTTTTTTTAACACGAGACGCTCATTTTATCAATAAAATTATGTGTTTTTCTTATATTATGAACAACAGTTTAAACACACTAAATGTTTTGATATTTTTACCACTGTGGTTCTTGAGATTTTTTTTTTTTGGTTTCGTGTAAGGCTTTTATTTTAAATTTTACGTCCTTGAGCAGATTACTTTTATGTAAAAAGTAGAATCGTAGTAAAATCACACTTGTTTATAATATATATTTAAACAAGCGTGATTTTCACATAGACTCTATATTATTTTATAAATATATAAATATAAAGCTTCAACAATATTAGATAAGTACCTAAGCGAGTTTAAATAAGAGTGGTCGATGTTTCACTACTCGGTTCGTCTTGATCTAATACCTTTAAACAATAAACTACTAGTTTTTTACGTTCGATATTTACGTAGCCACTGACATCTGGTTGAAAAAAAACCTGTGGCTTTAGTACGTTAAATCAAAAATGAGACTTACAGTTAAAAGAACATATACGAATATAGTTAAATAAAATATGTATCGGTTGGTCGCCGTTTCTTAAATCATTTGAAAACCAATAACATCTTAAACTACACTAAACCTAGGGGAGAAGCGAGTGTCTCGAGTTGAAAGAATAAAAATCGTAAATCCCCTCATTTATTCAGCATAACAATAATATTATATTATATATATACCGAGACTAGATCTGCAGTTGTCGTTTGGTGTGTTTCGTTACTTTTTTTTTTAGTGTTATTTTGTTTGTATAATATTATACAATTCGGGGGCTGTGAGTTGCCTATTACCCAAATATATTAAGGAAAGATAGGAAACAAAAAAAGAAAAAAGTTCCCAACCGGTCGTTTTCCATGCATTTTTCATAATATGATTTTTTTCCTTTTGAAACCCGCCGCTGCGGTGGCAGGGCAAACGTGTGTGTACATGATGGAACGTTTCTCTCTCGATGCGAAGCGAGAAAAATATTCGGCAACAGATCGACAACGACCACAGAGAGAGAGAGACAGTGGTGATAGAGGGGAAGAGTGAGTGAGAGTCATACGAAAATATTGACAAGCACAATATAAAGCTGTGCTGGGAATGCGCATGGTTTTGAATAAATATTTAATGCAAAAAGGCGTGTGAAGGTACTAATCGAGTAATGGTCGCAATCACACACGGTTATACGTTGTGTAAATACGTTCGTACGTCCCTCCGAGTTTTTCATCCGTACCCCCCGGTATCCTATACCTGGTATAGTTTATGGACATATTTTAGTATATTATATTAAAATAATTGTAAAATGCTGTTGCGGTGGTAACTATACTATCCACTATTGTTCATTTCCGACTCACCGCGACACCACTTTATAAGGGCGCAATTCATAATTCATACACACATCTACTTTACACTTATTTATTTAGGTCCTCACCGCGGAGGCTCCTATACATATCAGAGGTGGCCAACTCGTCTGGGCTCGCGTCTTATTTACATAAACCAAAATTGACTTCTTCTTTTGTATTATTATTATTATGAATTTAAATGTTTTTGGTATACATTTTATAAAAAAAAAAATCAGGTAAGTGGATGTCGCTCTGCTGTACAGTAGGTTACAAGTGGGTCAATGTATAATGGATTGTATTAAACTTGCATTCAATGATATAATATCTCATTGTATAATAAAAACGTTTCTGAGCGGAGACGGTTTGTCAGTCTTGATTTTTATATTGTTATTATTTATTATAGCCTTTAAGTTGAACTAATGTTATAATATTATAATTTTTTATTCGTAACCTAACCTATGGTGATAAACAAAGGGTTATAGAAATTAAAATCCCATTTTTAGCGGTTTTTCGTAATTTATCAGTAGTTTTTTCCAAGGCTGGGGGCATTAACGAGTTAAAAAGTTAATTTTATTTTAACTTTTTAACTTAACTAGTTACTTTTGGCTTTTTATTAACTTAACTGTTAACTGTTAACTTACCTTCTAAATTTCTTTTTTAATTAACGTGAAATTAAAGAGTTAATTTTTCATTTTAAGAAGTAACTTAAGTTAATTATTTTGTTTTTAATTTAATTATATTTCATTATTTCAGTCTATTTTTTTTTCAATTTTCATGTCAAAAAATATTTACCGTGAATTTTTTAAAGTTAAAAATGTATATCTTTGGAATCTAAATTATACGGAAATACTGTATAAAGTATGAACACTAAAGTCTATAATTTAGTTTTGGGTTGGAAAAAAATTAAGTACGCTAGCCTTGTATAAACAAATTAACTTATTTTTAACTTGATAAAAAGTTAACAAAAAGTGTTATTAATTTTTAACTTAACTGAGTTAAAAAAAATCATTAACTTGCCCAGCCTTGGTTTTTTCCCGTGGCATTAAATAATTATTGAGAAAATCAAAAAATTACCTCATTAAAGTACCATCTTGCTAAAATTCAATTTGCTAAAAGATAAGGTACTATATTATGTTGAAATCGAAGCATTCTTTCTGGTGGAAATTTTGTATGAAGGATAAAAAAAAAATAAACACCATTGTAAAACTACTAGCTTAACTTTGGGTGTGTGTGTGTGTGGACTGGGAGGGTTATGATTGGTACAGTTGGGACACGTTTTTTTTTCCATGGGACAAGGACTTTTCGTCCCATCCTGGAGCCAGCGCTGCCGGACCATGCTTGACCACAACACACAATATATGAGTGACTGCGGACAACCACACGCCCACGCCAGACACCAAAAATGTTTTTACTGTATAGATAAATGGAACAAATATGAGTAAGTACTATTATATAATAAACAAATTGTAAGCATAAATATTTTTAGATACGTTAAATATTTTTGCATTGACGTATTTGTTTGTAAGCTTTTTAAGATCTATACAATTTGAAAATTATATTTAATATTTTGGGTACCTTAATTAAAATACTTTTCCACTAGTCTAAGCCCGATTATCTATTTAGTGTACTTCAAGTAGGTACCGACGTATTATTAATACTAATAATAATATAAAAATTATTCATTCAATAATGCAATAATCAAAATTTTTAAATACTATTCGGTAAACTACGTTTTTTGAGTTTTGGCCAACTCGCAAGCGTAACATACCTATACATTAAACATTAGGTACATTTTATCATTATTATTTTTATTACATAATAGTGTTTGATAATATTATTATTATTATCATCTCATCGTCATCTATCGTGGCACCCACCTGCAGTAACTCACTCTTATCAGTCGCGATACGATAATAAATTTCGTCCCGAATCAAAATCCGTCTCGCAACTTTCCTTAACATTTATATAATATCATTCCGTCCGAGTGGGATTTTCTCACTTGTTTATGCATACATTTTTTCCGGCGAAATAAAAGATATTATTTCAGCATCAAACTCGCACGCGGTGCATATGGACGGCATACGGTTATGTGAGGTACATGCGGGCTATATACTATACGTTTATAGCCAATACGTGGGATGGTACGATATTATACGGTTCTTTTTTTTTTTATCTTCCTTTTGAACCCAACCTTTATAATGTCCATCTTGCACACCCGCTATCACGTTTTCGTCGCGTCCGGCCCTTCGAAAAGACGTCTCCGTTTGGCGGTAACACCAGCTGCGCACTGCAATACCGACCGTCGTTGACGACAATATTAAAATGTTCGAGAATTAATTCCCGATAGCAATTCGTTTCGAATCATCGAAAAAGACGATTCGATGGTCTCATACAATCAATGGTGTCGGAGTCGACCCTTTTTTAGTACAAAGACTATATTATATTCTTATCTCACAGGAAAAACTATTGCATCTCGTGAGATAATCAGATTTTGATTATTTTTGTTTTTATTTGAAAGATGCGAAGACTTTGTTCAGGTCGGATTGGACCACGATTTAAAAAAAGTGTATTTTCATCGCAATGTGCAGTATAATATTCGCCTATACACATACCATACGTCCATACATTTCCGAGTTTTTTTAAATAGGTACCTACCTATATTTTTCTGCCGTTAATTCAAAAATCAAAGTTTGATGCACAACCTGAAAAAATTTTCCTCTTTAAATAAAAAAAAAAAAAATTTATCATGATCTGCCCGCGATTATAAAGATGTACGAACAGCGATCTTTTTTTTCTTAAAGTAGTTTTTGATTGTCGAAATGGTTTGATTTGATTTGATATACGGTCACCGTGCAGACTAGAAATTACTACCAAATGTTCGTCCCTTAATCCCGGAAAACCAGAGGTAAACGAATCTAGAAATCGAATTAAAACTCTATGATGGTTAATGTGCGCAAAATATCGAGGACGAAACCGTATATTATGACGTAGTGAAGTGTATTGTTATAATAACAGGGGTACCTACGACCTACCTGTGCGATCGTAATTATTTCCAATCGGTGAGCAAGTCGTGGGCGCCGCGTGGCACACAATGTAAATCTGTCGGTTTCAATCAAATCGCACGCAATTGTCTTCTAAAGTTAAGATGTGTACCTATAGTCTACACCTCTGTGCAGAACAATATAAACTTTCTACGAGCCGGCTGCACGTGCGCTATGAGGTATATAATATAACTGTAGGGTAATATTGTGATCGATTGTTAGCGCAGTTATAATTGTCATTACGCAATCGTTTTTCTCCGTCCGCCAATAATAATTATAATTACTAATTAATGACTATCATCGTGCCACGAGAATATACTATATATACCTACCTACGTATACCGACATACCGTGTTATTGTACCTACCTATACAAGGGGTGATCCATTTGACGTAAGACACCATCATTATTAATTAAGGGTACATAACGGTTTTGAAAATATTTTTTTACATAATTTTAAGTTGATACAATAAGCAACATTTTTGGAGAAAAAAAAATAATTATTGTTTATAAACACTTGTGTGTAAACACTTTTGTATGAAAATATAAACAATTTTCGTTTCATTTTCCTAAGCAGAATATTATTTAGAGTATTATTATACATTTAAAAAATCAAATTCCAGACAATAGTAGTTTATAATTATGTAAAGTTTAAAGTTTAAATGAGCGGGGTTGGATTAGGTAGTAGACCAACATTTTGTGGGGTACCTCGTTACACCACTTCATCTTACGGACCAAACTTTAAATTTATATTGCTCATATAAATTTACCACTCGTCTGAATTGTAGTTTTTATATTGAATTGACGTAGTTACACAGCAAAATATTCAGCTTCGGAATAATAAATTAAAAATGTATGTTGTCACTAAATAAAAGTTAAAAAAATAAAAATAGTTAAATTGTATTTTTTTTTGGAAAAATGTTATCGTTATATTATTATTAATTACCCAGTATAATATTATGTGTAGCTCAGTATGTTATATTATAGCAGGTGAGTTATATATTTTGTTGCGGAATAATTTAATATTAGATACGTAAATTTCGGTACCTATACATGAAATGGTCTCGTTTTCCGCGTGGGATTTCGTACAACGTTACAACACATTTCATATGAGAACCTCCCTGTCACGATGCGAAGAATCACAACAATTTACAAGATATAATCAACTTGAGCTTCAATTTTCATTCCATAAGAAATCCTAATATTAGTAGGAATAGAATGGTCGCGAAAAACTTCTAATGGTTTGTTCTTATTGTGCAGCTATCACTAAAGTATAAGTCGGAGGTAACGCTTTCAGGGTGTTGTTTAAAAAAAAATATATTTCTATTGTTTCACCCGGTATCGCGCGTCTGAACGAATATTTACGTTACCACAATATTATTACTATCGACGTAAACGATTAAATGTAATTTTCAATTTAAACTCAACAATGGTGTGGATCGAGACGACAGATATTATGTAAAACTATACAATATTTCACGAGCAGGTATCTACATATTTTGCCGGAATAGGATTTTGAAAGTGAAAAATAATGCTCAATCGAATAAAACGAGAACGAAATATACATATTTTTTTTATTTTTTTTTTTGTACGAAAGTAGAAACTAGAAAATATCATATATTGATGTCGAGATAATATTATTATATGTAATTCTCTTTTGTCAGACGACAATGATTCGAAATCTGTTTTACTTCGCCGAAGCGTTCGCACTAAAACGGAAAACTTAATAACACTTTGGGACAAATAAAATCACTCACGCAGTACACAGGGCGTACAACACAGGATTCGATTGGCCCTCCCAATATACGACTCATCACTGCTATAATACCTACCCTACTCGCGGTGACTGTAATATTTCGATAGTTCTAAATTGTTGTGCTCTGAAAGTTACGTCGTAGTCGTCGTTGTTGTTTTCATACCGATTTTGTCGATTGTTTTTCTTTTTTTCCCGCCGCAAAGTTTACGACCTAGGTATATATATATATGAGATGGCCGCCAGCGCGATGTCTTAAATTAAACGTTATTCGTTCGTCGGGACACGGTATCCCTGCCCCAGTAATACTTGTACTCGTTCCAAAACACGTGTGTTGTATTATTAATATTGCCGACGACTGTCGTGCGTTCGCTGATAAATAATATGATAGGAGTAAAAATGAGAAAAATAAAAGCACCGAGCACACAGCGTACCGGGTGAAATAATGCGATTTCTGTAATAGGGTATTGCCAAACGGACCTCGTTATAATTTATTATTATTTGTTTTAATTCCACGTCGTACACGACGGTCTCGGCGAACAAAAAAAAAACAAATAAATATAAACCGACGATAAACGCAAACTCGCAAATATTTGTGTACTATACAGGACACTTCCTGAAACCGTTTTTATGGGTATGGTAAAAAAAAAATTGAAATTTCCGTCGGAGTGTGTAGCAGGCTTATCGATTCTGCGGCGGCGTTATAGTTGTCTGCGGTTGTTTTTGCTAAGCTGCACTGTTATATAGACAAGCCAATATAATGCTTCATAATATTCATATAATAATATAGAATAACAATATATTAATATGTACTATTGTAAATTGTAATATCACATAATATATTAGAATTATAAATTATTATTGTGTTACCGACAAGCACTACTCGATCGATAATCAGAGATTGCATTTAATATATTATATTATATAATATATATTGTGTTCACTGCCAATTGATATTTTACTAATCGCGTATTCAGTGGAAAGCGGAAATATTTATTCTGGACGCTGTGGATACGAGTCTTTACTCTTAAGAATTGGGTTGTCAATTTGCCAAATCGAAACGTCGCGAAAATTCGACAGCAACGCTTTTGACGAATCTAAAACCGTATAGAAATACTAAAAAAATAACAGACTTTCGGGGATTACACTAAAAAAATGATCATATTACCAATAATAATATATTATATTTTATTTTGTCGAGTTCTACGCCTGTAACTTCGAACGGCGACAGTCAGCTTGCAGTTGCCACAGGATTTAACAGAACAAATACATTTAACATTCACATGTCTCGGTTTGGCCTTCATATTTTTGCTTTAACTATCAAAAGCACAACAAAAAAAAGTGGGTTATGCTCTCCTGTACTACAGTAGGTTACAAGTGGGTCACTGTAACGGTTGGTGTTAAATTTTTAATTCAGCGATATAATATAGGTACGCTAAACAATTCTGAGGGAGGCCTAGGATATTTAAATATTTAATATTATATTTATATTGTTATCTATATAACTAATATATAAAGCTGTAGAGTTTATTTGTTTGAGTGCGCTAATCTCACGAACTACTGGTTCGAATAAATTGAAAAATTATTTTTTTGTTGGATAGTTCATTCATCGAGGAAGGCTATAGGCTATATAAGATCACGCTACGACAAATTAATAGAAGCCTGGGGTAGGGCTCCAACAGGGATTTTGAGATTTACGGTGGAAACGTTTGTTTATAAATAGTTGCTATTGGTTATAGGAGAAATACTTAATAGAAATAGTATTTATTTATTATTGGTTGCCATTGGTTAATCGGGCACATCAGGTACAAGCATGGATCAAATCGAATTTTAGCACAATATTGCCTACCAAGGTGGCTGAGTTGCACTTACTGCACTTACTACACCCAAAAAGAGTTGAACAATCACAATTTTTTAAGGGTCGTCATTTTCTTCGGGCCACGAAGTGCGCAGGACCAGCTAGTTATTAATATACGGTAGCCGTTTAGAAGATTTTATATTATTGGCATATTACCGCATACATCATATTTGACATTTGTATATAACAATATATTTTAGAAGTTTCAAGTATCCACGAATAATATTTTTAAATTACAACACAAAACTAAAATCGTTATTCTAGGTTTTTTATGTAATTTCGTCCAAATTTGAACTTAAAATAACTATAAAAAAAACTGTGGTTTGAGAGTGAATGAGAGTACGTACTTCGTACCACCCGCTTCCACTAGTTCCCGGATTTGTGACCACCCAGGTTATCACTTATCATAGTGACAAAAATCTTGCCACACATACACGTGTTGCCAACCAACCGTACAAACCCTTTCAACCAATCCAACCCTACCAACCGATATAAAACTAAATCAAGACAAAATATAAAAAAAATTGTGTGGTTCATGAGTACGCGTGGATGAAGTGAATCTTCTTTCAGAGTAATTTTAAGGATAGAATTTTAGGTTTGTATTGAAAAAAAAATATAAAATATAGACATAGTCTCAACAAAACTGAACAATGTATAAACAGTAGTGACCAAAATACCAAAAACTAATAAATACCTAATAACTAATAATACCTACAATAATAATATTATTAATAGGTACCAATGTAGTGTTATTTGCCAACCAACTTCCCAAGCTGTATTATTATAATTTAGTATACGTTATCGACCACTCCGCTTTCGGATAGTTCATTTTCAATACTCAACTCTTTGAGGGGCCGTGGTTAGTATGCTAACCACTTTTTTTTTTACCGTTCAGGTGCGGTGGTTACTATTTTAACCACTTTTAAAATTATTTTTAATATTTTTTTGATGGTGGGCTGTGGGCAGCATACCAACCACCTTATTATCATCTTATACATGCATCAAACAATATCACTGCCGCTGGTCTGATATCATTTCCCGCGTTTTTCATCATTTATTATCATTATCAATATTTTGATATACGTACTAAATGTTATGGTAAACAGCATGTAAAGAGACATATTGCCCACATGGGTCTTTTTTCCAAAGGAAATTTTCGCCCCTCAAAGAGTTAACTATAAAAATATATAGAATTTGACACATTTTTTTTGAATTTCTTTTGAAGTTTATCAAAATTCTAAATTCAGATAATCATAAAAAAATACTGTGGATTTACATTCAACATTTTTTTTAATTTCCAACAACACCTTATGGGGAACCTTGTATTACATATTTGAGTTTTTTGACCGAACAAAATTTATTATAGACATTATAATTTAAAAAAAATACTACGCCATGTTTAGTGTATCAACTGTGGTGTAGGTAATAACTAAATCTCAAATAGGTATATACCTACTCAATGTTTATATAGGTAGGTAAAATCGTCTAAGAATAAAGACGAACACAATTTTCAGTGGTGGGTGGTCCACACTTTTTTGATAATATCAATACTTGATACTCCGATATACTAGTAATTTTTACGTAAAAACCCAAAACTCTTTGTTCTCGTATCTCGTTATTTAACTAAAATAGAATATTATTAATATTATACAATAGTCAATAAGCCAGTGGTTCTCTACACAATTTCAGATATTGGATCTCGGCAGTAAAGAATTTTTCAGATTAGTACATAAAGTTGCCTCTATGTTTACCCTTCTTCTGCAATTATTTTCATTATAATATATTTATATATTACATTTAACAAACATAGGAGTAGGTATTATTTATTAGCACATTTAAAGTGAAACAATTTATCACAAATAATATGATTATTATTTAAAATGTAAAAATACACATAGACATAACAATAATATTATTTAAAGTAAAATAGTTTAACATCTTAAATTTTATAATTCATAGTATTCACAGTTCATAATAAAAATAATTGTACATAATTATTCAACAATAATTTTATTTTAAGACTAAAGTAAAATAGTTTAATATCTACATTAGGTATATAATAATATAATATTATGATCGTCATTTAAAACTGTAATAAGATAAGAAAATCCTTTCTATGCTGTTGGAGCATAGAATATTTTAAGTAGTACAATTTAGGAAATTGTTCAAAAATATTATTGGCAAATATTTGTCATTGTATGAGTAGTAAATGAACCTTAGTGTGTGTAATCCATTATCTGGACCATTATCGTGTTATAGTAAAAAAACCGTTAAAATCGGTACAAAATAGCTATAAGCGGAAGATTAGTTTATGTGATTTCCGATGTCCGATTATTATTTTAAAAATATGTATGAACTCATCATCCCCTTTACTAGGTTATGTAGGAAAAGTAATTGATGTTTTAAAACTGAATGTAAGTGTATAAAATAAAAATATTTTCATAATTTTTTTAAATGTTAACATATTTTTAAAGCCTTATTGAATACAAAAATCAAAAATCTGTGTCCTACATAACCTAGAAAAGAAGATGACGAGTTCATACATATTTTTAAAATAATAATTGGACATCGGGAAGTACACAAACTAATCTTCCGCTTATTGGTCTAAAACTACAAAATAAATACGGTGTGCTCCAACAGCCTAAACAGCTGACAACTTATATAGTACCTACAAGTGATTTTTAAATTTCATAGCTGTCAACTATTCTCAGTGTTAAAAGAAAATTAATTTCTTAATATTATTGTTGAAAAACAATGTACATACTATTATTATTTTTTATGAATTGTGTATTATTAAATTTTAAATGACGATCATAACACAATATCATATTATAATATGATATATTACACTATTTTACTTTAAATAATCCTATGTAGAAATGTTATTTTGTTTGTATAATACCGTATTGACGTATTGTACTAGGTACTAGGTAGTACCTAATATACTAATAAACTTATATACCATATAGAACCTTGCAGTACTTACCTATTAATTTATCGGATATTGAACACAGGTTAATATACAACTATTGTATATTATTATCACTAACTTTCAAATGACTTAATAATTTGAGAAAACATTTTAAAAACTACAAGAATACAACTATACAAGAATAATTGGCTACCAATCCTGGTATACTTAGTGACTACAAATAATTTAAATTTAATATACTGTCCCTAGTCACAATTTATAATAAATTATATTCTTAAATATAAAATTAATTTTCTAATAAATTAAGTAAATCATTTTTTTTTTTTTGATGCTGCCTGTAAAGTTTATACAATAATTGTATGACATGTGTATAATACAAAAGTCCAAAGCCAATGACGATGGGTATAAAAGTCGTCACTCGTCAGTTGATATCGGGTGCGACCAGCCGATGACGACCTATAGCGATTATTTTTGTATGTTATCTAAAATGGTTAGCTGTACGGTGGTGAGTGATCATTACAATATTTAGTAATAAATTAGCATAACCATTCAGTAATCAGTATGCGCATGACGTGTATTAGAAATTTAGAAAACATAGATTTCTAATATTATTATAGTATACGTATATGCAAGTCTGTGTTAGAAAAACAGCTGTTTTCCGTTTCCCGGCATTTTTATGTTTATCATGAACGTGTTATCAATACGAGTGTGACCGAACGACATGTTTCACCGTTGTACCTACGTTGATATAATAACGGCAGACGCGACCCATGATAGACCTTATATAACCATAATATTATGTTTTAATGTTTATAATATTATTATCTATGGGAGTGACCTCTAAATACACGCAGACGCGTGAACGTGTTAAATCGTAATATTCGTACATTGTCTTTTAATCTCAAATCGCATTTGTAAATAAGGCCGTGGTCCGTGGACATACAGTCGTGGATTCTATGAAAAATATTACAATATACAACATAATATTATTTGGTGGGCAGTCCGCTTAAGTTGTTAGGTATATATAATATATTATTCCAACAATATTATTATATTCCATAACAGGTTGAGAACCGCTAAGATTGAACCGCTCGGTCGACCAAAACTCGTCGCATCGGCACATTCCCACCACTAGACGCCCCCCCCCTCCACCACTTCGAGCGTGGTTAGTGTCCTCTGCCACGAAACTGCAGCTGTGCATTGTATTATTACCGTGATATTGTGTGCCCGTGTAGGTAACTACTATCATGGTACAGTTGTTATTGTGTGTGTGCCATTTGTAGTGAGCTGTATTGTGTATAGCAACACATGATCACCGTCACCGTGTTCAGCAGTGTTCGTCCGTGCAACTGTGCTCCCGCGTGTACGTTCATTTTTACGATTTCTGTTTACATTCCACATAATAATATTATATTATTATATTTTGTTTGAATCTTATAATATTCCAATTGTTGATACTATAATAGTTTTGTGACCATGACGTCTTGCGATTGTCCAAAAATCATGGAACAACTACGAGCTGTAGACTCCGACCGCTCCAGGTCTCCGGTAAAAAAAAACGCAAGGGGAAAGGTCAGTAAAAATTAGTGTTATAATTTATTTAATTATACTTAATTCGTTAATGGGACAATAAACAAAGTCGATAATAGTCTGTTATCCAAAACGTACTATTGCCAAAATTGACGAGATCGAGTTAGGTATCGATTCTTATGGAAAAAATATGGATACATCGATTAGTGTCGTCAGAATAGATCGAAATCAGAGTTTTTTTTAGTGTGCAGTGACAAAAGTAATTGTGCAGTGGACATTGCTACTTAGTGTAGTGCAAAAAAAGAATTTCAGGATGATATATTTTATTGTATATTGTAAAACAATAATATTGAGTAAACTTCAAAATAAAAAAAAGATTTTTCTATTAAAATTAAAAAGTGTTTATAGGTATTATTCATTATTATACTATTTTTTTAAAACAAAAACAAAATATTTACCCCCTTTAAGCACATGCTTGTGGTGGTGGTAGGGAGTTATATAACATAATATGAACACTTTAATTATAAATAAGAAAAGCGGAATAGAACTGATTAATCAATCTATACAATTAGAATAATTATAACTAATATTAAATTACAACAGTTGAATATACCTACCTATAATTCCTTATTATTTATTCAAGTATTGAATATAACAAAATTTTAATTTTTTTTTATTTCTATAGTTTAACGATTCTCTTCTGTATAGAATTTGTCCCTTTTTATATTTACTGGCATTAAATTGTAGTTTTTTTGGATCTAGATAATCAATGAATTTCTGACCAAACTTTCAGTCCATTCTGACATAAAAGTCCCTTATTTTTCTTTTAATTATTATCTTTTTCATATCCAGAAAGGATTTAAAGTTTTTAACTATGTACAATAGTTGTTTTTTTTATATACAGACTCAAACGGTAACACATCTAATATGTAACTTAAAGTTTTCTTTAGTTGAACCAATTAAAGTATTTTTACTTAAACATATCCTAACAATTTTTCTTTGTAAAAGTTGTAGTGGTCTTGACACATTTTGATTCAGTCAAAATTATCATTTTGACTATTATTTGATGTAAAAGTATATTACAAAAATTATAAAGAATTAGGTAACTAGTCAATTAATTGTTTTTATTTGTATAAACAATTATTATTACAAATTACCTATTTCAAGTAAATATTACTTAGTAAGTATTATGACTTATATTTACAAATAAAATTTTATAATAATTACTAGTATTAACAAATTTACAATAAACATTGTTCATTAATATAAAATGATTTATTTGGTATATCATGAGACAGTAGGAATTTATATGTTTTTAGATATTGTTTCTGAGTACCTATATGCAGTCTTATGAAACTAAAAATTTAGATTATACAGTATACAGTTGGTTAGTAGTTACTAGGTAGTATAGCCGGCACTGTTCACAGGGGCAGTTCCAGAGACATGATAAGGGGGTTACCAAGTCATAATTTTCAGAAAATGTCTATGATTTTTATTTGTAATTTTGTTTTTAACAGTATAAAATTGTTTAGAAAAACAGCTTTGAGGGGGGTTCTAGGGCCTAAGGCCCCTGAAAGTTCAACAGATAACAGTTTGTAGGATTTGTTCTGCATAAACAAATTCCCTACTACAACCCAAGAGTGGGAATAAGTTTGTGCAGTCAGAATAAATCATTAAAAAAAACTCCGATCGAAACGTACTATTTCCTGGTCAAATCTGCGATTCAAAATGACTGATTAATCCAAAACGAACCTTTTCCATACATAAAAATGATATTTAGAAAACAAAAAAGTACTTTTTTCAGTTTTACGCCAAAACGTACTATTGCCCATGTTAAAAGAATAGGAACAAATCATTAATATCAAAACGTACTATTTTTTATGTTATGCCAAAACATACTTTTACCCATGACAAAATGTTGTCATGCTTTTACACGTCTTGTACGTATACGGTATACCTATATATAGGGAAATAAAAATGTTATTCCAAAACTTACTAAAATGTAATTTAAAAAATTTTAATTTAAGTTCAAATTTTAAATGTAACTCTAGAATATTTAACACATTTGAATCGTTTTAAATAAAAATAATATATTATTAAATAATTAAAAAAACCTTTTTTCAAAATGATTTGTCTGGTTATAAATGGTTTTTTTTTTATTGGAAATGTTAAGATACGGAAAATCGCTTCTCCTAAAAAATCAGTATTTTGGCAGTAGGACGTTTTGGATATCCACCCTTAAATTTATTGCAAAACTCCCCTCACTAGACAAAAATATTTTGGTTTTAATTTTTTATTTATTGTCCTAGATTATATTATAATATGCTGTATTTATAATAATATATTATTTCAATTTCAGCGAGTAGACTCTAGTCAAAGACTAATGATAATTAATGCGTACAAAGCAAAATTGGAGGCAGATCCGGAAAAGACTATAAGAACACTCCGGCAAGAGATATCTAAAGAACTAGGCATTGGATCAACTACAATTTCAAAAACAATCATGGTATACAACCGTTCGAAAACTGTGATATCTCCAAATAGAACTCGGGTTAAGATATCCGCCCGCATTATATTTGACGAGTTCGCAAGAAATCTGGTTCGTAGGCACGTGCACAGTTTTTGGTATAATCGTGAAATTCCGATAGTCGACAAAATATATCAAGCGGTTTCTGACGACGATTCTTTACCACCCATCTCACGGACCGGCCTTTTTCGTCTTTTAAAAGATATGGGTTTTAGGTACAGTAAACGAAGCGGAAACGGTGCACTGACGGAAAAAAGTGAAATAGTTTTGTGGCGTAGACGGTTTCTTAGAGATATACGAAAATACCAAAAAGAGGGTCGGCATTTATATTACTTGGATGAAACCTGTATAAATGTCGGTGAATGCACAATACAATCACCATGGGACGCACAATTAAAAGGTCAAACAACCGCTGCTGTAAATGCATCGGGAGAAGATAAACGTGTTATAGTTCTCAACATAGGTTCCGAAGACGGCTTTGTTCCCGACGCATTATTATGTTTTGAGTCGAAAAAGAAAACTAGGGATTTTCACGATGAAATTAATGCCGAAATATTCAACAGTTGGATGGAGAGTGTATTGCCCAGATTAAAAAAGAATTGTGTGGTAATCATGGACAATGAATCATATCATTCAGTAAAGATTGACAAAGCACCTACGTTGAAAACCGAGAAGGCTGATATTATTAATTGGTTGAAGGATAAAAATGTAACTATAGACAGACCCATGGTTATCCCAGAACTCCTTTTAATGGTGAAAAAGGTAAAGCCGCTTCATGATAAATATGTAATTGACGAACTAGCAAAACAATATGATTGTATCATACTAAGAATACCGCCATATCATTGCGAGCTTAACGCAATTGGATTGGCTTGGCCATTGGTCAAAAATTATGTAAGTATGAATAATACAACTTTTAAAACAACTGATGTCAAACAATTATTAATTGAGGGCGTCGAACGTGTGAAGCCAAATATGTGGAAGAGTTTTATCAGTCAGACGAAGGCAGAAGAAGACAAACTTTGGAAACTTGATTACATTGTAGATGACATTTTAGAAGCAGAAACTGTAACGACGACAAACGGAGATACATCCTCAGACGACTCCAGCATTACATCTGACTAATTGTTTTATTTTATTATTATTTTAAAAAAATATTTGTACCTACGTACCAATATTGTATATATTATTTTTTTTTTTTTATTGTTTGTATTTTGTATAATATGACTAGATTGAACACTCTCTATTTGATTTGTGAGCAATAAAAAACCATGATTTATAATTTATATTTCTTGTTATACATTTGCATATTGTAAGGGTCTACCTATACCTACCATTAAATTATTTATCGATCTCAATTCTCAATATTATATAGGTAGGTACGGCAGAAGATTACAATATACCGCTGCGAGTAGTTAAGTATTACGGTAGCAGGGCATAGACACTGTGTGTTATGGCCAAATCGGGTGAATGTGGCCTTGATAATGGTCTCTGGAGGGGGCGTGGCATAGGCTCCGATTTGGGGGGGCTTGGGGTCTAAGCCATAATTGAAAGCTTTCAGCGCTACCAGTGGTTTTATTTAGCTTCATATTTTGTATCTCAATCCGTGTTTTATACAGATGGCGCTGTAAACTCTCAATTATGATTGCGATTGCTTATGATTTGCCTCTTGTACATACTTTCCACTGATAAGCTGCTCGTTTCCATTCCATAATATTATCTTAGTCCGTGGGTACAACCATGAACATTAGAGGAAGGACGCCGAACTGTGTATATAAAAGTGGTCCGGAATTATCGCATTCCGCCAGAATGCGCGTCGGACCGTAATGATGTCGTTTTTACATGTACAGCATAGGGAATTTATTGGTTTTTTAATATTATATTCTAAACGGTGTAACTTATGAATAATTACTATAGAGCATTTTTTTAAAACCAAATTGCCCTCGATCAAATATATGTGTTTCCAATAATATACGACTTTTATAAAAAAAAGATATAGTTGTTTTAAAAAATACATTCCAATTTTTTATACATAATATATCAATAGGCAATATAGTATCAATATATAATATTGTTCTGTGATGGTATTGAAGATTGCGTCTTATCACAACTCACAAGAATAAAATTAATTATATATTATTTATATTATGCAGGTTACATGACAATGTGTTTCTGATTAGACAATTAGTTACTGGAGGTCTGGTCGTCTGGAGAACCTACTACTATTTATTAGTAATTAGGTACATATTATATAATAAAAAATGTCCAGAAACTGTTTTGTTCCTGGATGTCGAGAGGGCTACAAATCGAAAATTAAGATGAATAAATGGCAAGGAATAATAAATAAAACAATGGATTATGGATATATGGAGATCAATTGAGACTTTGAGGCTTTAGCTTATTATGCAGACGCCTGACATACAATCGTAAGTCGTAGGCAGCAAATACAATAGATATAGATTATAGCTAGTATTTGGTGACGGGCGACAGCGAAGAGTGAATCGTAATAAAACGCATGAAAATGAATCGATATTAAATTACCTATATCTATATTATTGTGTATAAAAAGTTCGAATGTATTTTTTAAAACAACTATATCTCTTTTTATAAAAGTCGTATATTATTGGAAACACATATATTCGATCGAGGGCAATTTGGTTTTAAAAAAATGTTCCATAGTAATTATTCATAAATTTCACCATTTAGATTATAATAATAAAAAACCATTAAATTTCCTATGCTATACATGTAAAAACGACATCATTACGGTCCGACGCGCATTCTGGCGGAATGCGATAATTCTGGACCATGTTTTTACTCTTCGTTCTGCTGTGTTCGGCGTCCTTCCTCTAATGTTCATGGGTACAACAAAGTTACTTTAGACTCCAATACTTCATACCGTAGGGATACAGAGACCCGATAAGCTGATCGAGTGTCGCTTCTATATTGTTATCTGTGATAGTAAGTAGCAATTAGGTAGGTACTAGGTACCCAAGAAAGGTACGCTTTGCATAAAGTTTATACAGTCAGTATACTGACTATATATATACCATCTATAACGACGACGCCGGTCATACGACATTAATATTTCAAGGTATCGGCAAAATTCCGTTTCTTCATAATATTATGTAGGTAGGTACAACAACGTCTGGTTAGGTGTATAAAGACGTATTTTTTACTATCCTTTGGTAGATATATGATACTGACCATATTATTATGTTGGCGTATTTGATAAATTATATTCCAGTCTGATCATAGGTTAAAAGACGAGGTGTCTATTATTAACCGCTAATTAACACTGATGAGGCACAATAATTATAATATTTTGTGTATTATTCACTGTATACACGGCGGCAGCACCGACAACAATAACGGCGAGTACCGAAGAAACAATGATGATGATTGTGTCAACCAAGAAAGCTCAGCGATCGCCTGGGGGTCAGACGCCGCCAAAATCTACGTGCTCGAAATGGGTTCAATCTTAACCTGAATAATATAGGATAATGCCCGATAATAATATAATTACTATTTAAGTATCACACGTCGTGTATTTCGTAATATAGGTCCCACCTAAAATTTGCTAAAGTTATATGAAGAAAAAAAAAAACTGGTTTTGAATTTGTTTATAATGATATTGTAAAGATCTTATCTGCTCTTTAATAACTATGGTAAGTTGGATTCCTTACACAATTAACAATTACCAATTTTATTGGAGCTAGAATAAGGAATATTCATAGTTTCTATCTACAACGTATTATATAATTTCGTAATGTTATAACTTTAATTTTTTTGCATTTTCAAAAATTTCAAATTCATACATTTAATAATATGGAATAGAGTAGGTGTCTTATAATATATTTTATTCTAGCCTATTAAAAATCAACAAAAATCTTGTTGCTATAGATTGTAATAGTACAGTACTATTATAATGTTTTATTGTCCATCAATTCAATATTTCTTATTTATCAGCTAATCAAATTAATACATCGTGCGTATTGTATTATAATATAATATCAGTTGTCGTGTTTGACTTATAGCTACATTATAATATTATATTCTAGTATGATCATGATGAATTGCCCAGAAAACCAATCCGTTAACTTGCAGTCGACTGAGACGGAAGTGATGCAAAGCGTATTTTCCGAATTGCGAGCGGCAAGTTTCCACGTTCCTGAACGGACGCTGTTGCAGTTTAGTCGGTACGTTACCGGACCATCCTCGATTAGCTGCCGATACCAGTCCGAGCCAAACTTGACCGGACCATCCGCGATTAGCTGCCGATACCAGTCCGAGCCAAACTTGACCGGACCATCCGCGATTAGCTGCCGATACCAGTCCGAGCCAAACTTGACCGGACCATCCGCGATTAGCCACCTGCACGCCTGCAAACGTCATCGTACTTTGCCGAGGACAAACATATGCTAAAGCAGACGTCACCGCCACGTCGGAACAGCCGCAGGCAGAGAGCAACCGTAAGCCGTCTGACGCCCAGTCGATGGGCCTCGATTTGGTCGACCTGCAGCCGACTGCGCCTATTTACCGGAAAATCCAGCTGTCACCACACCGCGCTGGCCCGTCAGTGTCCGTCGACCGTCCGCTTGTGCTCATCCCGAGCAACGTTGTCGGGGCTCCGGAAGTCCCGCCGCCATCAGATGACCGGACAAGACGAGACGAGACCGAGTCAGAACTGCCAACCTTTTCCGCGGCGCCTTCCGGTCAGGCAGAACTGGAACCGGATACCGGTGACAGCGGTCGCGGTGACAGCGACGCAAGCCGGGCGGTGGCAGCCGTGGACGATCCCACGGTCAAATCTAAAAAACGCACCACACTTTGGAGAAGGACGAAGCTAATCATCCGTCGCATGTTTTGTTGCGGCGTTTGAGCGGTTACCGCTACGTTTGATTTGCACACGTTATCTAGTCGGCGAACTTTTCGTGTCCAACTATGTTTTTCCGCCGGACAAGTCTTTAACCGGCTTGTATACTATGTTCATTTATAGACCAACCAAAATATAAGATATTAAAAACGAATTCAACTTTCGAGAAATTTAGCTTTCTAACGATTTTTATGTGGGGCTTGTGATGGGACATTTATACATCGTCGCGGCGGTCTACCGTTCCCGTACACTAAATGGTGTAATTATAATTTAAATTATAATTTTTTAAAGGTAAATAAAGTCAAGTATGTCCCTATCTAATATGGGTTAATTATACTCCGAGCCAGCCTCGGATTTGACCCCCACGCAAACTGGTGGTGACATTAGTGCTCTATGTTTTAAGGGACGTTTTTCGGGGTTAGAGTTTGGCCTCCTTTTCTCTAGTCTTCATGGTTCATGCCCTCGACCCGCCAGTAATCAGGGGTACGACACTCCATGAATTGGTTGGATCCGGTGATTCTGGCCTTGAACACTGTCTCCAGGGGGGAGTGGCATACGTGAAATAAGGAATGGTAAACAAGCCGATCCCGCGTAGTGCTTCCCGTCTACGTTCCGGTAAAGGTTTACATAGTACCACCTTCGGGTCTAACATCATATTGGTAATCGTTTCCGTGTTTTTCGGAGGTTCAGACTTCAGATCATAGGTAAACAAGACCTCAATCAGCTGATCGAGTGTCGCTTCAATATTGTTCTATGGAGTAATTGAACAACGTCAACAAATTGAACAAAATATGAACTTGATATCTAATTTAATAAATAATTTTTGTTTTCAAATTTCAATGTTAGTGGTCATACTGTATGACCCATTGACCTATTATAAATGGGTATGGCCACGACAGTTTGATAGTTAACACGTGATAACAACCAAGTGATAAATATTAAATATTCAAAATCACAGTCAACGAATTTTGGTGTGTTAAGTGTTCGGACCTAATATGTTTAAGTAAGCAGAACCGGATTGGTTAGGTGAGCTACAGAGAAAATCTCGGTGGGTCGCTTAAAGTTTTAGCCGGTCTTGAGAGTGTGAGTGAAAAAAAATTCATGTTTAAAATACGATTGGCCACCTATAAGCTCGTAATAATTATAGACGTAATTTTAGGCCACCGAATATGTAAATGGGCCGCTTATAGATGTGAAAATCTCAATGGGCCGATACATATCAATCCCGCCCTGTAAGTAAGTACTAATAGTACTATGAATTACTTTTTGTGAGAACTTAACCATTTATAAAATATTAATTATATAATGTAATTAATGGTTTTATTAAAATTTTTGTTCAAATTTTGATTTAGATATTAATATTTAAAAAAAAAAATATTTGGCAAGTAATTTACAGTAAAAAGGGACGGTTCTTTTTAGAAATGTAGAAGTTTGCATCGCCACAAGACACTCCTTAAATGGAAGGTAGTAGGTATAAAAAATTTCAAGAATTCGAAAATATGGTTATCTTAAAATAAGTACCTACCTTTCTGTAATAAAAAAATTCCAAAAATCAGATTTTGACAAACTGCATTAAGTATTAGACAAAATAAAGGGTGTCCTCAATTAATCACTTAGTTTATAAAATTAAATAAAAATATAATATAATTTAAGAAAAAAATAAAAATAACTTAGGCCTAATCTTTTTTTCCGTTTTTTACTTTTAAAGTTAAGAAACTATATAATGTCTTGAATAATAAATAGTTCATTTTTATGTATTTACATTAGATATTTACTGGTATAAAATTGGTCCATCTCCAAATGGTGATGTCTGAATATTATCTGTATAAGAGAATAATGATTTTTTTAACTAACAATTACCTATGATGTATTTTAGTTTTTTAAAAAGTAACCTTGGAAAATCAAGCATGGAATTATTGTTTTAAATAAATTCATATAAAATTAATGATGTTTTAAGAAATTTAATTTTTATTCACTGAAAATAATTAATTTAAGAGTTTTAGGTAAGCTCACCCACAGTTTTAGATTTTGAGCAGAGCGTTGCATGTATTTGGTTTACAATGATATCAGCTGCTTGTCTTGTTATTTTTGTGTCTGAAGATACTTTTTAAAGTAAAAAAAAAATTCTTCAAACTGTTATATGCCCACCACTATAGAGACTATAGAGACGCTTGTTTTACAGAATATAATAACGCCTGTATGTAGGCGTCTTATCTTAGATATTTTGCTAATACGCGACAAGACTGTAGTATCGGTCCTGTCGGCAATTCAGTCTAGAACTCGACTCATTCGAGCTAAGTAGTGAGCTTGTAGTATAAATCATATTTTTTAAAACTAATAAAGTATAATATTCTCATATAAATCTAAAACGTGTATTCTTTTTATTAATAAACTATTAAACAACATTTGATTATCACCCGCTACACAGAGAACGGTTTCAACAAATTGTCGTCTTCGGATACAACCAGAGACACAATATAAAATATAACAGAACATCACAGGCATACGCAGTGGCGTTCATAACATTGGTGGCAGCGGTAGCCGTTTTCATTTTCTTTTCTGTGAAAGAAATTCTGTCTAGTGAGTGATATATTCAAATAATTATTATAAATAAAAAAAAAGTGAACACGAGTGAATATATTCATACGGAGGCGCTTTTACCTAAAGATTGGTGAGGAAACTATTCTATAGTCCCCGATATTTACGTCACACGCATCTACAAATACACCGTAGGAGGTGCTACTTGTTTTATACCAACTACGTAAAAAACGGGATCACCATATTTTATCGTTCATTATAAATACACAATCAACGCCTATTGTCAATACCAATACGCACATTTATACGATAAGCTACACTACATCTCGTCTACATCGATTAATTAGTAAACAGAAATTAATTAATCGTTCAAGTTAAACAAAACCCACCAGTGTGGTCTCCGCGCATACCGGTTTCGGAGCGTAGAACTTCAAACGAAATAACTTGAAGACTACGTGGGAACGACACCGAGAGACGTGGCGAGTTCAACAAGGGATCCAGATAATCTGTCAAAGAAGTCAATTATTATGCAGTTCGGAGTAATAACAAAGACCGTCATACTGTAAGTAAAAAAAAAAAAAATAATAACATAAATATTTTTATATTATAATAATATTATTATCACTAACTTGAATAATAGAATAAAATTACTGTATTTTTTATTTTATCTTGACCTACTGACATAGTAACATAATTGTAATTTTTTTTTATTATTATTGTCGTTTTGTTTTGTTGTTATTATACACTATAATAACAAACTAACACTTTTAATGTATGTCTACTCAATCAAGTAGTGGTAATAGTAGCAGTGATAGGAGCCCAGATACATCTACAGTAAATAAAGGTTATAATACTCCTATATCAAATAACTTTGACGATAATTTAAAATATACTGGCCCAAATACTAGGTCACGAGCACACCAAAATAAAAGATACCATAGGAAATCTAGAAGTGTAGAATCATTATTCTCTGATACTAGGGGAAATATTTCAACTTCAGTACCTTCGGATCAAATAGGTGAAGAAAATACACCAAAACAAATAAATAAAAATACCGAACTACTCGGTTTAAAATTTTTGGGGGTGGATAATTCGTGTACCATTTCCAAAATGAACAATACAGTTCTTTCATTAGAAACAGCCATTAAATTGGTTCCTTTTTTCAATGGTGAAGATTCAGCTGATATCTATCCTTATCTTAGCGCATGTGATTTCGTAATGTCTAATGTCGATAACAACATAAAGCCAGTTTTGTTACAAGCTATTCGTACAAAATTAAGTAAAAAAGCTTTTGCGATAACTCAACATCGTGATGTAGAAGATTGGGCAGGACTTAAACATTTACTCGAATCAAACTTTTGTGCTAAACGTACACCAGGATATCTACAACTTGAACTTACATCAACAAGACAGTCTCAAGGAGAGTCAGTTCATGACTACTCTACAAAGGTTGAAAATCTACTCAATGAATTATGTAATGTGAGCACAAAGGGAAAATCAACCACAGATGCCACAGCAATACGTACATATATAAAAGAAATTACTTTAACGACGTACGTAGAAGGATTATTACCTCATTTAAGAACAGTGATTAAATCAAGAAACTTTGAAACACTGGAAGATGCAATGAAGGCAAGTCTTGAAGAGCAGAAAATTTATCAATCATCAAAAGAGACTCAACGAATACTTAAAGGAGGAAACCAAGGCAGAAATAACAATCAAAAGTATTGCGAAATTTGCAATCGTAATAATCATTTTACAAATCAATGCAGATATGGAAATCGCGGTCAAGATACTGGCCAACAAAATTTTCAATCAAAAGTACATTCAAATCCAAATAATAAAGATGTGAAAAAGATAACATGTGCTTATTGTAATAAACCGGGACACTCCGAAGATGTATGTTACAAAAAGAAAAAAACAAATAAATCCAATGGACAGTTTTCGGGAAACGGGCCAAGACCGAGTGGCTCGGGCAACCAATCGGTCAAAACATTAAAAACAATAGCCTTAAACCTGCAAGAACCTTGTCATTCAAAATCAAATTAATTGATAATCATGCTTTATATAAAATTCCACAATGTACAAAATATATCGTAAAGCTACTTGTAGACACAGGAGCTGATCTTAATTTAATAAAACTAGGTGCTCTTCACGATGATGTTCAAGTATCAGACACAAAAATATTCATGTTACAGGGGATAAATGATCAAACAGTTAAGACCCTGGGATTTACAATGTTGACAGTCATAAATGGAAATCAATCTTCCGAAAGTGAATTTCATGTAGTTCCGACAAATTTTCCAATTATAGGCGATGGTATTTTGGGAAAACCATTTTTAACGGAGAATCAAATTGTCATTGACGTAGGAAAAGGGGAAATTACATCAAAATTAGATGACGTCACAACTATTCCAGCTAGATGTGAAACAATTATTCCAGTAGATGTGTCAGATCTACAAATTCAAGAACATCAGAGCATACTAGTTTACGCTCAAAATGTAAATAATGAAATAATATGTGGAAATATATTAAATAAAGTAAAAAATCATCAGATTCTCATAAGTATAATTAACCCAACAGAAACTCAGATTGTGGTACCTACACCAAAACTAACAGAGTTATCACACGAAATAATAAATGAAGAATCAATAAAACATTTTATACATACTAATAAGGTAACAAAAAATGAACAAAATCGGATTCAACTTCTGAAGAACTTTCTCAAAACAGATCATATGAATCTTGAAGAAAAAGTATCCATTGAAGAATTATGCAGTGAATTTTCCGATATATTTTTTCTCGAAGGAGATAAAATTACATGTACAGACGCTGTATATCATGAAATAAGAACACCAGGAACAACACAACCCATCTATCAACGACCTTATAGACTTCCATATTCACAGAAAGAGGAAATAGATAACCAAATTGAAAAATTGGAGAAAGATGGAATAATTGGGCCCAGTGATAGCCCATGGAATGCTCCATTGCTAGTAGTGCCAAAGAAGATCGATGACTCAGGTGAACAAAAATACAGAGTTGTAGTTGATTTCCGTAAATTAAACAACCTTACTGTGGGAGATGCTTTCCCAATGCCAGATGTCAATACAATCTTAGATCAATTGGGAAATGCAAAATATTTCTCTTGCTTGGACATGGCGAGTGGTTACCATCAAATTCCAATGCGACCGGAAGACAGACAAAAAACCGGTTTTAGCACCGAAAAGGGCCATTTTGAGTTCAATAGGATGTGTTTTGGACTAAAAGGAGCTCCGGCAACTTTTCAAAGACTTATGAATCAGGTACTTATTGGTCTCAACGGTGTGAAATCTTTTGTTTACCTGGATGATGTAATCGTTATTGGAACATCTATTAAAGATCACGAAAATAACTTACGAGATGTATTTAAAAGATTTCGTAAATATCATTTGCAACTTCAACCACTGAAATGTCAATTCTTAAGTAAAGAAGTAAGTTATCTTGGTCACTTGATAACTGATGAAGGTATTAAACCAGATCCAAAAAAAATATCGTGTGTAGCTAATTATCACACTCCAACAAATGCTAAAGAGCTAAAATCATTTCTTGGATTAATAGGTTATTATCGAAAATTTATCAAAGACTTCAGTAAAATATCAAAACCATTAACATCTTTACTAAAGAAGGATCAACAATTTATATGGACGGATGCTTGTGAAGACGCATTTCAAACATTCAGAACCATATTGACCAAGGAACCAATACTTCAATTTCCTGACTTTTCTCGACCTTTCAATATTACAACAGATGCCAGTAATTGTGCAATAGGAGGAATATTATCGCAAGGAAACATTGGGTCAGACTTTCCAATTTCCTATGCATCACGCACATTAAATAAAGCTGAAATTAATTATAATACCACTGAAAAGGAGCTGTTGGCAATAATTTGGTCGGTTAAACAATTTCGTCCTTACATCTACGGTCGAAAATTTAACATCATAACGGACCACAAACCTCTATCGTGGATGTTTGGAGTTAAAGATCCAGGCGCTCGTCTTACTAGGTGGCGACTTCTGCTAGAAGAATACGACTATTCAATCATTTATAAACCAGGAGTTCAGAACACAAATGCTGACGCTCTTAGCAGAATAGCAGTTTCTACTACTTCAGCAATTGCGCCTCAATCGACTAGCGAATATAAGAAATTTCTTGAAGAAATATCTCAACGTGTCATTATAAACAATAATGTTACTGAAACAGCGGGTAATTTATTCGATGCTGCAGATGAATATGCATTAGGACATTGTGTTTCTCAAGATTTTTGTATGAAAAAAGGGATAGGTCTCGAATTTAGAAGAAAATATGGTCAAATTAAACAGCTAAAAAATCAAAATAAACTGGTAACAGAAATAGCTTCGTTACAAGTAAATGGAAAAACTATTCTTTACCTAATTACAAAAGAAAAACATTGGCAGAAACCTTCGAATGAAAAAATGTTTTTAACTTTAAAAAATTTACGAACTTCCTGCGATTCAAATAAAATAAAAAAACTGGCTTTACCAAAAATATCTTGTGGAATAGACCAATTAGATTGGTCTGAAATACGCACAATGATTCGATTCCATTTTAAAGGATGTGAAACCAAAATACTAGTGTTCATTGATGACACATATACAGAAGAAGATAAATATAAGATTATCGAAGAATTTCACAATTCACCACTTGGAGGTCATCAAGGAATTTCCAGAACAATCAAAAGAATTAAACAACAACATACATGGAAAGGATTGAAAAAAGATGTACAAAATTTTATATCGTCATGTCAATCATGCCAGCGAAATAAAACCCTTAATAAAACCGTCAAACAACCCATGGTTATAACAACTACATCTTCCAAACCATTTGAACGTATATTCCTAGATATTGTTGGACCAATTACCAAGTCTAAAAAAGGAAATAATTATATATTGACACTACAAGACGATTTAACGAAGTTTTCTGCTGCATATCCGTTAGTATCTCATGATGCAAATTCGGTATCGAAAACATTCGTTGAAGGTTTTGTATGCCAACATGGAATACCGGAGTCAATCTTAACAGATTGTGGTACAGAATTTATGGGTAAAATATTTGCTGCCTGTTGTAAGCTATTGCAAATAGATAAACTGCATACGACACCATATCATCCTCAATCTAATGGTGGACTTGAAAGGTCACATCAAACGTTAGCTGCTTATCTTCGACACTATGTCGATAAACATCTTGATGACTGGGATGACTATGTACCGTATGCAATGTTTGTATACAACACTACAGTACATACAACAACCAAACACCAACCATACGAGTTAATATATGGATTCCCTGCCTCAATACCACATACATTAAGCAGAACTCCTCAACCTAGATACAACTACGACGATTATGTCTTCGAGTTAAAACAAAAACTTCAAGAGTCACACAAACAAGCTCGAGAAAACATATTATTAAGTAAAGAAAAATCCAAAGAAACATATGATCAAAATCGACATGAAATTAACTTCAATGTAGGAGATCGAGTTTGGATAAAAAATCACCAACCGAAAGGCAAATTAAGTCCTAAATGGCTTGGACCGTATTTGGTTACTCAATTAGAAGACAATGAAAATGTCATAATACAAAAAGAACGAAGAGAAGTGAAAATACACATAAACGAACTTAAACTGTGTGTTCCATAAAAAAAAAAAGAGATAATATAATATCATTTTGTATTATTAAAATTATTAAAATTATAAAAAAAAAATAAAGATAATAATAATATAATATATTTCACCTGACTTAAACATTCCTGTAAAATTAGATGTATCTGGTATGTCTGAACTGTATAGAATAATGCAAACTACAATCGTTAAAAGTAATGATTTAATTATATTTATCAATACGATTCCTTTAGTATTAAGTAACATGTATAAACTATATAATGTTCTACCAAACCCGGTATATTTAGAAAATAATAGATTTATGTTTATACAACCTAGGTTTAAGTTTATAGCCATAACTATTGATCAGGAATATTTTATTAACTTAAGCGAAAACGATGTTAGTTTGTGTACTGATACAAACCGTTCTAAAATTTGTAAAAACTTTTTAGCCAAAAGGGTAGTGACATCAAACGAATGTGAAATAAATTTAATTTCTTACTCCGATATTACAGAATTAGCAGATTTTTGTAAAATAAAATATACTTCATTTAAACATGGGATTTTTCATAAAATTATGTCTTCAAACTCGTGGATTTTCACGGTAACAAACCAAAATGTAATTTTAACGTGTTTCAATAAAGATTCAATAACAGAAGTATTAACTGGATCAGGAATATTATCACTAAGCGAACAATGTTCCGCAATTTCAGGAGGTTATCGCATGATTCCGTTTAGAACAATTTATTCAGAATTAAAATCAGACTTCATACCAACTATGAATTTAACTAAATATATACATAATGTTAACACAATAAAAGAATATGTATCCCCAGAAGTAGTATTTTCAAAGTATAAAGATGATAATGAAGTCACTATCCCAAAAGATAATTTAGATTATAAGCAATCTTCAATTTATATAAACTATTATGTTATTGGTTTAATAATACTATGTTGTTTACTAATAATTATTCTGTCAATTATCACAATGAAAAAAATATTTAATTTTAAGAAAATTAAAAATGTCAATGTAAACCAACCGAGTTCGACGGAACAAAATAAACAAAACCAAGATGAACTTAAAATAAGAAAAGGAAAATCATTACCCAAAATAATTGTTTAAAAGTAGGATAATGATCTTCCGTCTAACCCGGGGGGTGTTATATGCCCACCACTATAGAGACTATAGAGACGCTTGTTTTACAGAATATAATAACGCCTGTATGTAGGCGTCTTATCTTAGATATTTTGCTAATACGCGACAAGACTGTAGTATCGGTCCTGTCGGCAATTCAGTCTAGAACTCGACTCATTCGAGCTAAGTAGTGAGCTTGTAGTATAAATCATATTTTTTAAAACTAATAAAGTATAATATTCTCATATAAATCTAAAACGTGTATTCTTTTTATTAATAAACTATTAAACAACATTTGATTATCACCCGCTACACAGAGAACGGTTTCAACAAATTGTCGTCTTCGGATACAACCAGAGACACAATATAAAATATAACAGAACATCACAGGCATACGCAGTGGCGTTCATAACAAAACAATAATTTCAAGGGTGGTGTCCGGTAAAAAAAACTTGATCTTGTTAACATTGAAGCATTTGAAAACAAAATTATGTTATATGTTGTTTACAATAATAACTAATGCTTGGACAGGTAATCTCCCGGTTACGGAAAATAATATCAATAAATTCTAATTTTCGTATGAATAAAATAATTATTATATCTTGTAAATATTTTATTTTTATATTACCTTTTTTTAAGCTACTCGTGTTTTTATTTACCTATTTAAACACGAATAATTAATATACAAATTGTATGATTAAGGCTGTTTATTTGAAGAACGATGAAAAAAAAGGAATATACAGTATTATGTTCTTTTGTTGAGTGGAAAAATATTTTCAATATTGAAGGGGTATTTATAAAGGACAATCATGGAGTTGTGGTGTCAATTTTACAGAGCAGTTGAAGAGGCGAGGGGGATGTCAAAGTTTGAGGGGTTGTTATGGAGTGTTCAGAGCTAGCTAGGGTGGTAGTAGTATTCATCGAAAGTGTAAGCAGGGAACGATAATGTGAGGTGTGGCCAAATCGGTGACGGGAGAACGAGATTATACTATGCATTTCCTAAGAAGATTAAGGTTGTAAAACCAGTGCAGTGTTGAGCTTTGAAATAGTTCTATGCCAAGTTCCGAAATGAGGTGGTAGCGTTTCTCAATGGCTTAGCCATAAAAATCTTTATGTACGTCGTAAGGTTAGGACTGATAAGTTAGACCACGGGATTTTAATACTCTGAGGGCACCCGAGAGATGGCGTGGATTTAGATCGTTTGTCGGTGAATTCGCGATCTGCGTTTCGTCGACCGTTTTCGTGATCAACCGGAAACATGATATCAATACCGCCGTAGAATATGACTTCCGGATCGCAGACCGCCGTGGAGCCAATACATACGCATAATATATTATGATATTATATATTATATTTTTTACGCGATCGTGGTTTATTTTCCACACTATACCGGAAACATTTTGCCCGACGCGTGCGTAAATACGACTTTGCGAGATTACGACTTCCTGTGGCAACAACCGTGGTATACAGAAACATGAGCATAAAAGCGACAATATTGAGTGTCGTTTGGGTCGTAAACGAGCCACCACCCTTCGACCACTGTCCACTATGAGTATGCCTCGTTTTAAACTTGTAAAAAATACCCAAAAACATATCCATCGTCGTACGGATAAGCGTTTCGATTATTATTATTATAATCAGTCGTTATGTTTTTTTTTTTTTTTTGATTGCAAAGTTCTCATGGGAATTTGAAAAAACGAGCTAAAAAACGTTTTGTAAGTCTCGAACGCTGTCTTTACCGGTACTTTCTATTTTTTTTTTTATGAGTAAGGTAGCGTGGAATGGCTCACGAAGCACGACTTCATATACTAACTTGATATTTTCGGATTAATAATATTCGTCTTTGTCATAAACGGATCTTTCGAAATAATCATTGATTTAACATTTTCCAAGTAGGAACCGTACCTACGGTAATATTATTATAATTTAATAAAATATTCGTATAATATTAATATATTATAATTACATTATTAAGTAAGTACCTTAATAGTTAATGTTTATTACCGAATTATTCAAATTAGAAAAACTATACTGCCTGCGGCTTTTGTACAGTGTAAATATTTATTCGCCATTAAAGCGATGGAAAAAATAAATATATTATACTTAATACGCGTCATATATTTATATATTTATATATACGCAAACGAAGTATTGATTTCTCTGCAGCAGGGTATACGAAAAATGCTGTTCCGGCCACGTCGTCGACGTTTCTTATTCGTCATTTTCGCCACCTTTGCACCGTGAATTCGAAACCGCTAGAATAATAATAATAAAATAATGTACGTATAATATTATTATACAACCCCAGAAAAAAATAACGTAAGAACGTAGATTTTGAAATACCTATTGCCATTTTTACCGTTTTTGTCGATACTTCGTTATTCTTGCGATCAAACACTTTATAATATGATATTATTATATATATTGGTATCTTGATATGGGTACACCGATTTTCGTTTTATTTCGATATTGTAATCGTTCGAAACACATCTCAGACGTATAATTTATTTGATCACGACGTAGGTACACCAAGTACTCCATTTTTTTGCATGCAATGTGTACTGTATTATAGTCGCTTCACGTCGTCGTTGACGCGTTTCGAATTAAAAGGTCCATCATAATATCTGAAAACGGAAGTAAATATTCATCGACGGCAGTACCGTCACGCGAGTCTGAGGAAAAAATAATAAAACCACGTAGGTGTAATAAATGCAGTAAATTGTAAGTACAATTTGTACCTAATAAGTACCTACCTAATTGATTTTTGCATTACATTTTATTTCTAAGAACATTTTTTTTAAATATGTTTTGATTCATTTTACGTTGGCGCCCACCATTTCAGGAAATACTAATATTTTTGAAATAATTTATTTTCCATAATTTTAAGTTGTTACAAAAAAACATTTTTGGTAAAAAAATATTTTCTGAGTTTATTACTCTTTTTAATGAATATGTACATTTATTTTTAATTTCATATTCCGAAGCAGAATATTATTTTTATCAATACAAATAAAATTTCGGACAAGTATAGATTGTTAGTAAGTTATAACTTAGAAGTATTTAAAGTTAAGCTGTACGGAGTAGCGGACAAACATTTTGCGGGTTACATACCCCGTTCCACTAAAATTATAAACAACACGTCATAAACTACTCGGCATAAATTACATTTGTATCCATAGAAATAGTACAAAAATATTTGACTTTGCAATAAGGTATGCATGTTATTGTCATTAAAAAAAGTAAAAACGTTAACGATAAAAATTGGTAAATAACATTGCGTTTTGTAACGATAAAACAGTAATAGTATATTATTTAAACAAATATTTTTCTCTTAACATTAAATTGATCATCCGGTATATTTATTCTATACCTTGACAATTCTACCTGTCGCGAATATGACAAGATCAAACATAGGTAATAGGTAATAATATAATAATATATAATATATAATTATAATTATAATACATAATATATAATATTATGTTATTGAAATAACGCCTGCACTGTTGATACTGCTGTTATCAGCATAGGAGTGCGCACAGGTGGTGCCTGGGGTGCCTGGACTCCCCGGACCCTTTACCAAAAACGACAAGGTCCCTAATCATTAATGAAGTGTAAATTAAATTAATGAAATTATTGACGAATTCAAAAATGTTTGTGCGCCGTGCCGCTCCTACTTTGAAAATCGCGGTTAGCGACAACGACTCGCGGAATGTTGTGGACGGGAAGGGGCGAACTCACAATATATTACCTCGTACAAGTCTTAATGCGTAATGACGCGATATATATATTTTTTACACACTAGTAATCAATGTAGACGCCGGGTACAATTTAACACGCGCTACACCAATAATAATAATAATAATTTGAACAATAAACAATAATAATAATTTAAACAATAGGTAATAATAATTTTACAATATGACCTGATCGACACCTCGGGGACAGGTCACTGGTCAGCACGGTCCTCGCTGGAAATGCGACAGCGTCTTCCTCGTCAACAGCCAAAATCGGCACTGCGGCGCAGTTGAACGACGGCCCAGCGGTGACACGTATAATAATTAATAAATTCGGTGGTGCGCGGTGACACAATCCGTCAAACTTAGACTGTCTCCAAGTTTACGACGGTATAGACGTGCACCAATTATAATCATAAATAATAAATAATGACTAATAATGACCACGAGGTCTAAACACAGCCACACGAAGCAACGCGAACCGGCGGTGCGTGATCCGCCAAGTTCGAGCGTAGGTAAGAGACAAACAGGCCGAGTCCCCGGCACGGGGGCCGTGGACGGTGGACGCCGTGGAGGGGGAACGACTCTTCGCGAACATTCCGCGCCGGCCACGAGACTTGTAAAGCCTTTGGACTTTAGTAGATTCGGCGGGAAGTTCAGCCGCGTTCGAACATTCTCCCCCCTGTGAGCTGTGCCTCACACGACGTCGAGAGAACCGGATGGGCAAATTTCAACGATGGAGGTGAAGGTCCAATGCCCATCGTCAGATGGTGTTCGCGTTGTCGATCAGGCCAATGACGAGTCTTACATTTGCGTGAAAAATAAAAATCTACATAATGTATACAAAGGAACGTAAGACCAGGAGAAATACATATGATATAAAAAATAATACAAAATATTAAAGTTACAATATGTGTACATCTAAGTATAATAAATAGAAAAAAAATACAAAGTATAATATAAAATAAAATTAATTAATAACACAAAAAAAAATTTTTTTTTATATATATCAACCAACGGGTCATTGAGCATTTGCCCCACACTGAGCGATTGACAACATCTTTGGTAATCGAGCGTAGCATAAAAAATTAAACGGGTGAGCTGAAGCAATGAGCTGAAACGTCGGCACGCGTGGTACCCACAAGGTCCCTGTACCTAACGCGACAAAAGGAACATTATTTGGTGGGTAACAATATGAGTTTAACCACTGGTCGTACGACGCTACCTGCTCGCGTTAAAACTCGAGCGACACGGACATGACCATCAGTACCGGGAAACAACTCCACTATACGACCGAGTCGCCACATCAGGGGGGGGCTTTGGTTGTCTACTACCACGACCATATCGTCCACCTTTACATTGGGGACACCCTTGGTCCACTTGGACCTCTCCTGTAGCGTAGTCAGATACTCAGAGGACCAACGGCGCCAAAAAGACTGATGACATTGATCCATCAACTTCCACCGATCGGTTAAACTACGGACGGGATCTGGACCCGATCTAGGCGGAACGGTAAGAAGCGGTTGACCTATTAAAAAATGACTAGGCGTCAAACACTCGAGGTCATGCGGGTCCGTCGAGGCGGGCGTGAGCGGACGCGAATTTAGAACGGCCTCTACGCGCGCTAATATAGTCGTAAACTCTTCGTACGTGAAGATGTGTGTCCCTATGACTCGTATTAAAAGTCGTTTTGTCGATCGCACCGCCGCTTCCCATAAGCCTCCGAAGTGGGGAGCGCTAGGCGGATTGAAGTGCCACTCGCAGATAGCACGCGAATTGGCGATAGCGGCCCGACCTTCCGGGCTGTGGATAAGCGCGCGTAATTTTTTATCGGCCCCGACGACGTTAGTGCCGCAGTCCGAGAACACGTCGCTTGGCAAACCTCGACGGGCAATAAAACGATCGAACGCAGCTAGAAAGGCGTCGGTCGACAGGTCGGTCACCACTTCGAGGTGGACAGCTTTCGTAGTAAAACAAATAAAAACCGCAATATAAATTTTGAAAACGCGTGATTTGCGTAGTCTAGTCTCGCGCATTTGTAAGGGGCCCGCATAATCGACGCCTACACGCTCGAAAGGTCGTCGCTGTTGGACACGAGTATCGGGCAAATCTGCCATTAACGGCTGTACACGTTTAGCATCGAACCGCACACAAACCGAACAGTTTGTAATAATACTATGTAACACCGATCGAAGCGATATAATCCAAAATCGACGTGAAATAAGCGCGGTAAGAACTCGCGGGCCCGCATGACAAGTCACCAGGTGCCAACGATGGCACAATAAAATATGCGTAATGCGAACGCTTGGCCAACAAAATCGGATGCTTACAATCATACGTTAATAATGAATGCCGCAGGCGTCCGCCAACGCGAATAACACCGTCCGGATCGATAAAGGGCGCTAAACGAGCAAGCGGCTTGGACGAAACATGTTTACCTGTCGACAACTCGTGTAACAGCACGGCGAAATGTACGCGCTGGGATTCAGCCTCTAATATGCGAGCGGCATGATCTAATTCCGACTTTTGCAAATATGCGGGCGCGATTTGGTCCGGTTGTCGACGTATTCGCCGAATACCGGCGGCAATAAACCGGCGCATATACGCCACTACTCGTAACATACGGTCGTAACTAGAAAAACGATTAAACCATTCGACTTCAATTTCGTCAACACGGGCGGCGCAGGACACTGGACGAAGTTCGGGCAGGTCACATAACGGTAGCGGCGGACGAGCATCGTCCCATTCCGATGGGTCGCCATACGCTAGTTGTGGGCCGTGCCAATACAATTTGTGCTGCGCTAAGGCAGCCGGCATGATGCCGCGCGACGCGCAGTCGGCGGGGTTATTGACCGAGTCAACATGCCGCCATCGACAGTCCGGCAGTAAAGTGCGAATTTGGTGCACTCGATTCGATACATAAATTTTAAATGCTTCGTGCGGGGCACCTAACCATGATAACACTATCGTGGAATCTGACCACGCATTTATGCCGACAATATTAAGTTGCGGGGCCAAAATGTCGCGAACGCGACTTAACCAACGAGCCAATAACAATGCGGCGTTTAATTCTAATCGGGGGATGGTTAATGATTTTATGGGCGCTAATTTAGTTTTCGTACCAATTAAAAATACGGACGCGTTAACATCGACGTCAGCCATACGCACATACACGACCGCCGCGTAGCCGAGTTTCGAGGCGTCACAAAATCCAATTAAATAGCACGGCGCGCCGTGACTCGAGTTCAAATAACGCGGAACCCGAATATTTAATAACGACGGTAGGTCGGAGACGAACGCGATCCATTCGTCGTGAATATTGTTTGGTAAAGGATCATCCCAAGTCATGCCGAGATGCCAGGTACGCTGCATTATGGACTTAGCCAAAAATACCGCGGGAGCGAACACACCTAGCGGGTCGAATATACGCGCTACTAAAGAAAGGATGCCACGTTTAGTGCATACGGGTGCTGAGTCAAGACTTAAGGCGCAACAAAAAAAGTCCCCCTCGGGATGCCATTGTAAGCCGAGCACCTTAGTACCGTAGCCGTCGACCGATTCGAACGGCATAGGCGCACACACGCGATCTGCGGCTGATACCGCGTCTAAAACACGTGGCGTATTTGACGCCCACTTTTTCAGTTCTAATCCCGCCTTGTTCATAACAGAAATTAAATCGGACTGCAATTTTAATACGTTCGAAATTGTATCTGCCCCGTCGCAAATGTCGTCGACATAGGTTTGACGCGTCAATGCGTTACGCACTAACTCAAAATTATCGCAATCATCGGATGCGATAGTTTGTAACACGCGTAGAGCGAGATAAGGCGCGCAATTAACGCCGTACGTAACGGTATTTAATTCATATTCTACAAGTTCGTCGTGTGGCGACGGTCGCCAAAAGATATGTTGGAATTGACGATATTCCGGTAAAATTAATATTTGTCTATACATTTTGCAAATATCGGTCGTAAACACGTACTTGGGGACCCGAAATCTAGTCAAAATGTCGACTATGTCCTGTTGTAACTTAGGACCGGTAAACAAACAATTATTCAATGACGGTCCGCGACTACTTTGCGCGGAAGCGTCGAATACAACGCGTATTTTATTTTCATCGATCGCCGGACGATACACCGCGTGGTGCGGAATAAAATAACGTCCCGGGGACGTCGCGACGGACATATGACCCAGCGAAATGTATTCCGACATGAATTGGACATATAATGATTGTAATTGAGGGCTTGTAGCCAATTTACGTTCGAGTGCGTCAAAACGTCGCACCGCGAGTTCGCGGGACCCGACGAAAGTATCAGCTGACGGCGGCGCACGAAAGGGCAACGGTACCGAAAAACGGCCGCACGGCAAGCGTATAGACTGTTTACAAAATAATCTTTCACAACGCCCCTCGTCCGTGAACGTCGCGGGCGCAGCCTCTGGCTCCTCAACCTGCCAAAACCGTTCCATTAACCCTTCAATGGAAACAGTCATAGCGACCGGCACCGATTGATACGGGTGAGCCTCTCGGTCGGACACTGGGCCAATTAAAATCCAACCAAAGACGGAACTAAACGCCGTAGGTAAAGCTTTGTCCACCGAAAATTTTCGACCGTCCATTATTGACGCGTATACATCGCCGCCTAATAATACGTCAATAGGTGAAGTGATATCGAATGACGGGTCGGCGAGCGCGAGATTAGAATACCTCTCTTTAATGCTCGAGTGTAGCGTTGTTCGAGGCAAGTCACTCGTTATGGCGGGCAACACCCACGCATTTATGGAAAGCACAGGTTCGGACGCAAACCGCGGCTGTACGTTACACTCAACGCGACCTTGGACATTTACTACGGGAACTCCGGATAAACCGCTTATCGGGGCTGTCCAACGGGCGCGCTTAAGGCCTAACCGATCGGCACACGCACTCGTAACGGCGCTTATCTGCGACGCACAATCTATCAGTGCGCGCATTGTTTGCCACGACCCGGAACGATCGCGCATATGCACTAGTGCAGTACCTAAAATTATAGACGAAGCCTGGTGTGGAGGGGGACGCGGCACGGACGCGCATAACGACGCCTCGGCAGCCGGTGGCTCGTTTCGATCATCGTGATCTCTCCTGGACGATATATTTTGATGAAGAAGCGAGTGGTGTTTACGCGTGCAGTTCTGACAACTCGATTTAACATTACACTTGGGAACCCAGTGTTCGTCACTAAAACAATTAAAGCATAATTTTTTATCGCGCGTCCATCGAGTGCGCTCGTCGAGACCCCAATTTTTGAACCGCGAACACGATGTTAATGCGTGTGTACCCGCACAACATGGACACGTACTATTTGACTTGGACGCGACTAAAGACGTCAAGCGAGGCTTCCCAGCGTAATCTCCCCCCTTTCGGAACTGACCTGTCGACTTTGACGGCGCATTATTAGTACTACTTTTGTGGGATTCACCCACAACTTCGAGAATGGCCACTCGGGCCCGGAGAAAATCTAATAATTGTCCTATCGACGGGTAATCGACTGTACTACTCGCTTCAAATAATTTGCGGGTAGAAACAGGTAGACGTCGAAACGCTATAGAAAATAAAATAAAAGACCCAGAATCTGGTATTCTTAGCGCGTCTAGTAATGAGATGGATTCACTGAACGTGCCTACAAACGTGTTCAAGTCGTTAAGCGACTCCTGTGTCATGGCCGACGATTGCAATAATTTATCGACAAGTGCCGTTGCGACCAAACGCGGTCGATTAAATTTGTCAGATAAGGTGTTCATTACTAACTCGTAATTGTCCGCCGACACCGGTATGCCTCGGACAGCGTCGGCTGCGGCACCTTTTAGACAACCTATTAGATAGTACATCTTATCGATATTCGATAAATTGGATCGCGAATTGACAAGCGCTGAAAATCTGTCGCGAAAATTGGGCCACGATCGGTAATCACCATCGAACGTGGGTAGAGGTATATCAGGTAAGCGGGAGAGAGACTTAACCGGATCCTCTCGCGGTTTCTGAACACTTGATGTCCCATCTCGGAGATAAGATAAGTCGACGGCGTCGGCACCTGTCGGGATTAACCGCTGGGCGATATTTTTAGCCGCGTTAATTAGTTGGCGTACCTCCGCTGTCAAGTCGGGTGAATAATCGGTGAGCTTATCGGACGCCACTAAAAGGTCTAATACAGAATCGTCATCCGTCCGAAATTGAAACCATAGCGCGTCTAAATCAGCCGCGTTTAACGCAAACTCTGAGGCTAAATCAGGCTCTGATTGTACGCGCAACGACATAGCATGTATGGCTCGAATCTGTGATATAATGGTAGTACGCTTTACTATAGCACGCGCGAGCTGGCGCGACGTACGCTCAATGTCTTTCTCGTCAATCATTACGAGTGAAGTGTAATATAATATAAATATAAATCAAATACAAATAAAAATAAACTATGTCGCCTATAAGCACCGTAGGAAACACTATGTGGGTACCAGCCCACCAAAAAGATCCAAACACACCGCTACCGAACCCCCACAAAGGTCGGATAACCACGCTCTGCTACCAAAAATGTGCGCCGTGCCGCTCCTACTTTGAAAATCGCGGTTAGCGACAACGACTCGCGGAATGTTGTGGACGGGAAGGGGCGAACTCACAATATATTACCTCGTACAAGTCTTAATGCGTAATGACGCGATATATATATTTTTTACACACTAGTAATCAATGTAGACGCCGGGTACAATTTAACACGCGCTACACCAATAATAATAATAATAATTTGAACAATAAACAATAATAATAATTTAAACAATAGGTAATAATAATTTTACAATATGACCTGATCGACACCTCGGGGACAGGTCACTGGTCAGCACGGTCCTCGCTGGAAATGCGACAGCGTCTTCCTCGTCAACAGCCAAAATCGGCACTGCGGCGCAGTTGAACGACGGCCCAGCGGTGACACGTATAATAATTAATAAATTCGGTGGTGCGCGGTGACACAATCCGTCAAACTTAGACTGTCTCCAAGTTTACGACGGTATAGACGTGCACCAATTATAATCATAAATAATAAATAATGACTAATAATGACCACGAGGTCTAAACACAGCCACACGAAGCAACGCGAACCGGCGGTGCGTGATCCGCCAAGTTCGAGCGTAGGTAAGAGACAAACAGGCCGAGTCCCCGGCACGGGGGCCGTGGACGGTGGACGCCGTGGAGGGGGAACGACTCTTCGCGAACATTCCGCGCCGGCCACGAGACTTGTAAAGCCTTTGGACTTTAGTAGATTCGGCGGGAAGTTCAGCCGCGTTCGAACAATGTTGTTCATTTTAAACGTCGATTATCATTATAAGATTGTATATCTATATATTGTTATGTAATATTAATTATTAGAATGAATAATAAAATAAAATAAAATAAATATTTTAAGTGCATTTGATATCTTTAGAACATTTGCCTGTATCTATAATTGTTCTCAAAATTATTGTAGGCCCTAATTTTTAGTGTGCCCTCCCGGAACCAAAAGTCTGCGCACGCCTATGGTTATCAGGCACGTACACAAAAAAACGGAGGGGGGGTCGAACTCACCAAACCCCTCATTATACGTGCTTGGCTGTTATGCTGGTGTCCTAGAGACAAAGGCGAATCGCCACAACGACGGGTTTTAATCACCACCGTCGGGCATGCAGCCGGCCGGGTGTCGGTAGCCTATCGCTTTTTATGGCTAACTGTGTATAATATAAACGAGGAAATATTTTTTTTACAAATATATTTTATCATTTTATTTACGCTCAAGTTTTAAATCTACTTATGGTGCACTTCGTAAATAATCGTTTAAGCCCACCGTGAAATGTGTTGCGTGCGTACTGCAGCAGTGTTCTGCCGTCCTATTATAATTATTGTAAGGTTATTGAATTCAAACTAGCTTTTTCATAGATTATAAAAGTTATGATACCTACTATATCTACTTATACATTTTATTGTAGTGAAATGTTATTGTATGGTCTAAAATACTTGTGACTCATCATCTCAGTGTTGAGACTTATCTAGATAAAAACATATACGGCACTAACGGCGCTGTGGTTATAGCTTACAAGATGAAAGTACTAAAATATCGCTCTTTTTATTTAAAAAAAATGTATACAGCTTTATAGTTCCAAAAGAAATGTTGTTGTTTTTTGATGTTTACAATATTATATAGAACAACTTTTAAAAATATACATCATTTTTGTTATTGAAGCCATATACTCGATCTAATAACAAGACGTCACAATACAGTTTTTTTTTATATTTTACTAGGAATTGTTAAACAAATTCAATGATGTATCGGTTATTAAATAGGAAGAAGTAATAACTAATATTATAAAGTGAATAGTATGATGTGGTATAGATATTGTGGTCGTATTTAATATTATATAAACAAATAAACCATTACATATAGCAAAGAAAGGAAACACATTTTTTAAATAATTAATAACAAAAATAATTTATACCATTCAATTATTGTTTGCTTGCTTACCACAAAAATATCGTTAATATTTGTCTAGAAATGGTTAAGTATTAGGTCATATTTTTATATATTTTTTCAAAACTCAATAAGGAATATGTGCCTAAAAAGTTTTAAATTCATGTCACATTGATGATTGATGTATGTGTCACTCGGAGCCGGAAGCATTATCATTCGGCTTAATCAAAGTCTAGTTGGACTGTTGGGGATTCCGAAATGGATGGTATTATGAGGTGAGATATTTTAGGTTATTTTACTGTATTTAAGACTTTAATCGACCACATTCTTAATCACGAAACATAATAAAATCTATTTTTTAAAAACGAGATAAAAACAATAATTAGATAGTACATTTGAAAGCAAAAAGATTTCAATCATTAACTGTATTTACTTATGTAAATAATATAACTATAATAGTATAATATAGTTCCTGACGGTTCGTAAAATATTGTGTATTCAATCACACATTTTGTGTCAACCCACCCATTCACCTTTTTCCAACTAATTATTTTTTATACGTACTTGTACACTGTGTAGTACAACTAACTTAAAAGTTAAAAGTTGATAACAATAATATGTGGAATGTTTTTGGCTAAAATCTATACAACTTACAAATAGAAAAATAAATAGCTACCTATACTTCATTGTAATTTAAGTATAATATTATTACAAAATATTATCCTTCAAATAAAGACTAATGTTTATTATTAAAATTATATATTATAATAATAACAAAACGACAGGAATTTGTGGGTTCTGCAGCTGTGTTCAATATATTTACTTGTTTGTTGCTACTACACTTTAGATTTATCTATATTGTCAAATCTACACGGCGACCAATAGTCTTGATTTGTGTAAACAATGCAAATAAAAAACCCAACTAAATTTACTGTAGCAAATAGTATGCTATCCAGGGATTGTACCGATTGAACTTCAAGATTTCACTTATTTCGAACAACTTTTAATTGCCAAAGTATAGCGGGTTATGCGTGTGTACAGACTACACATGAAATCAAAAGGTTCACTAGAGTCTAGACCAGTGATTCCCAACGTGGGCGCTACCGCCCCCTTGTGGGCTTTTTAATTTTGAGGGGAGCGTTTAATTTTATTAGATTTAAGAGTTTAGTACATAAAAATCTGAGGCGGGGGTGGTGTGAGATTTTTGAAAATCTAAAAGGGGCGTTGAGTAAAAAAAGTTGGGAGTCACTGGTCTAGAGTCTAGACTCTAGACGATACGCATACAAAGCGAATCTCATTAATATCGGTCAAGATACCTATTATACTGAAATAGTTAATGGATCTCCTCAGAAAACAACAACCTTAAGTACAATTATGTTTATTTAATGTCGGTACCGAGTATCGTGGTTTTCATGTTAGACGGCTTTAAATTCCTGTAGCTCTTCAATTTTTGAAATTTAACAATCCATACCGAGACATAATGGCTGCATACGAATTGCGTCCCAGAATACGAAAATATAAATCGCGATATCCGGTTGCGTCAGTTGTTTTTGCACAACACATCCGAATTGCGTCCACGATTTTCTCGCGACATGTAGGAGTTGCGTCCCGGTTAATAATTATTGATTAGTTGGTGAATATTATACATATTTCCCTTCCAACTTTTACAGACTAAGGACTGTCATTTGTATAAATGGTGTGATTAAAAATTGTATGTTATAAATTATTTATTGTTTTAAAATGTAATGTTGATTTTGGAATCAATCGATCAATACCATCTATCCTAGTTTGTTATTGAGTTTTTGACGATTTAAAACGTTTTCGTCGTCTTTGTCGTGTTCGTGATTTAAAGCACTGAAAATTATTTCTTCATTTTCGTTCATTTTAAAATAACACTTGCATAAACGTTTTGAACAAGACCACCTCTGAATATTATCATTTAAATATTTTTGAAAAGAGAATTTGTATCCATTAATACAATATAATAGTTTATTTTTTTCACTGAAAATTTTAATTATTTCAAGATTTTCCATTGCAAAGTTAAATAAGTATAAATAAAAATATATAAAAATACGATGATTAATTGTTGAACATGGAATGTCGAAGTGTGACTGTCGACTGATGCTAACGCGAACAAAATTAATTTATAGATAAGATATCCATAATCGAGATTATCTACCAATTTATTATCAAACATTATTCTTAGTCGTTGAAAAACCCGTGGACGCAATTCGTACATGTCGCATTTAACAATATAACAATTGATGAACAGAGCATTTTTTCTCGACTTCCCGTTTATGATAATTGTTCTCATCAAAATGTGTAGCAACAGTAGAAATACTAGAGAAGCAGCAGATGAGGATATATTCAATAAAACGATGCAAAATCTGACGGATAAGTACAGAAAATCGTTGTACCACAAACCCTTCAATTACAAAAAGTAGACAGACTGTGATTACCCTAAATAACCTAAATACCTTGGCTATCAGCGACAAATTCAATAAAATGAGTTTACGTGTAAAGGATATACTATACACATAGTTTTTCCAGACTCCGGCAATATTCCCACACGCGACAGCCTACTGAATTGAATGATTATACTGGACCTTTCAATATTATAGTAATGGACGTTTTTTCCAAAGATCCACGATTTTCATTTTTTGCATTGAATAGGTGCTTAATAACATGTGGTACTATATTCGTAAAAACAAAACAAAAAAGTTGAACCGCTATGCTGTGAACTGTACAAAAGTTGTCGAATATATTATATAATATATTACATTATAATTTAAGTGTTGGATTTGAATTCAACGAAAAACCATTGCATAAAAAAAAATGATTCTGAGTGGAGACGGTGTGTCACCCAAGCATACATGTATCAAATTTAATAATTAAAAATCACTAAATATCAAGTATCATTAAAAATCAAACCATCATAAAAAGTAATGTTACGGTGCAGTAAACTTTTTTTCATCGTTAAAGGTAGAAAAACTTATAGGAAATGTTCTATTAAAATTTCTAATAATAGTTATGAAAAGAAAAACTTTTATGAATTTCTATCTGAAAAATAATTTGGAAATTTTCGGGATTTTAATGAATTTTGTCAACATTTGAACTTTAATAATGCATATAAAAATAACCGTGCTTATGTATCATTAATATTTTTGAACTGCTATTAAAGAAACTCGCGATGACCCTTAAATTACATTTTTAAGCTTCTTTACTAAAGTTTTCATCGGCAATAGTTTAAAAAAAAATTACAAAATTCAAGAAATGTCTCAAGACTATAAATAGCTTTAAAAGAGTCAAAATATTTCGCCATCATATTTGGAAAATGCTATTATAAATATTTGGTGAAAATTTCAATAGTGTCTACGGTTATTAGCTTTTGAGTTATACCAAAAAAATAAAATGGATTTTTCCAAAATTGGTTTTGCGTAAGAATTCCCATTATTCCTTCATTTTTTTTTTGTTTTTCCCGATGGTTTCAAAAACTACTGAGAATTAAAATTTTGACCTACCAAATGCAACTAGATTTAATTTTCCTTCAGAAAAGATGGTGATGTCGAAAATCGGAGAATTTTAAGTAGGTACCTCAAATGTTGATGACAGAAAAATGTTAACACATCATTGTAAATACAATATAATATTATTATGCGTTGATCACTAAGCTCAAAAACTAAAAACAAATTTCAATGTATCTATTAAAAAATATACAAACCTATTACTTAACTAATGGCCTTTGCTGCCGAGTTGTTTTTATAAGATCAAAAAAAAAAAAAAAAAACCTATTACTGAGCTGTACTATTAACACCAATTCTCAAATTGTGAAGATTTTATATTTTTGAAGTGGTAAAATATTATAGTCAAAATTAATGTGTTTCAATTTTCACAGTTTTACTAAGTATCAAGATTGAAGATAGAATGGTAAATTGGTTAATGGTTTTCGATTGTTGACATTAATGTCTTAGGTATAAATGGCCGTTAAAAAAATTGTGTAATGAAAAAAGTGCAAAATGTTGTGGTGCTCTTCTCGAAGTGGGATGAACTTGAAATTTGAACCATATAGAGGTTCCCTATATTGGTATGTACCGCATGCAAAGTATGAATTTAAGAGTTGAAATTCATAACCCTTCTTATTTTTTAGTTTTGGACATTTCAATTTTATTTCATACATTATCTATCATAAATTCCTATCATACTTTTCTTACAATAGCATTAGTTTGGATTCTTTATTAGGTGGCTAAGGACTAAGTTGGTATTTGATACTTGTTATAATAATATTGGAAATCTGTAATTAACTCAGATTAAAAGTAGCCTAAGTTAGGTACAAACCTTTATTAAGATCGGCTATTTATCTAAATATCTTGCAAATAGTTTATTTAAAATCACAATTATTAAATAATTCTTAAAGAATTTCAATTGCAAAATTCATACTTTGAGTGCGATACCTACCAATATAGGGAATTTATATGGTTCAAATTTCAAGTTATAAAAGTTAGTTATAAGAAAAAAATATTTAGCTCTTGTAAATTAAACCTATAAAAATTATTCCAATTAAAAGTATTAATGCATATTTTACTAAACTTTAGAGGACCATAGTTAATAAACTAGCAAACCAAAATTGATGATTTGATTATCAACATGTTCAGAAAAAAAAGCTTTATCAGAATCCATTAAAAAATATAGTAGGTTGTTGGGATTTGAAAAAATAAAGTTAATTTTGCTATTGGTACAGGGTGTTGAAAAATGTTGAAATTGTTATAAAAAAATTGCCCTTTAAAAATAAAGAAACACATCTTTTTTCGTTTTAACGAAATTCTATGTCATCGATCCATAATCGTTAAATAAAACCCGAGTACAATGACATAAGATACACTCTGTATAACATTAAATAGATTCAACAGACTATAATACTACATGAACAATTCGACATTTAATTATTTGAGAATAAATATTATTTGTATAACCAAATAACGTTGAAATAGTGTATCAATATTTTCAAAATAAACAGTGTTGGTATTTTTTTGCGAAATGCGTACTATTCCATTTTTATTTAATTGAAAAATAAAATAATATACTTAAAATCCATTTATAATCGACTTAAGTGATATTGGTGGGTCGTGAGTGCAGAGTTTGCAATAGGGAAATAAATGTCCTATAGCTTTATTATATATCCTTTAAGGGTAAGTTTTTTTTTTATGTAAGACCCTTTAATTCAAAACGGTTTTCTATTATTTCTAACGGTAATGGCAAAAGCGTTAAAAGTCTAGGTACTTCATCTGATATCCAAATAACCAAAAAAAAAAAATGACCTTTAAAATCTTGCGTAAGGTTTTAATGAAACGACGTGCTTTACGGAAACGTTGGAATAGACCCAAGACTTTTTTCGATTCGAATTCGTTATAATAAGACTCTTTTCTATGAAATGTTCCAATTAGACTTAACGTGGCTCGATTGGCTGACTTGCCCCTTTTTTTTCTCGCAAGCCTTTCGCTTTTATCTCTCGACATTTTGCTCGACCTTATGCACATTATTATAATTTTTTTATCCACATACAAAGTTGACTCGAATAGTTATTATAAAAAAAAAATGTAAGTCGTGTTTCTCGGAATGCGCGGCATAAAATTAATAAAATTTTAAAATTGCGGCGATTGAAAAAAAAAATGTAATAATAACCTTCGGAAATGATGATATTACGCTAAATTATATTTCTTAAAGGCTTAAAACAATAATTTCTTTAGACATCTATACGCGGCTGGTATTAAATTTTACAAACATTAATATAATATACGCATAGTATATAATAGGCATTATGACGTATATTATAGACGTTCGAAGTCAATTTTCTGTCTTTATGCTCACGAGAAATAATAATAATATAATATTTAACTGTACACCGTTTTACGGAAAACTGAGTATGATGTCCTATAGTGCTTATATCGTTATGTTTAATTTTAATAGCGCATTAATTTATTATTTCATTTGTATGCACATTTGAAAATATTTCTAAAAAGGATATAAAATAATATGGCGAATACCGTTATACACCATAATATATTATTATTTATATACCTAGGTATACGTTTATGTGTAGGTATAGGTACATTGTGTGTGCTTATATACATAGGATATACATTTATTATACAACATGCACGCTCGCGTATTGATATAATAATAATGTTCAGCAAATAAAAAACGGGACGAGTCTTAAACGGGGAAAAAAAGTACTCGAATATAATATTATATATACGCGTAGAACCGTTGTGTGCATACCTGGTATCATATGCATACCGAATTTCGTAGTAATTTATTATGTCCGTGTATAGTGTATGCTATTGAAACATGATTTAAAAATAAAAAAATGCTAAAAACTGAAAAAAAAACCGTGAAAACAATATAATAATGCATTATACGACGACTGTTATTTCGAAAATACGATCGTAAAAATAATTTTACCTCGTGTTACACCTCACCTCGGTAACACGTTACCTGACCGTCGAATTATATCTAATTATATTTTATCAAGTCAATAATTCGAGATTTTTTGTGCACTTGAATTATATTTTAGAGCATATACTTGAAAATCCGACAATAGGTAATACATATATATTATGAAAAACACTCGGCTTGTTTACGTACACAATATATATAGCGGTATAATAGCGTTTTTCTGATTATACGTACATTACGTATAGTTGATTTGACATTCGACACGGTTATATTTACATACATATTATAATAAAATGTCGTAGAAAAAAGGTCGCAGCTTCAGTCTATAAGGCTAGCTATAGGTATATATATTATATCAGCAGCTACTCCTAAAACACATAATATCGTCCAGAATCCACGTACACGCGTCACACCTAGTGGTGTGTATATAATATGTGTAGGTATATGATGTACGTACCAAACATACATTTTTTAGGAAGGTTACATAATATAGGGTTGACGGTACCCAAACTCTACTGAAAAACACGAACAAGCACTTCAGATCGTATAGCCGTTAGGGTACCTACTAAAATATGCGCTGGACTCGATGGCCTTAGGATCGCAGGTAGTTGTTATTTTACCTTGTCCACGACAAATTTGATAAATGGCAATGGAATTCACGACATTGTGGCTTTTAATTTTTAATAGTTCGATTTAAATTTCTTTTTTCCTTGTAAACAAAACATTCAAAATTTAGTGCACTTTGAACGGAAAAAGTTCAGAAATTTATTTTGTAACAAACCATTTGAAAAGATTAATTTAAAAAAATCTCTAGTTTACATTTCGTAACTAAATACAATTCATATTTCAGTCGGTATTATGTAATATGTATATGGTGTATTATGTAAAATATATAGTCATACAGTATCCGTCTTAGCTTATATCAACAATATCCAGTAAAAAATGAATACAATAATAATAATATGTCAATATGTATAAATCTTATATAATATATAATAGTATAGTTATATAAATATATAACATAAATAAATACTATTATATAATAATATTCTTAGTGAAGAATGGACGAAGTGACAACGATATGGTATATTGCTGTATACGTGGCAGATCTTTTCTTCATAATAATTATTACATTGGAATGTTTTAAATCATAACTGATGAACGGTCATGATTTTGGTAGATACTATTGATACTATTCTTTTTTTTTTTATTTTTATAATTTTTATTTACAATCTGTTACAATAAAAATATGAACAATAAGTAAAATAGATAATTGAATGAATAAGTGGCTTGAGGAAAGGACGGATTTAAGAAGCCTTCCAGTGAAGACACTTTGTCAACTATTCTTTTAAATGTGTAAACTATAATATTTTTGAAAATTTGAATAAACTTAATAATTCAACACGAAAAATATGCCATTTTACGATTAATAAATATATTATTATATCAATTACAAGCATTGTCGAAACTATAGTTTGGGACGGTGGGGGGGGGGGGGGGGTGAAATGAGCTCGTTCACCCCAAAAACTCAGTTTTTCAGTACCGGTATGTATGCCGAATAAAAAAAATTTTCTACGAACAAGTGTGCTACAACAAAGATTCACCAATGCATCAATATTAAAATTGATCTCACAAAAAATTTAAAAAGCCGAACACATTATAGTTGCGGACATAGCATATAAAAATTGGTTGGTGGGGTTAAAAATATTCGTGTCTTGCAAAAGAGCAATTGTTATTTCTAAAATGTTGTTAAATTATTTAAAATTTTAATTTTGTGGCAAAAATTGTTTATACAATATTTCTAGATTGTTATAGATTGTCTATGGCTGTCGATAAACTGATTAAACATAGACAGCGATTTCAAAAGCAACGGCACAATCTTAATCGTTAATATCAAACAGTAAGTTTCCAATCACTATATCAAAAATAACAATAGGACATTTGTCTGCAATTCGTATGTTACCTTTTTAGATTTTTTTAGATCAACTCACATGGTTTTTGTCACTTGTCCGCCATTCAAAAACACCGAAAAATCCAACAAGTTACATCAAATATCATTTAAAATCAAGTAAAATATCTGTTAACAATTTATTTTCCTAAGCTATAACTGTTTTACTATTGTATTATTTTTGTTTAAATACAGTAGATACCTACGCATAGATATAGGTTTGAATGCATATAATGTTATTATAAGGAATGTGAAAAGAGTTGGGGATGAGGAAAAACCTCTCACGAGTCTTTGAACTCTTCAAAACTTGTGCACCCTCAAAAATATTTGCTTATGTGTGGCGTTATATACCTAGGTACAATATAATAACTGTTGAACACCTCGCCTAAGTATAGTCGACATTGAAGTCATTGTCTTATCTTGTCTACATAATGGTTCATATAAATATGTAGTTGTATATTCTTATTAATAATTTTTATATGTTCGTATATTACACTAGTGATGTCATAAAACTGCAACCGCGAGTATCGACGAGGCCGATATCTTCAAATATAACATAACTCTTGGAGAAAAAAATCCATTCATTCGGATGGGGTGGCATCGCCGAGATAACGTGACCTATAATATTGTTACATAAATAAATACTGAGAGTGAACCGTGCTTAACTATTTTCTGCTCGGCTTAGCGTCACCCTCACACCGCCGGAACTGATATACCTCATAATATTACTATCTACACGACGAGTAATAGTAATAATAATAATAATCATAAAAACATGCGTACAATATCCTATAACGATGCATAACACAGTTAACGCGGGCCATTTTCTCCGGCACATCGTCGAGTTCAAAAAGTTCAGACTATATTCAGTCAAATGGCTCGTCGAGTGTTACGTCTTACGGGTCCTACCTATATATATTGTTATTATAATAACGTTATCTCTAGAATAATATTGTACACGCGTACATTGTGTGAAGAGGGCCGGAGAATCCGAGTGTCGAACCCGCGAAACGTCGTTAAGGCTCCACCGGGTCGTATATATATATATATGTATATATCATTACGTAGTTAGACGGGTACACGGAGATAAAATAAAAAAGCACAAAACTTGGACGATAATGTCAGAATTCACTCCAGAAGATCTTCTCTGGGTTTTTCAAAAATTGCATAGACTCTGCAGCTCGTTTATATATTATTATATTGTGTTTTTGTAGTCGCAGTGTAGTATAGGTACCTACCTACGTTTATTCGTCGGGATAATAATTGTTGACGAACGGAAACATATAGTTAATATACGTCGTACCTATATTGTAATAATTACAGCCATAAAATAGGCTGCAGGATTTTAAAATTTCATAAGATACCTACTAAACATAAGCTCCAGCCTAATATTTCAAGATTTAATTATTTGCGTTAGTGCTAAATGAGTAATGACCCAATTGAATTCGTCCACAATAGCTGTGTGCGTGCTATAACCCTGAAGCATATTTGCTTATGGTATAATAATAGCCAGTTATAGTGTTATAATAGCCAGGGTACAGTAAAAACTGGTTTGTATATTATTATTTATTACTTTAGACTTGGGTTCTGAAAACTTATTAGATTTTGTTGGGTAGGTATCGAGTTCAACTCTACCGAGAGCGTATGACGGAATCATGACTTTCAATTATAGACAATAGATTACTTAGGTATATTATATTATTATTGATATTGAATATTTTGTTTTTTTTTGTTTAATTAAATTGTCTATAAAAATAATTTAAATATTTAGAAAGATAATTAGGGGTACCATTTACTGATAATATCTATCTATATATATCTATATATATATATAAATGGAGCTTGAAAAATTTCATTACCTCATTAATCGAGAACAGCTGGTCCGATTTGGCTCAATTTTTTTTAAGATGTTCGTAATTGCCAGGAGAAAGTTTTTACGAAAGAAAATGTTAGGAAACTCCACAGGAAAAGTAGGAATTTGGATGTAAAAAATACAACAGTGGGGCAACAGTGTGCTATATATTGATTGCTATTGGTTAATCGGGCATGTTTGTTGATTTGTATTATTATTTTTTATCAATATATATATACCTATATACCTATAGGTACATATAGGTATATATATACCTAAATTAATATTTGTGTGTAGATTAGACCTCTGGGAAGAATGCAGTCTAATTTAAAAATGGTTAAATTTGGTTATTTTTATTCGTCTGATATTAGTACGGCTACATTAGGTTAGGATTTTGTATTAATTGATTATATTATTCCACCATAGGTGGAATACGACAAACTTGGTATAACTTTGATACTTTAGAGTTAAATATTATACATTTACGTTCAAACAGCAGGGGGTCCGAGATCTAGATTGCCTACTGCTGCGAATCAGAATTTTTATTCCGGGCAACGGAAAAGTTAAGATACATTTTGAACGCCATACACCGAATAATAAATAACGAATTGAACAAAGTTTGAGTCATATAGAGTTGGTACATTTAACGAGCAACGAAGTGCACGGGATCAGCTAGTACCTATACTTATAATAAATCATTATAAAGGAAAATATTGCATGTGAGGTTATGCCTCACTTGCCTCACCCGACGAGCCACCGATATTGATGGTAGGTACACATACTGACAGCTGATATTTGAATGCACTTTTTCAAATAATAATTTATTTAAACGATTTCCCTATTAAAAATATGAATATGGTTGGTTTCTGCGGTGCAGACGTAATAAATCATGTTAAAATAATTATATAAATTTACTTATTTAAGTGGAAAATACCATAATATGACGAGAGAAAAAAAATTAAAGAACGCCGTCTACGAGTCGTAGCCTCAGCGCGTATGGTTAGTGAAAATATCGATTACTTCACAGAAGTGAACTTGAAGTATATAGGTAAGTGTATGACGAATAGCTGTGAGCAGTATAATTTAGTGTTTTAGCTCTGTTCGGGGTTTTAGGATGAATCGATATTTCACTTTTGGGTGTGTCTACGGATAATTTTTAGACCACCATAATATTATGTCGTAATAATGTAATATATTATAATAGTTTTTCTTTTCATATTGTCTTTAACAGCGAACAAGTAATGCTTACTTAATAAATAATATTAATTTAGTTCAATTAATTTAACAAACTATAAATTATTAAATTTAATTCATTGCCCGTAACTTTATAATATTAGGTAGGTACCTAAGTATATAATATGGCTATATGCAAGTAAAATGTCCATGCCTAAGTATAAATTTATAACAATAATATCGATACTCTTGGAAATATGACACTCTGCATCTTGTTATCTTAAGCTCTTGTCCGACCACAGTTGTCATAAAATATAAAATATCGTAAATTAACAAGAACAAATGTAATGTTCATTAATTGTGATTTTCAACGGTTCATTTCGTTGTGCGTAGTATGTGTACCTGAGAGTATGAGCTAAAAGAGAGTGAGGGAGTGAGATAGCTCGGGAAAAAATGCAAACCGATTATTTTTCATTGTATATGCAGGCTCAGGCAAAACGACCCTAAACTTTGTGGGGAGGATGAGAAAGCCATCTGTTTTTGACTGAGGTACGATATTCAGTTAATTATAAACACAATTTATTTTCCAATATTTATATAATTATAAGTGGTTTCCGTAAAATAAGTTATAGTTAGGTATTTATCCAGCTTCCTTTTTTTCTGGTTACTAAAATATTATATTTTTTATAATATACATAATAATATTATAATAGGAAGTAGGTACAAATTTTTATTTTTTCGACTAAATTTACATTACCTAATAAAACATAAATACGATCTCGTCCAGGGATGAGTTCTCGCATTTTAGGCTGTATTTACAATGATTATATAGGTGTATAATATATTAATATGTTTTTTAAGTGATTCTCTGAATATTAATTTTATTTTCATTTTAACAGTTTTGACAGGTTTGCCGTACTCGTAAATCTTCCAATATCATAAGGAGGACAGAAAAAAAAAATATTATGAAATCTATTTTAGTTCCTTTTGTTCGTTTTCTTTTTCATTATTATTACTACTATTGTTATTATTATTATTCGACTAGAGCTTCTGCGAGACATTAACAGAAGTCAACGTTATAAGTTATTGATTTTCCAAAGGTTTTTTTGGGGTCTTTTTTTTTTAGGAAAAGACCCAAAGCGATTTTAACGTTGACAAAATATTTTGTATAATGTAATGTTGTAAGGTCAAGCAGAGAAGAAAAAAACCATTGCAAATAGAAACGGGACTTATTTACAACAACAACAACAAAAAATGTACATAAACAATAGAGATACGTCGACCTCGCGTGGTCTACTATTAGTTTTTGTCCCGTCGACGCGACAGCTACATAAAACGGTATAGTTATTCTTTCTAACTGATGTGTGTATCGGGTTTTATAATTTTACTAATGAAAATCTAAATTAAATACTCTTTGGAGAGCATAAAAAATAATAGAAAATACACGGGAGACATCACATTTATTCACGTGTTATGAAATTATTGTAAAAGATAATTTATGTGTTTTGCTCGATATTATAAATAGAACGATGAATAATATTATATCGAAATGATCTAAATGTATCTTAAATCTAAAAAAAAATACCTTATGACGTAATAATATGTATAATATTACCTATAGGTACTTAAAATATAATATTTAGAATAATTATGTCCATGTCGTTTTAGACATAATAACGTACATCATAATTATTGATTATATTATGCTAGTGTATCGTTGTAAAAGGCATATTTTGCGTGTTACCCCTCCCCCCACCTCCCCAAAAAAATGAATTAAAAAAAAATGTTCGTATACATTTAGCATGTGTAATTACCATAATATATTTGCATGCTAACTTTTATATTTATATATGCTTCTAGTTTAGGTGTGATATTTAAGACCATGGGGGGACAACTCTCTCATAAAACACCAATCTGCGTATCAAACATAGCTGTAAATATATTTTTTTTTTTAGCCATATATATAGGTTATATATTTTGCAATAATCAATATTGTCTCAATATCGTCTTAAATATGATTATGTATTTTTTTTACTCCCTAAAGATTATACTTATCAAGTGTGACGTTTTTGACAACCAACTTATAGGAGGTACAAGGTACACGTACTATTTTTCACGTGTGACGTTATTCAAAATGTTCGCAGTGAATAAATAAATTTCCATAGACTTATCTCAACGGCCTGTCACCGTCAGCTCCTTCTGGCTTCTACCCACCCCACTCATGCCAACTTCAAAATGAAAAATTTGATAGTCATGAATTTAAATTTTGGACCACACGATCGTCGTTCGTTCGCCGTGGTTTTTCTTGGGTTTTTTTTTTTATTTCTCGTCCCGTCGAGACTAGGTCGGAATTCGATGGGCCGATAAAAACCACCGAGCCAGCGTCTGTCGACATTTTACTATTTTAGTGTGTTTATGTGACGGCCCGCTCTTCTTTCCGTTCGATAATCACAGAAATCCAAATCTTTTGTCTTGCTTTCGGAGAGAAAAATGTCACCAATACACGCTCGGAAAGTTCGTGACACCCGTCATGTACTGTAAGGTAGTATGAACTAACTGCTTGTAGTACAATATTACGTAAACTCGTAAAAAAAAAAAAACAAAAACGCATATATTTCGTCGTTCTGCTGCAAAACGACAATTTCGTTTGTTGTTTTTTCTTCTGCCAAAACAAACGATTTATTATTACGCCACCACCCCCATCATTAGACCCGTTTTTTTACCGATCGCTATATACACTATTATGTGTCGTATTATACATGCAGACGATTCGTATACTAAACAATTGCACACCACAAGGTTATTATAGGTATCTGAATTCATAAAACAACAGAAATGATATTGTATTTAGGCCACGTATTTGAATTTTTTTCACTCCTTCTATATAACATTGTTTTTCTATCACCAAATCCTCCTATTCTCTTACATTCAACGTTTTTAAAATAATATATTTATTTTGTTTCACACTTTTTATTGAATTTTAAGTACTCTTTATGGATTTGAAGTGCATGTCATAATATAATTTACTATTATATACATATAATTACTATCAAAACAGTTTTAGTTTAGACTTTTAGTTTTAAAATAATATTATCCGAAGTGACAGAATTGCTTCATATTATACTTTTTTTTTTTATTGTAACCAACATGCCGTGTAATATCGTTTGCAAATATCGTTTCATTTCTATTATCGAAATATGACAGACAATTGAAAAGTAAACTAATTATAATTATTCACTATAGTCAATACCAATAGCAGTACCAATAGTATATAATATAAATTTTTTTTATTATTGTCGATACATAAAATTTTAATTAATTTTTCGTGGTGCTTTAAATCAGTTTATTGAAAGCTTTTAAATATTTTCCTAAAACATAGATATTCACGCCCTAATAAATTGCCAATTAATTATAATTTAATATAATACTTTTTAAATTTTTAAATGCATTTTTATTTTATTTATTGAATTAACTTGGGTACTACAATATGCCATAATATTCGATAATCTATATGTGTCAGGTGTCTTCATTGTTAGTTTGTTTTCATTATGTTAAATAATATTTATCGAATGTAGTAAGAATATTTTTTTTATTTAATCATTCAATTAATAATTACTACTATAATTTTTATAAAATAAATGGTACATTCAACTTTACAAGATTTACACCTAATATGATGACTGGTAGTGTAAACTACATGCATAGGTATGTACCACATATTAAACTAACTAAAATAAAATATACATTTATATAATAATATCTATAAACGTAAATATAGATAAAATGTTGGTTGTAGAAAAACACATAATAGTATAATATAGTTAGTATTATAAATGAACATTCAAATAATTGTGTATTTTTTTTTATTTCTTAAAAATGTTTCGTCAGAAATATGATGAAATGGGCGCACAAATCTTATTTTATTTTTATTTACTGAAACCTATAAAATGATTATGATCCTAGGCCCGGAATTTAAAATATCAGTCCCTCGAAATGCGCCTACCCGTTATCGCATCACGTATGTATATCACACACCTATATGTTACCTATATTAAGATCATTCTGACGGTCAAAATGATGGGAAGAAATAAAAAATATAATCAAATCCAAAGCCTCTGATCGATGGTTGGGATAATAATATACGTCGTATACCTATACAGTGTTGTTATATTAGTATGACATAATATTATATTATATTATACGTGTGTAGTCAGCACGTATGTACATTACCCGATATTTATCTGAATATGTATTTATTATGTCTTTGGTGCGGTTTGTAGGCATTTTATATGCAAAAAAAAAAAAAACAAATAGCATAAAATAATATATACCTTTAAAGTATAATAATATAATAATATAAGCATTTATGTTGAACAAACATTTACCAGAATAAAAAACGTTATCATTGATTTATATACTTTTAACTTATACTTTATAAGTAGTTACAATATTTTTTTTTTTGAAGTAACTAAAATACATATTTCGTATCCATACAAAAATCATTCGAACATGTTTCAATATTACTTTTTATTCTACTTTGTGCTACAATTTATTTTTTGTAAATCTTAACCTATATTAGGTTAAGTATAATGACTCGCATAACTATAAAATCTACTTGATTTAGCACGATTTTAAAAACGTTTTCAGAAAGTATTGATTTTACAATGAAGACGTGTGTTCTGTTATTATTTTTTTTGTATCGGTCATCATTATTGTCGGTGCTGTAAAAATGCTCAACTACAATATATTCTTTTCTGGTAGGAAAGTTAATCTAGCAGTTAGTAGGGGGGATTAAGAGAAAAAAATGCCTATTATATTATCTTATCTCATTTCAAAGTATGTTTAAATCGCCTTAAAATACCAACAATCCTTCAGCGTGTAGAACATCATCATTTCGAATATTTTAAAAGATCCGATTTCTCTTCGTCGTGGAACGCTATACATTTGAGTATTGTCGAAAGCTCTCTCTGCACATGTCCATTTAATAAGTGCATGTGTGCGAGTTCATGTGTGTGAGTGCATGTGTGTGTGTGTGTGAGTACTGTGTATATATACACTCATATTCAATTAGATCGCGGATAATTGGTTCCGAGTGGCACAGCCACTTTATCATATAATATCACACTGGGCCGAAGGGCTCGTCGCGTGTTGTTAACACGCTCGTTTTAGCGGAAGTCCAGTCCCGGTCGATGAATACACAATAGACTTCGCGCAGAGTGCAGAGGTCCGAACTGCGGCGGCGGCGGCGGCGGCCTGCGGTCGTCGTCGTTAACACATCGGTTCTTTTATTTAATTTTTTTTTTTTTTTCACATTATTAAACCTTTTGAATTTTTTTCGTATATATTATAGTATTATATTATTATATAAATTCTAGAGGTATACCGTCGTCGGCGGAGCCGGTGGACACTTTCGCATTTAATGTACCGCGACGACAATAACACTGCGACGCTGTATTGTATAATAATATATAATATAATGTATACGGTTGCGGACATCGAGAAAACAAAACCTTTGAACAACAACATTATTATAAAATCAACGGTTATCGCCGGCCCACCTCCGTCCGAAATATACTGTTTTTACCTCCATAACGAGCAACGGTTTATCGTTAGTCTATTACGACGATGGTATTATAATTGTTGAAATAGGTATAGGTCGTAGGTAGGAATATTATTCGTCTTTAGCTCGGTATTCTTAATGTGTGTGAGTGTGTGAGTGTGTGTGTGTGTGTGTGCTATATATATATTTATATATATAATAATAATATGATAGTTTGCACTTTGCTCCTCCCCGCCCCCCCCCCCTCCACGACGTTTATAATAATATTATACGCTCGAACTAATTCAAAAACTATTCGTAATCCTCACCCATGTACCTATATAATATTATATAGGTGGGTATTATGTCTAAACCCGCACGCGGTGCAGTTTGCTCGGGGTTGTGCGAGAGACCTTTGTGGAAGTCGCGCAAGCGTTTAAACCTGGTTAAGGGTTCGACTTTGTATATTATACACATAAATACACGCGTTCATATTATTATTATTATTATGTGTGCATGTTATTATGTGATATTATTTTCGAACGTTCGACCAAATAAAGGCCACCGTCGCCACAGCGTCGCCCTTTTATTAATGAACTCAATTATTCTGTTTGCCGATTAATTTGCCGAGCGCGATAGGACGCAACAATATAACACTCACGTACTATCCCAATATTCATATAGGAACTAGCAGACCCGGCGAACTCCGTTTCGCCACCAGATTCGTTTTATGTTTTTTTTCGTTTGGTGATTAAAATATAAAGAAAAAAAATTTTTTTTGTTATATATTTGAAAAGGAAAATATTTATTTCATTTCACAACAGTAATAAATTCATTTCAATTACCTACTAAAATGAAGTGTTATTTAATTGTTTCATTGTAGTGCTCTTTGGTAAACCACATTTTTTGTTTTTTGGTTTGACGTTAACACAAACAAAGCGGATGGTTTCCCAACTCGTGAACACGCAACGTATAACTGTCCATGTGAAAAACAATGATTTTCCAAATTTATCCCGCAAACACTAAGCGATTGGCCTTGCGACTTATTAATTGTCATTGCGAACGCAAGGCGAACTGGGAATTGCAATCGTTTGAAGTCAAACGGAAGATCAGTCGGAATCATTGGTATTCGAGGAATACATACATTTTCACATGTTTTCAGTGGCTGTGGTGGTGTAAGTAATGGATCCAGTTTGACTTTTCCACTTGCGCAGCACAATCCAACCGTTTCTCTTTTGAACTTTAACGCATTGCAATATCGGCATATAGTCGTCATTCGTCCAATATCAAAATTTTCATCATCACTGTAGTTCGCAGTGGGATCATATTGGAATGCCAAGCGATTGTATGATGCCAATGATCTTCGTGTGCTCACGCGATGTCTCAATCGGTCATTTTCTCTTATTATATTTTGTCTTTCTTCTCTTAAGTTCCTTGAATATACTTGTTGCTGGCTTGCATGTCTTGTGCGGCGGCCGATGTTCGCACGTCGTTCTCTAGGCATTTTGGACTATGGACAGAGTGTTGAATTTAACTTCAAATGCACGATCCACATAATTTACATAATTTATTTTAGCTTAAATGAAATTAACTGAGCAGAGAATAATGACTACCTATCTGTCAAACACTTTATCACGCACCGTTGCTATTGGTTTGAAGTACATGCTATGTATAATAGATGGCGCTGTATGTGAAAAACGATTTCCCCACTTTTCTGTTGAATTTTTCCTGAATTTTCCAGAATTTTCTTTGCTATAAACCTCACGGAGCCCAAGACCTTTCCAACGAATGCAAAACCGTGGAAATCGGTTCGTGCGTTCTCGAGTTATAGCGTCAGGGAGGAAAACCGGACTTATTTTTATATAATAGATGATATTACGTGAGCATATTCCTTTACATTTTGTGGTTGTCGTTTTCAGATATTATTTTTAATTTACGTAGTTGGCGGTATCAGTGCGGGCGTCTTGACTTTGGTATTTTAAGTCAAAACTACACTCTATCATTCTAATTCCAACGATCCTGATTTTCATATTTTTTCGAAAACATTAAAGCCATCCATAGTACGAACTAAAAAAAGTCAGAGTCACATTTCATTTTATTTTCATGCATTGTATAAAATATTGTGGCAAATGAGGTTTGAAAATGTCAAGCTAAAATATTATATCGAATAAATATAGTTTTGAAAATATTGAGCTTTGGGGTCATCCCAGGTAAATATTATGGAGAATTCAAATATTTGTTCGAAATTAAAATCTTCCATTTAAGTGAAAAATAAAATATTTATTCGTAGTCACAGAATATAATAGTATATTGTTGACATCAAACATAATATGCATGTGAGCAGGTACGAAGATGATTGATTACCAATAAAATCTTCCTTAGTTGTCGTGAGAGGTCAGGAAATTATTAGAATTTTCAAAAAGTAAAAATTATACATTTTCTAAAATATTAAAATTGAATTTAATACATTTTTTGTCACGCCTGCACTGTAAGTTGGAAAGCGACCTTTTTTCGTCCAGCTTGCGGTAAAGTGGAAATACCCATAGTGCAGGACGATAAAATAGAAATCCCCAAAAGTGCTTGGCATGGATGTCACACGTATCCCCTGCACAACCAGACACTTAAATCTATACCACGGTCCTTACAAAACATAAACTTTTGGTTACATCTTATATTCATATTATAACCTCCATGCTTAAAATAAATAAAACCAAATGGTTTCTTTCATGAAATCTTGTTTTTATAGGATTATAGTCTGATTGTTGCATAAATCCCTGCATTACCTTTGCTGTGATCGATGAACTCAGATGCGTGACAAAAAATAGTGTGCGTGGCTCGTGCGGGCAGGCAATTTCAGTCTTCACTTCCCACCCTTACCACACAATATACTATTTATCATTTCACAATATATAGAACGTAATATTATAACGTATTCCATTCACTTGGATATTTTTCCGAGTTCAGAACATAATATTTATTATTAGTTTCGTTATTGATGTATAGGTATTTCAGTATTTGGCGTGCGTCAACAGTTCGTGGATTAAGGTTTTTAAGAAAATTGTTGAGTCGAGGTTCCGGTTTTTTTTTTCAATACCAGCTACGTCCATTACACTGATTTTATTCGGTACAAAATCACCAGTGAAAATGATCGAAAGAGAAATAAGCGAACGGACGGTATCCGCCATTTTACTAGCTCGGGTATTGTTGCAATTGAGAGCGTAAACCCTATCGTTGTTGGTTTTTTTATTAATCGGAAATACAACAGTTTTACGCAAATTGCAGTTAGTCGTCCGCGCATTGTTTATGTTTCGGAGAACGCAAAGGTACCTACGTAATAATAATATCGTTAACAATAACAAACAAAAACCAACGAATAATTATTATTGTGCGAAGAAGGGGGCTGCACAAGGAAGCCGGGCGACGGATGTACCTGGATGTGTGTGCACAGGCGGCAGCTACACGTAAACCGACGCGTTCGTTGTCTTCGTAGGTATAATATTCCTCGACGTTCTATCGGTGGGGAGGAGGATGAGAGAGATAGTGGACTGTATAACTATAAGGACATGAATATAAGATAACTAATAACATTGAGTTCGATGGTATGGCAATGTACAGAACAATATTTATTGTTGGCGTTCTGCAATTCAAATATCTTACGTACTAGTGTTAGTAATAGTATTTGTCATGGCACGATCACAACTCGATCGGCAAAAAACTACTATAATAATTCAATATATAATAATACAAAAAAAACGTATGGGTTGCGTAATGCGAGTAATAAATGTAAACAATAACAAACAAGATAATCGTGTGTACGACCTGATACGATGAAAGTTCGATGATACCACGGTGAGAGTGCGGCAACTGACCCGGTTCGACGGTGAGACGGTGACAACGGACGTTGAACTGGTGTGCAGCACTTGCACCTACGTCGAACGTGACGAACAGGTACGACGACACCACGTATATGCGGCCGGTAACGACGGCGGACGAAAACACGTGGGCGCGAATGTAAATTAACAAATTCTGAGCACGGCTCGGGTTGCGGGACGGACGTCGTCCACAACGACACAACAATACAAAAAAACTAGGTGAGCGCACCGCGTTCGGTGATTTCGCACTGCGTCAAGCGAACGGACGGAAACCACGTGGACGTGTAGGTGCACGGCCCGGGGCGCACAGCGAAAAACGGCGGTTATTATTTTGGCGCAGACGGCCGCAAAATAATGAAGTTCGTGTGTGTGCAGAACGACACTACACGAAAACGGACCTAACACTGTCCGGGCGGTACTTTTGGCGCCGATGGCCGCAAGGTATGAAAAAACACAAAACCGTTAAGCCGAAAAAAGCCAGGATGGCTGAGCGACGTACGACGGACGAGAGACGACGGACTGCCAAAAAACGATGATATAAACACGCGCGACAACGGCGAGATAAGCGTTGTATGAAGCGCGTGTGCTCGTGGTGGGGTGTAGGCCGATAACGACGAACGGTCGACCGAAGTCCGCGAGACGTGTGACGGATCCGTACCCAACATTTTCTCCCCCCGTTGAAAGCCGTGGGCTTTCAAGAAACCATCAGAGCTGAAGATTGATGTTGAAAGACCAGATCGTACACATTACAAACAATTGCGGGTTCAAAAAATACATAACAAATACAAATATAAAAATACATTGAATGGTACAGCGATACATATACAATTTAAAAGAGGATGGAGGATGAACGAGAGGAAGCCAGGACAGTCTACTTATCTGTTGGCAGTTTAACAACTTTGACCACCGGTCTCTTCATCTCCCCATCTTGTGTGATGATGGTAATTACGCGGACGATTTGGTCTGGACCTGGATGAACAGCTGTAATGCGTCCCATACGCCACACGGAAGGGGGCTGATTTGGAGCATCCACAATGACAAGATCCCCCACTTTAAGGTTATCCTGGATAGTAGTCCATTTCTGACGACCCTGGAGCGTATTCAAGTACTCCCGTGACCATCGCTTCCAGAACGACTGATGCATCTGTCGAAGAAGCTGCCAGCGTGTCAGTCGATTCATCGGAACCTCGGTGAGGTTTACTTCTGGTACTTCCATGATTGGTTGTCCGATGAGGAAATGTCCAGGGGTCAAGGCGGTGTGATCATGTGGGTCCATCGAAGCTGGAGTGAGAGGGCGTGAGTTAAGAATTCCCTCGATTCGAACACACAATGTCTCGAACTCTTCGTAGGTAAGCACTTGAGTGCCAATCACTCGTTTCAAATGGAACTTCACGCTTTTGATGCCCGCCTCCCAGAGTCCACCAAAATGTGGCGTGGCAGGTGGATTGAAATGCCAATCGCAAACGACATGAGCGGACACTTGGGCTTGGACGTTTTTATCCCGAAATATCTGTTTTAACTGTCTAGCAGCACCAACATAATTTGTGCCGCAATCTGAATACACATGTGCTGGTACACCCCGGCGTGCGACAAATCTATCTAGAGCGGCAAGAAACGCGTCGGCTGTCAAATCGGAAACAATTTCAAGATGTATGGCTTTGGTAGCCATACAAACAAATAACGCAATGTAGACTTTAGTGGTTTTCGTGTTTCGTCTTTTACATTCTTTAATGAGGTAGGGTCCTCCATAATCCGTGCCGACACTCGAAAACGCGCGAACTGAATGGACACGAGCTTCAGGCAGGATACCCATACGGGGTGTTGGATGTAGTGCTTTGTGCCTTGTGCACGTGACGCACTTAAAAATAACACGACGAACGGCCTCCCGGCATGACACAATCCAAAATTCTTGACGTAGCATCGCGATGATGAGCTTCGGTCCTGCGTGTAAGAGTCTTCGATGAAACGCGGTGATCAGCAGTGACGTGACGTGGGATTCCTTCGGAAGTAGATACGGGTGTTTCGCGTCATCAGACAACATTGAACGCTGCAACCGACCACCAACTCGAATTAATCCTGCATGGTCCATAAAAGGTGCTAACTGAGCCATAGTCGAGGGCGTCACTAGGTGGTTGGGTTTGGCCAGTTGTTTTAGGAGCTCGGGAAAATATGTACGTTGAGTGACTCGAACGGCAAGTCGCATTGCACGCTGTAATTCATCTGGTGTAAGGGCGTCCGTGTTCGTGGGTCGTTTTACGATTACACGATCAACGAAGCGCAACGCATATGCTAACGCATGCTGAAGGCGGGACCATGATGAAAAACGAAGTAGAAAGGTATCGAAGCTCGGCGTTTCACAGACAACCATCACGCACGTGGACGGATTTTTCACCTCAGGTAAGCCGTCAAGACTGAGTGTTTCGAGTTGTGGTCCTGGCCATTGATCTTCCGAAAACTGTAAAAACGTTGGACCCTTCCAATGCAGCGTACAAGCTACAAGGTCACTAGGCAATAATCCGCGTGATGAAGGGTCCGCAGGATTCTCTGTGGTACGTACATGTGACCACTTGCAATTTGGAAGTAGAGTATGAATTTTGGCTACTCTGTTAGTAACAAAAATCTTGAACATTTTTTGATCCGCCGTAAGCCAAGACAAGACGACTGACGAGTCAGTCCAGGCACGCACATGTGATATAGGAATGACAGACGCGATTTTCGTGTGGAGACGATGCAACAACTGAGCCAACAATAGGGCCGCACATAACTCTAACCTAGGTATGGTAAGAGACTCATCCCTTTCACTACCCTTCAAAGGGGCGACCTTGGTCTTGCATGTTACAAGAGAAACGGAAACCTTACCAGATGGATGGACCACACGAAGGTACACGTTCGCGGCGTAACCCCGTTGGGACGCATCGGCGAATCCTAGAAGCTGAACGTCCTGATATTCCCGGATGTCAATATGGCGAGTGATAGTAAGGTTAGACAACGACGGAAGCTCTGATAAAAATTGACGCCATGCTATACGTAGATGTGGAGGAAGCGGAGTGTCCCAATTTAACTGCGTCTGCCAAAGTTGTTGCATGAATGACTTCGCCCACAATAGCATCGGACCGAGGGCACCAATGGGGTCAAACAATCTAGCAATGGCGGATAACACTCCTCGCTTCGTGTTGGGCGTGTCTTCAATGTGTGTGTGGTATCCGAAGGCATCGGTAGTGGGATCCCAATGAAGACCGAGTACCTTCAACGACGGTTCATCTTTGGGTTCGAATGAAGGACAATTAGCTCTATCATCGGGCGGGATACACTCCAAAATCTTCGCACTATTGCTGCACCACTTCTTCAGACTACAACCAGCTGATCGAAGTAGTCCTATTATGTGATTCTGCACCTGACCTAATTCCACTTCCGTATTTCGCCCAACTACAATGTCGTCGACGTAGGTGTGATTGGTCAAAACGCCCTTGGCGGCGGCAAACCGCGGTTCGGAGCATGCATCCAATGCGTGTAAGACCCGTATTGCGAGGAACGGGGCGGAACTCAACCCATAGGTGACCGTCAATAATTCATACTCCTGGATTTCCTGATCAGGAGAATGTCGCCATAAAATGTGTTGAAATACGCAGTCTTCGTCCCGGACCTTGATCTGACGGTACATTTTAACAATGTCGGCGATGAAAATGTATTTGTATAACCGACATGTAAGTAGAAGATCACTGATGTCATTTTGTAACTTAGGACCGACGCAAAGAATATCGTTAAGGGAAACACCCGAGGATGACTTCGCCGAGGCGTCGAAGACGACCCGTAATTTTGATATGTCACCATCTCGTTTCACTACCGCGTGGTGAGGTATATAATACTTACCAGGTCGAGTAGCAACCTTCATGTGTCCTAATGATAGGTAATCATTCATGAAGGATCGATACGACTCGTACAATAGTTTGTCCTTCTGGAGGCGAAGCTCTAAGTTCAGAAGACGCTTCAAGGCTAAGTGTCGTGACTCTCCGAGTTGACATGAGGGCGAACTAATTCCGGACTTTGAAGTAGATATCTGAGTCCCATCGTCATTTGTGAAAACGTGGTGGCGAAACGGTAAGGCGACACAAAAACGCCCATCTGCATCTCGTGATGTGGATTTGGTGAACCACCTCTCACATAGCTCATCTTCCGTGGTAGGAACTGCGGGGGCAACGGGTTCTTCAACTGACCAAAAACGATGTAGTAGAGAGTCTATCGACGGACTAGCTGTGAGCACCAGCGATATACGTGGGGCGGAAGCACCTCTGGGAGGGTTCATTAATCCCATTAAAATCCAACCCAAATGACTATCCATGGCGGATGGAAAACCGACCACATGTTTTACTTTCGACTCAGAACAAATCAGCAACGGATATAGATCACTTCCAAGCAACATGTCGATTCGAGACGGAGTGTCGAATTGAGGATCAGCCAATATTAAATGTTTATATTGTGCGCGTACAGTTTGTGGTAGTGGTGTAGATGGTAGATGAGACGTAATTTTGGGCAGTATAATTAGATCGTGGCAATTGAATTTTGGACTTGACGTATGATGTGGTATAAAAGAACAAGATGTGCTACCTCTCACTTGGGTCACCGGAATTTGAGACAAACCAACTATTTCACTTTCGCATTTACGTCGTGACAGACCAATGCGAGCTACGCAATCCGTCGTTATTGCCGATATCTGGGAACCACTGTCCAACAATACACGCACAGAATGATAATTGCCACGCGCATCTAGAACTCGAACAACGGCTGTACCCAATAACACTGTACTACCGGACGCTGACAGGCCCGAAAATTTAGTATTGGCACTTCCTCCCTCCTCACTGTTGATTGGAGCGTGTTCCTGATTGGTGGTGGTCGAAGGTTCTGAGGCTGATGGATAATGTAACAAAGAGTGATGGCGTTGCTGACATTTACCACAAAGGTATTTGGATCTACATGTGTCCACCATGTGTGTTGAACTCATACACGAAAAACACAGTTTATTTTCTTTGACGTATTCCCGACGTTGTGATACGGAATATGTCTTAAATTCCGGACAATGATACAAAAAATGTTCACCACGATTACAAAGAGTGCAGTTCTTAGGTTTGTTCAATTTTGACGAAGACGACGACAGGCTTTTATTCTTATGAATAGGTTTACTCGCGGTAGTAAGTACTAACTTCGATGCTATAGGTTTTTGAAATTTATTAGATCGGTTTTCAGTCTTGGCGACGCCCTGTATGTTCTCCAATATTTTTATACGTTTTTGAACAAAACTAATGAGAGTATCAAAATCCGGAATAACGGATTGGCAAATGTCCGCTTCAAACAATTGACGTGTGTTCGGATCTAATACACGTGAACCCAAAAAAAACAACATAAAACCCGCGAGATCTTCAACTCCGAGTAATTTTAACGTACTGACATTTTCTTTAAAAATATTTAAAAACGTGGTCAAAGCTGGTACTGATTCTTGAGCGATAGGTTTGAAAGCGAAAAGCTTGTCCAAATGAGCAGTTGCGAGCAAACGTTTATTTTCAAATCGGTCGGTGAGCGCTGCCCACGCAACGTTATAATTCGCCGCCGACAACGGAATAGATTTAATTACGGATAATGCAGAACCGGTCAGACTCTGTGACAACAACTGAAATTTGTGTATATTATCGACATTGGAATCTTCATGTACAAGCGATTTAAAACTATCACGGAACGCACACCAGTTTGTTATGGACCCATCGAACGACGGCAATTCAATTTTCGGAAGTGCACTAAACGATTGCCGAGTAGGTACCGGTTGTATGGCCGCGGTTACTTCAGACGTTCGATCAACAATTTCGCGAATTTCGTCGACAACGGCTTCGACGGTATCCATTACGGGTGAATCGATCGATTCGTATTCATCGGAACGACCGACAACGACCAATGAATTAATGATAACATTTTGTTCGGCTTGAAAACGAGAAAAATGATTATCTAAACGTTTTACACTTGCGGATAATTGTTCTCGTTTTCCAGGATCGCTCATAGATAGCCTCGCGATGTTCAAAATATCCGAAATTGATTTTTGTGCGCGGTTACGTGCAATACGCGCACATTCCAACGCTTGCTCGGCCGTTTCATTTTTTTTAGTTTTGTTTGTCATTATCGAAAATATTAGTGCAACGTTAAAAAATACAAGAACAACTTGAAACGAACGACAACGATTTTGTGAACTAATCCGGCCCGAAGGACCAAAAAATGTGCGAAGAAGGGGGCTGCACAAGGAAGCCGGGCGACGGATGTACCTGGATGTGTGTGCACAGGCGGCAGCTACACGTAAACCGACGCGTTCGTTGTCTTCGTAGGTATAATATTCCTCGACGTTCTATCGGTGGGGAGGAGGATGAGAGAGATAGTGGACTGTATAACTATAAGGACATGAATATAAGATAACTAATAACATTGAGTTCGATGGTATGGCAATGTACAGAACAATATTTATTGTTGGCGTTCTGCAATTCAAATATCTTACGTACTAGTGTTAGTAATAGTATTTGTCATGGCACGATCACAACTCGATCGGCAAAAAACTACTATAATAATTCAATATATAATAATACAAAAAAAACGTATGGGTTGCGTAATGCGAGTAATAAATGTAAACAATAACAAACAAGATAATCGTGTGTACGACCTGATACGATGAAAGTTCGATGATACCACGGTGAGAGTGCGGCAACTGACCCGGTTCGACGGTGAGACGGTGACAACGGACGTTGAACTGGTGTGCAGCACTTGCACCTACGTCGAACGTGACGAACAGGTACGACGACACCACGTATATGCGGCCGGTAACGACGGCGGACGAAAACACGTGGGCGCGAATGTAAATTAACAAATTCTGAGCACGGCTCGGGTTGCGGGACGGACGTCGTCCACAACGACACAACAATACAAAAAAACTAGGTGAGCGCACCGCGTTCGGTGATTTCGCACTGCGTCAAGCGAACGGACGGAAACCACGTGGACGTGTAGGTGCACGGCCCGGGGCGCACAGCGAAAAACGGCGGTTATTATTTTGGCGCAGACGGCCGCAAAATAATGAAGTTCGTGTGTGTGCAGAACGACACTACACGAAAACGGACCTAACACTGTCCGGGCGGTACTTTTGGCGCCGATGGCCGCAAGGTATGAAAAAACACAAAACCGTTAAGCCGAAAAAAGCCAGGATGGCTGAGCGACGTACGACGGACGAGAGACGACGGACTGCCAAAAAACGATGATATAAACACGCGCGACAACGGCGAGATAAGCGTTGTATGAAGCGCGTGTGCTCGTGGTGGGGTGTAGGCCGATAACGACGAACGGTCGACCGAAGTCCGCGAGACGTGTGACGGATCCGTACCCAACAATTATACCTACATCGGATTTTCCGGCGGAAATGGCCGGAGCGCAGTAAAACGAAAACGAAAAACACGGCGCTCATTAGTCATATTATATTATTGTTATTTTGTTTTTAATGCGAATGTCATGCAAACGTTGATTGACCGTGGCAGGGACGATTTATTTAGTTTATTTTTTAATCGTGCGACAATACCCTCGAATGACCGATCGTCCGGTGGAAAGTATAATATAATGTAGCTTACAACAAAAAACAAAAACAAATCTATATCCGCCTGTGCGCGTATTGTACGCGACTGCTACACACAATACACTTATATACTACAACTACACAATGCATATTCTTCTTTAGCATTTACTACGTCAAGGTAATAAATACTGTTCACAGATTTTCTAAAGAAATATTTCTAACGGTTATTTATGATTTTATATTCTGAGATGATGAGCGGTAAGTGAATTGATTTTACAATGATTTGTTTGGTGTATCTGCAGTCATCACTTTTTGGTCATAAAAAAGAAATGCAAAAGCTTCGAATTTAACTTTAAGGGTGGTTTTTAAGAAATTTGGATCTAGTTGGTGATTATTTTTTTTTTGAGGGGGTACAACAGTGGCGGATATATCCAAGTTCTGAGGGGGGGGGGGTGAAATTTCAAATCCACATAGATAATGATGTTTAACCCCCCTCCCCATTGTTTTATTTTGAAATATTTAACTATAATCGGTACAAAAATATAAATAACAACACTTTTTTTCAATATAAATATTTATTTAAAATTTGAAAAATAAAATATTTAATCGTGCTATCAAACAGAATGATAGCACTACCCCTCTATGGGGCATCAGGCACTTGTCCCAAAATTTCATGGAGAAAAAAAAATATTGTACAACTGAAAAATCAATTAGCAGATAACACCAAATACCAATATAATTAATATTTAAATATTTATAATATTTTTGGTTGTAGCCAATATTGTAATAAATAATAATGTATAGTGGTGGCAAAAATCCCAAGGGGGGGGGGTGGTCCACCAATTACCCACCCCCGATATCCGCCACTGGGTACAATGTGAAAGATTCTCATTACATTTCTGAATAATCGGGAAAAACAAAAGGACAATAATTATTAAGGAAAACGGGAATTTTGACTTAAAACCAGTTATTTACAAAATTTATATTGTTCTTTTTGTGTAACTCAAAAACGAATAACTGTAGATACTTTAATTTTTCACCAACTGTTGACATGATAAAATCTTTAAAAAATTTGTTAGCACTTTATAGACATTTGAAAATTCCAAATTATTTAGTTTTATTTTTTTTTTTAATGTTGATAAAAACATAATTTTTTTGCTCCATCAAAATGTTTGATAATTGAAGACAAAGCTCCTCATAAGTAAATTATTAATATAATATAAAAAAAATATCGAAAATATAGTTACAATATTTTTTATATACGTATAAAGGTATAACATTTTGACGAAATTGATCAAAAACCCAAAAAATGTTCAAATTATTTTGTTGTTAAAAAGTTATGCAAATTTAATTTTTTATATCTAATATTTATAATTTTATAAATTTAATACAAATTCTTAATCATAAGTTTTTCTTCCTTAAACTAAAAGTTTACTGGAAGGTCACGTTAATTTTTTATGAGTGTTTGTATTTAAAATGTTTTCGACATTGTATATTCACCCGTAAATTAACTAATTCTTCTCAATCGATTTTTGATATTATTTTACTGTAACTCACAAAACCGTAGATACTTTTAAATTCACCAATATTGTTTATTTTATATACTTTATAAAATTTTCAAAATGTTTTGACTCTTTTTGAATACTTACCTTCTTATTCATAGACATTTTATATGTTACGTAAAAGTAATAACGCACGCTTGTTGTAACTTGTAATAAGACACTCATCGTGTTATTGTTAATTTATTAGAACTTGTGGTTACTTATATTATATACAATGCACAGTTAAAAATATGATACAATGCTGGATAATTCTACAATTTGAAATTTGTAGAATTATCCACCCTACCAATACAATTGCAATTTGAAACCTTAGTCGTGTTTTATTTGTGAGTGTATATAAGTATAATTATCGAATAAATTATCTTAGTAAATAATACCAATATACATCATAAAAACTTAGACCGCCACTGGTTTGTGCTTCTTATCCTGCTTGGGCGTAATTAGTTGGGGGGGGGGGGATTAGAGGGATATATCCCCCCAAAACTTTTTTTTACTGCTAAAATTTTTATCAAAGTCTTGATAACGACCATTCATGTTTGCTAAAAACGTATATACCCTCCCAAACCAAATTCCTAATTACGTCACTGGACTACACTCGGCTATCAAAAAATGTTCTTGGTAGCTCAGAAGTCCTGCGGAAAAAAAATCGTTTTTGTGTATATGAGTGTGTCTAATTTGTTTAGTACTCAAGATTGGTTTAAACTTTATTGCACATTTCAAGTTTAAACTGTATCGTTACATATTCTTTTCTTCACAAGTACCGATGAAGTATTAAAAATAATTTTAAGTAATAACGGGAAAGTGTGTTTAGTTGATAGTGAATACAAATTACAAGTATATCGATGAATTATAATTCTTAAATAAATAATAATTTTTATTAACATTAGCTTTATTAAGCAAAAAAAAAAAAAATGATATTACTTATAATAATAAACACCTTGAAAATAGAAATGCTTGATTTATTATTTTTATAATTAAATATATTTATGATTGAATTCGAATTCAACATGTTAATATAATTACCATGACTTGGGTAGGTACTTAATGATGAAGTACACTCGATTGGTATCTACTGACTACTGTATAGCAGAGCGGTAACCTAATCCTCCCTTCTTTTTTATATACCTAAATGTATGGCATAACATTGAAAAACAATTATATATTATTAGTTTTTACTTTAATTGAATTACAGTAAGAACATACTATTAATTTCATATTTTATAGCAAGTATTTTTTTCTGAGAATCTCAATTTTTAAAAATCGAATTTTGAACTAAAAGATTAATAGCTATACCGTCAAAAATGATTACGCTAAAAAAAACTTTTTTTCAAATCGTACGTAATTTGCGCTGTAAAAGGCGGCATCAAATATTGTTAAAAGTATTATTATTTTTTTTTTCGATGATCTTGAATATCAGAATATTATGTATAAATCTTTTTTTGTTCATAAATATGAGATGTTTTCATAAATATTTTAAGAATTTAATTATTTAATATTTCCATTAAGTTTTCGAATAAAGTTATTACGTTCTATAAGTCTTAAAGTTTAGGCATGACGCGGGTACCTTTATATAGACATAATATTATATATTTCACGAGCTGCAGCGACGCGTTGAAGCGCTCTGCACAGTATAATAACAATAATAATAATAATAATAACCTCTATAGGTACCTTTCTACATACCGGTTAAATCCCGTATATATTATATTAGTTCGGCTCGTGGATCGCTCGCACTTATTTCGTTTTTCGCCCCGAGAAGAGCATAATATAAGTGTATGCATATAACGTATAATATACATTACTAGAATTTCCGGGAGTTTGTTTTTCAGTCGTGACTCCGCAGAGATAATATTATTATTATTATTATGACTGCTCGCGAGAAACCTCGCGCGAACGATTTATAATATTATATTATAATATTCGACTAGTTTTCGAAGCGCACATTATACACAATCGTATAATGGAAATTGTGTGTGTGCGGCGAGAGTGCAGGAGGAGAGACGTAGTCGCCGCCGTCGATGAATTATTAACACAATAATATTCGGCAAACGGATAATTCAATATTACAACAACGAGCGTGCATGCAACTGTATAATAATAATAATAATATTATTTTTCTGTACATATATATACCGACTGGGTAGTAGTTGGCGTTGTATTGTTGTATACCGTATTATATATATACCACGCGGTAACCTCTCTCGCGGCTCACCGTTCGCGACCGGCGCGTTAAATATTTAATTTGTATTTCTACACTTGCGCGTGTTACGAGACGTTTACTTCTCGGACACAGCGTGGGGGAGGGGGGGTGACGCTCACACAGCTGGTTTTGGACCTAACCGAGCCGGGTGGTCCGAATAGTAGTCACGTGTCTCTCTATCCGTGCATGATGTTCATTCGATTTTCTTGTAAGACAATAATATACAAGAAGCCGCCCCCCCCAACAATCACCGGACTTGATAACTTCACTTAACCAGGCTAACCGGGCTCGACACCACGTTCGTTCGTTCTTCGCTGCTCTGCAGACCCGTCCCTGGTCGATGGTCGATAAATCTCCCGTCATTTTGTGATATGTTATATTATGTCAATTATAACTAAATCGGTTATAGAATTATTTTTCAATGCACTAATTATGTGCGTATATAATTCGCCCTGTTGTTCTGAATGATTTTAGTTATAATTAAAAAATTACAAGTATACGGTTGCGCAAGTCATCTATACAAATATACTAAAATGTATTTGTTTGAAAAAAATATAAAAATATTATGAGTTTGGTTTCAAAGACTCAAAAGGATAATTATCACGATCGGTTGACTGATGATAATATAATTAGTGCTTAACCCTTTGAAGTAGGAAGTATTTTTAAATTGTAAAGGTGATGGATTCTTGTTAATTTAATGCACCATAATATTATGAATAAAAATAAAAATAAATTAATATAAGTTTAAAGTACTTAAAACAGGTGTATACCATAATAATTACCACCCTACATTAAACAACCACTCAATAGCATATTATATAGGTGTATAATATTATGTGTGTTAGAAATTTCTTAGTTACAAACATAAAATAAAACAATTTAAGTAATTTAAAATAAGAAAAAAGAATAATATCAGTTACGAATCCACACGACCCTATTGTATTTTAGCTTGCAAATCGCAATTATTAATGCAAAAGTAAACTAAAAATGTTCAATAAAGTACAAATATACAACTACTGGTACAACGATGAATTTATTAAATTTGTTATCGTTTGACTTTAGAGTGTATTTGATAGGTATATTAATATAAAACTTAATTCATAATATGCTTAGCTACCATATTATATTATAGGTATACCGTCTAACTTACGTCCGATAAACAAGTTACTTCATTAAATTTGTAGGTAACACGAAAAATACATTGTGTTTTGTAAAAAAAAATTTAAAAAACATTTCAAATGAGTAATGACACATAAAATTACATATTTTATATTTCAATTTTTATTTTCTGTGTAACTTTATACTTGTTAAGTCATCTTTATAGTAGAATAGTAAATTGTATATCATATAACACAGTTTTTTTTATTGAACCAATTCAGCTTATTGGTTATGGTCGTTTAAAGTTTTGATCGACTACCAATAGATGCTAATCCATTTATGTTTTCTATGGTTATGTTAAATCACAACAGGTAATGTTACACATCGTCAAATTAATGATATTAATAAAATGTTAATAACATTTAATTGTAAAAGATTCAGTTTATGTTTCACACAACATCATGTATTATTTGCCACGATAAGAATATTGGCTAAATTCAATTAAAAAGTAGGTATAGCTATAAGCTACATGTTGATGACCCATTCCATATATTTATTCGTATATAATATTATATTTGAGTCTAAATAATTCAAATTTCAAAGTTAAAAGTAAATTCCATCTAGGTATGTTTTTTTTGAGTTATAATATAAAACATAATATTAGTTATTTTCAATGGACAGAAAAAAAATTTAGGTATCGAGGAGTCTATTACTCCTTAGAATACATATTATATAAATATTTATTTATTTTCGTAAAATGGTCACGAAACCATTTTCTCTTCAAGCGTCTTGGATGAATACCACCTACCGGGTATTTATAAATGTAAAGGAAGCCACATTTCAGATAGGAGAATTTTTTGAGAAGCTGGGTGCGAAACCTTCCATAAAAATATCATTATGGCTTCTTCGTTTATCGTTTGAAGTCTTAAATCCGTATATTTAGAGAATGATTCGATGAATAAGAAAATCTCTCATTGGTTTTCCGAAGTAAACATTTGGAAATTATTGGACTTTGATTAGATTCGAAATATGTATCTCATTACAGACGCATTTCCACACTTATCCCCACAATATTAAAGTTTGTATATCGACCAAATATGAAATTTGACTAGAGTTTTGTAAATACACAAGTTTAATATTATTAATGTGAGTGTGTCTAGATATTATTACAAAGTAGGGTTTGAACATGCATAAACGATAAAATTGTTTAAATTTAAATTCAATCTGAGCGTTTGAAAAAAGTTGTAGTCGAAAAGTGCTATGATGAGGATTGTATTATATTATTGTTATATTGTATTGTTACTGATAGTATCGGATTTTGAACTGGTGATTGTCAGTATAAACAAAACCGCACGTTTAACTAGGAAAAAAGGAATAGGAACAAATGACACCACGTGATAAGTGTTGGTTTTTATATTTTTCTGTCTCGAACAATAGGTAGGTATATACTGTATGTGGGTAATTGATGCTCTGACGGAGTTTTTTTTGCTGTTTTTTTTTATCACAATATACGTATCACATAAAAATATGACAGAATTGTAAAGCATTCGTTTTATAAATCCGTTGCAACCGCAGCCACTCTTTTCACCGAGCTGACGACAAGGGCTCATGTAAACCAGATGATCCGGCCCTATATACCATTATATACGACATTATGTTTAATATATCCAGCACGTATATTCGTATGGAAACGTTTTTTTTTCTCCCCACAAACTCCTTCTTTTATACCATTCAAACCTGTAGGCGCGACGATTTAATCCATTTAAACATGTATAAAAGTGAATCCTGCAGAATAGAAGCTGAATTCTACAAATAGGTACACCCCACGCAGATGGTGTGCGCACACGCCTATCGTCGTGATTTTTAAATTTTTTCGTGTTGGCATTGGTATAAGCACGACCCACATTAGGACCATTTTTCCAGTAGAGGTACCTTACATAATATAATATAAAATAATTTTTTATGCGTTTCGATGATTAAACAATGGTTTCACTCAATGTGTAAAAAATTCACATAATAATATAATAAGTAGGTAGATATTATTATGTGCATCACAGTTATTTATACGAAATAATGCGTCCATCAAACGCATAATGCGCCATCCATCACGCGATGAAAAAACATTATATTATAATTTTATTTCTATTAATTTAACTATTTTTTGCAAAATATATATACAAACTAGACGCAGCCCCTAGGAAAAACTCTATTTTTTAATGATTTGAAAATGTTATCTTTTTTATTTATACTTTTAGACAGAGTGGTGTTTTTTTGTAATTTCTTTAAATACTGGATGGATTTAGACAAACGTTCTATAAAAAAATCGATCTTAATCTCCTTATCAACTTAGGCTATAAATTAAATTATCTTATAAACGTCAAAATATATTCTTCACACTTCAAAATCTATCTGTTGTAAAAATACTTCTATAACTAATTTTTAAAAGAGAACATTTGTATTTATTAGTTATTTCATATATGTGGTCAAAATTGTCAATTTTATAAGTTTCCTCTTTTATGTCTCAGATTTTTCAATAAGGCATATAACAATACAACATAATATTATTATATAAGGTAATTGAACAATCTTGACGATCCAAATTTTTTACTTTAGTTTTATTTTTTTTTATTAAAATTCTGATTTTTGGAACTATATTATATACCATAAAAGACATTTTCTGAAGCGTTACAAACTTATTTTTTTTGAAAATAATTTCCAATCCTAAGTGCTGTAAATTGTTTTTAGTACATAAAGTTTCATAGTTTCAAAACTTGTAACTACTCGTTTGAGTATAAAATAAAATATTAAAAAAAAGTACTTTGTACCACCACAAGATACTCTTTAAATGGTATATAAGATCTAAGTATTTTAAAATATGGTCTTTAAGAATACTAAACAGTTTCAGAAATCAACATTGAAATAAATTCACTATTTTAAAGGATAAAATAGGGGTGAGCACGGTTAGGTTAGGTATTTACTTTTTCATTAATAGCTAAACGATTTAAAGATTAAGACATTACCTTGGATAACACTTCGGGGCAAACTATAAACCATTATCGTTTAGCTTTTTTTATAATGTGCAAACGATATTTAAAAAAATATAATAATAACAAGTAGGGTGTGCGAACCAGGCACGTAGGAACTGGGTATTTTAAATGGTCAACCCTCGCCCCCCCCACCGAAAAGTTTATATTTTTTTATGGCTTTTACATATAATGGGTGATTCTGTATTATATTTTATATTTTTATTATATTAATTGTAAGGAAAAATAATGGTACACCAATTGGAAGTTCAAAATCAGCCGATATAAATTCTACTACACTATACATTCACGAGATCTTTATAGAACCCCAATCTTTCCATCCAAAAAATATTTAAGTAAGTACCCAGAACATTTATTAGATCTTTGACTAACCTTGGTAAAACGCATAAGATCAAGATACTTCAAACAACTGCGTTCGGAGGATAAGCACTCTTTTAAATAAAAATACATATAAAAACCTCAAGCTCAAATTATTAATTTATAAAACCTCTTTAAATGTATAATTTTCTATGGTATTCAGCTTTGGGGATGTGCTAAAAAAAATTCAACTTTAATAAACCTTAAACCTTTCAAAATATTACTCTCAGAAAATGAACTATTATGCCCCTCTCTATATTTCTATCCATACACTCAAGAGAGATCTAAAAATAATGCCAGTACTTCTTACACCCCGACACTAAATTTTTCTATAAAATATTCCACAATGAACTATCCCACCATGGCATCATCCCAACTTTCTTATTGAAAAATGATCGTCCATTTACATTATGGGAAATCTTTCAAGACGCTTAAAGTAAAAATTGTGTTAATGACTAAAATAATACTACGAGAATAATACTAATCCACTAAATAGCATTTAAAAATGGTTAGTGTCACAAATGGGTGGTTTCTTCCATCAAAATATTCACTTCTATACAATTTATACTTTTCCCATTTAATTATTGTTCTCTACAGAATAAATTGCAAATAGCATAAAGAAATAAAAAAAATATACATAATATAATATATTTTTGTATATCACCGGCTAAATATTTATTTAATATGTTTAATACTCTAACAGGAATTTAAGTAGACTACAATATTAAAGCCATTATCGATTAACAATTATTATTTAAATTGAATACCCACGTATATTATAAAGGTATATAATTGTCAACTAATTGTGTTTTTTAAAAATGAACACCCCTCCCCCACCAAAAAAAAATATTTTTCTGCTTAAGTCCATTGTTATGAACGATCTGACGAAAGCAAAATAAGATCTATGAGTACACGCCCTGCATATTATTCTTTTGAAAATGTATGTACTATTTGGTATCTATATATAGATATACCTATTTAGTACTATGTTCATTGTACCTGCGTACTACGAGAATGGCGTCATTGATCCGATGACACCTGCAGTCGTCAGAAATGTAGAGATCCGGTAGGTCATCACTAATAATTGTTAATTATTTATAAGTTGTATCTAGTTACCATTTGAAGACTTGAAGTTCAGACGAGCAGTGTCGTAGCAGTAGGTACAACAAGAATATTCACAGAGTATCGCCGGGCCCACGTCACTTCTCACTTCTCGATAAATTTAATGTTAAGCTCCAGTCTATATAGTTGTAATTAATAGTGCACTACTATTTTGGGTTATCTGTACTTAACAACTTTCGATAGATTGTTTTGATTCAGAATTCAATATCAAAACGACGATAGTTTTCGGTAAAAAAAAATAAATAACAAAATAAACGTTTACATTTTGACAGTAATAGCGAACAGGGCTGCGTCATTTTATAGACACAATTATCCGTGTCTGTACTGATCCAATATAGGTAGTTTATTTTTTGTAATCATTCAAAGTTTAGAGGTATATTCTTGATGTGTTTTAATAATATAACGACGATAAAACATTCAAGTTCGAAAAAGATTCGTGTGCCCTGAATAAGCTATCTTATTTTTACCCCAGACCACGCTTATAATAATATATCCATTATCCATAGTAAATAATATGATTATTTCACCAAACAATAGTCATCTATAAAAAAATAAAAATATGTATACCAGCCTCACGGAATAACTTTATCTAAAACGTTTTCGAAAATGTTCAATGTTTATTAAGATAACTTTATCTAAAACGTTTTCCAAAATGTTTAATGTTTATTAAAATACAACAATTCATAGGATTTAAATATTTAATTCAAAATTATATTGTACTATTAAACGTGTTGTAAATTGTAATGTTTGATTGCGTGTATACTAATATTGTTATATAGAAATTAATTTATTATAATATTTTGTACATTATATATTAGTTTTTAACGTGAAACTAAAACTATTGTAATGTGACGTTTCCGAAAATCTACCGATGTGTCGGGTGGTGTGGTTGTGGTGAACCTCTCTTAGCCGTGTCCAAAAACCCACATTACGTATAAGGAAACATGGAATATAGTAAATTAATATTCCTAAAGATATTACTGTAAGCCGGCGGTAAAGGACACCATATCCATTTTTTAAGAAATCGAGTTAGATCCATAGCCTTGTTGTACGTTTTTCGCTCTATGTTTATTAGTTATTACACTATGTCAGTTTTCGTTATAGTAATGGAAATAAGACTATGGAAAATAAAACCATGTCCACTTTTTTAGAAGTAAAAAACATTATTTGGAACTATCTCCTGTAAAATTACTATTTTGTGACATAGTGTCGTTTAACTCCGGGGTACAGATTACATATAAATAATTATTACATGGGATTCGAGTACGTAGGTATGGGGTGGTGTGATATCATAACGAAGCGGATTATTTGTCACATATTGTTAGTACGTTTATCTCGTGAATTTCAACAATAAATTAATAATCATTGTATAATCACAGTGTCCACATTTTTCATAATTTTTGTTTCACACAATCGCGGCATTTCGATGGTAAAAAATAATCTGCGCATGTCCGTTGGTTTAGAAATGGAAAGAAAAAAGCCGTCTGCGAAACCTGCGCTCAAGCATTATAATATTCTACACTTCCAAATAAAAATGATAATAATAATAATAATGACCGTGTCGCGTGTGCGTTTCAGATTGTCGTCTCTCTTTCTTTTTTTTTTTTTTTTATAAATATACATAATAATATGTATAATAGGGCCATAGGGGTATGTTTCCGTTTCGTGAGCGAGCTACATTTGTTCGGATTTACAGACGCGTGAACACGCCATTTTCCCCGGGTTCTCTTTGTGCGGTTTTCCAGCTCGTTCTTCGAAGTCTACATACAACATTTTTGTGTGCTACAATTGTAACAGAAAACCCGAACCACGAAATAAAAATTAAAAAAAATATATTTACATAAATATTTTTATTTTAAATAATAATTCAATACGATTTCACGGACGGAAAATGCACGTGATGTATTTAGCTATCACCGTGTAACAGTTTATTTTTTTGTAATAGTCCTGATAATGACAGGTACCTACTATCGCGGGGGTTCATCTATATTTTAATATTTCTCATTATTATAACAACTAGGTTCTGGCGATTTCTCTGGGCCGACCGATCGCACCGATTGGTTGGCTAAACGCGACAGCAACAAATTGGATTTGAGAGACACGATTACCAGCTGGAAAAAAATATAAGCAGATATAGCTCTAAAAATATATTATGAGTGTATGTGAATAGAGTCAAAAATGAATTTATCGTTTTAAAAATATGCTAAATTGAGTCCCCCGAAGGTTATTTCTACACCCCGTAGTGGTAAAATTATCCTGCGTATATTATAGATGGGTACCATAAATAATGACGTCATAATTAATATTATGAATGAGGGACGAATAATATTAATTAATATATTATTTATGTACTGCAATCGAGGAAATTTGCTCTATAACAAATAACAATCGTAAACAATTTTAAACCAAAAGTGGAATAATTTATTGTACTACCTATAATGGTATATAATAATTGCCAATTATTATAGTCGTGCAGTGTGTCGCTCATAGTTTCAACAGATACCAAAGAGTGTACTTAAATTATACTAATTATAAAATTGATGTTATGAAAAGCAAAGTATGTAACAAAAGAATTTTATATAATATTATCTTAGTGGTTACACTTGTCGGTTCCATAAAACGTTAAAAAATAAAAACCAGCATTGGACGTGTACCTTCAATACGCCTAGAACGTGGCGGTGGTATATAAAAATAAAAGATTGCAACAAAACTTAGAAACGGCAAAAAAATAAGGTAACGCTTAAAAAGAAATACTTTTGGAGATATTTCAAGTAGACCATCCGCACATTCTAAATGATTAAATTCCGACTTATACTATATCAGACACGGCTCTTAAAAAATACTCAACATGTCCGGTAAACTATTCATCCTAATTTACCGAAAAATTTAATTGAAACACACAAAGTTCTTGATGAAAGTTAATATTATTACAACGAATACAAAAGAACATTTTTTAATATTGTTAATGACCACGATAACAATACTATTGGTTACAACTTAAAATACAACTTTAAGATGGAAAACAATCATAGACCTTATACTATTAAACAAGAACTACAACAGCATTACGAGCGGCTTAACAATATCTCGCAGTGATATTATAGCTTGTCTTGACGACAAAATACAATATTATATATTATATCTATATATATATATTAACTTACTATCCCTCACTAACATCATATTGAATAATCGAGTAATCAAAAAGCGCCCTTTATGTTGTTACGCTTTTCATTAATTTCAAGGGCACCCCCAGGGGTGGAGGACAAATGGAGCCATTGCGCCCCCTCCATGGGAATTCTAAAATGCATGTAGGTACCTACTTGTATATCAATGAGGCGCTGATTTTTATGTAATAAAAAAGTCAACTTACATGTGAATATTTATGTTCTTATTTTTGCCAAAATTGTGCCTATTAAATACATTTTACAAAAAAAAAGATTAGTTGATTTAATTTAATTTTCAATTATTTATCAATGATCATAATATACAAAAGTCAAAAAGTATCTGTTGTAGATATAGGTTTATTATATAATATTTTTTTGAATCGTAATAAAATTATTAATATTAATGATTTTACATCAAATCATCTTCATTGTCGTCTTCTTGGAAACAATTGGGTACAACGTACATAATATGGAGATTTTCAAATATTAATGTTCGGCGGTTAGGTCTCAATATTGACTAGTAGCGGCTGAAGAAGCGTTCAACTTTGACCGAGGGTAATGAGGCATATTTCGCACTTGATACATCAGATGGTGTTCATTCAATATCTATTGACGAATTTTCATTTTTATTCAGAAGAATATCTCTAATAGTTTTTTTTTTTTTTTTGTAAAGCAACGTTTTTAACGAGTATATAATTTAATTTATTTTTTATTAAAACTCCGGATTCTAATTGAACTTTATTTAATTTGTTTGCATGATTTCCCGGTATCGCAAGACTTTCAATTATTGTTAGATTTGATATTTCAAATTTTTTTTATTACTTTAACCAAGAAACAACAATTTTCGGAAATAATATATGCTAAATGTTTATTCAGGTCATTTTGCATAATATCAGTAGCTTTTGTAATAGCGATTGAGCATTATATCTAAATCTAGATTTGAAATAACTTCTTTAATTTTTTCGAAATTGTTAGAATAGTATTCGACTCCTGCTAACCAACTACCAAGTACCCCACCGAGTAATGATTGGCTCATTTAGAATGCATAAATTAAGATATAATCACTTACATTTTAGTACAATACTAGGAGCTTTTAGAAATACTTTTTTTATACTTTTTTTAATGAATCAACTAAGGAAACTTAAGTGTAACTGCTTCAGCTACGCTTTGAAATCCGTGGGCTACACATTTTCAGATAAAATTTTGTTGTAATTTTTCCAGCTTTAAGACTATACAGAGGTCAGAGGAGCATACGTTGAACACAAAAAACCGTTTTCGTATTTTACGCCTTGTAACCATAGCAAAGCCATCGTATCACTAAAAACTCTTATAATTTTATTGTTTGATGATTGCACTTATATAATATCAAAATCATTATAACTATAATATTAGATTATAATTTATATGTAATTTTCATCTTGTCCCGGGCTTGACTAGTATTATAAGGTTTATGGACACAACTAACCACATTCAATATATTTTAAACTAGTTCCTTGTTTCCTTTTTTTTTTTTTTTTTTTTAGATGAAACTATTCAAAATCATTTAAATATATGATTTAATTGAGGGCAAACCCATGGAAAATCAAATAAACAAACAGTCTAAGTAATATATTCACTTAGAAATACCGATTAACCACCTGTTAAATATCATGGACTAACTTTAGATAAACGCCTAACCTGGAGCCCACACATAAAACTTAAGTGTAAAACTGTTTACTCTAGACTTAACCTCCTAAGACCACTCCTGAAATCTATCAAAACTCTCACTACCTATCCAATAAACACGCTTCAAGCGTTTCAATCTATCTGCTTACGACTAGTGACGTCTTCTCCTTGGTATTTCACAAACAATAATCTTCACAAAGACCTAACCATTCATATCCTTAATCAATTAGCAAAATTATATTACTTTAAAGTTTAAATTTCATACTAACTTAAACTCTCAATGTAACCCATTAATCAAACAACTATACTCCTTCTCACTTCCCAGTAATGTACGTAGAAGACTCAAAATACAGTATAAACGAGACTTAATAAAATAAAAATTATGAAAAAAAAATAGTTATTTAATTCTTAAAAAGTACCTGGTTGGGTGGCACTGCTGAGTGCCTTGACCATAAACGCAACCTCCTGTTAACAACCATGTATCAAACATTTTAATCATTGTACTAATTGTTTTGTATAGATTGTAAATAAAATGTTGAATAAAAAAAAAAAGAAGAAACTATTTTATGTTCATCCAAAATAGTTAAAATCCTGGTCTTAAAATGTTGTTGTATACTCCGTCTAAGCTCTTCTGTTTAATCCCTGTCTCGTATTTAAATGTGCATTTAAAACCCAAGCTTATTTATTGTACCTACCTACATTATACATTTATACTTATTGATATTGGCACAATTTTTCTAAAATAAAACAATCGTATTTATGGGCGTTTGTTCGGCCTAGTATTGACCGATGCTACCACGAAACGTTTTTCATCTCACTCGTGTCTGTTAACCACACTCATAACCCACGCCGACGTTCAACTCGCACCCTCGTCATGACAAAACCATGTAGAACTGAACTTTTTACTCCGAATAATATTATGTGTAATATCATGTAAAACACGCATAAAATATACTAAAAACTATCAGTATTATCCTCGTTATTTTTATATGTTATTCGATACGATTATGTGAACGAAAAATAATGTATGTACATAATCAGAAATAACATTTTCATATTTCATTGTTATATATGAATTCCAGGAGTCCCCTGAAATATTGTCACCCCTCTTTAGGGATGTACACCCCCCCCCCGCTCAAGGTTGGGAACCCTTGCTCTAGGTAGTGTATGAAAACCATCGACTTTGGTTTAATGGATCGTTGAAATGTATTATTACAGTATACTATGTATATACAATAATATTATTTTATGATCAATTCATTCTTAATTTTATAACGTAATAATATAACTTGAACAGTTGTTGTCGCCCAATTATGTTTATGGCCAATTGTCTTGTCTGTAAATATCGAGGTAATAGACAAAAGTATTAATCTTTATGTTTATTATGACGCTTTTGTCTGTATATATATTGCATATCGTCGATACCTTATATAGTTATGTTCTAAACAAAACGTGTTTTTTGGTACGGTAAACAAAAATTAAATTCAAGCAACACGCCCCACGGACACATATAGGGCACGTCTTGACTATACAAGCCATAGAGATGTGTTCTACGAAGTCGGGAAAATCTACGGCTGATCTTCAAAGAAAACGTGCGCAGTCCAATCATATCATTGTTATAATGACGTTATATCATAAGTCTACAAAGGATTATAATTGGGGTAGCGAGTGGTAGTGGTAGTCGCGAACACGGGATCACCGTGTCCAGAATCATTGATAAACAGTACGGCATTTCTTATAGTAATACATCATTTACGGCTGCGCGAGATATATACCACGAGGCACACACACACACACACACACACACACACACATATAGAGAGAGAGAGACGAATAGTAGCGAATACACGTAGATAAGGAATGGAAAATATAGAGCGGGAGAGGGCGAGTGAGCGAGCTTAACGTCGTACTCGGCAAAAGTTTACGGGCGGCTCCGGAGTAAAGTGCAAAATATTAAGCGTCCGTTTTACGGTTTCCGAGCACATCTCGCCGGCGGAGTCGTTGCCGCCACCGTCGGTGGAGAAATCTACTTTATTATTTTATACGTCTGCCTCCACCTCGCCGCCGTGACCGTAGGAGCGGCCGCGTGGCGTCGGTGCCGAAGTAACTTTTGGCGGGCCCGCGGGGAGAAGTTTTAGTACTTTTCATTAGCGGCGCAACGGGAGCGGAGCGGAAAAAGGGGCGCGCTCAAACTCGAGACCAGGCATGACATATAATAATAATAATAATAATACACACCACACGCGGAAATTATTTCACCCGACGATATTATAATAATATTATATTATTATAATTACATCATATTATTAAAACTACGCGACGCGTATATTGTATATATGCGTATAATGTAGGTATAAAACGTCGTGTGACTCCGCGCGGTACAATAACAATACGTACGACGAGGTTTATATACACAAACACTCACTCTCTCTCTCTCACTCACTCTCTCTCTCCCACTCTCACTCTCACTATCTCCCTTTGAAGTCGGGTGCCGACTGCCGAAGCCTAAAGTCGTACGCTCGACTCCTCCGCAGTCGGTGAGACCATAGATCGTGCTGAGGACGAAACGCCGAGCGCATTTCACGCCTCCGACTATCTCGACCCTTTGAACGCGTGTCACCTGGCCGATTGTAAGGTCTGGCGAATGCACGCAGTACCTAACTACATATTATAATGCGTGCGACACGATAATAACAATACGTTTTATCGTTTGCGAATTGCACCGGTTCAGCTACCGAACGAGACGCCGAGCTGACACTTATGCGCAATCAATCACGAACGAAAAAAAAAAACCTGCCACCGGTGCAACTGCTGGCCGAAAGTCTTTTCACACGACCACGGCCGTCGACGAGCGCACGCAATTTATCGACGTTTATCATAGGTATACAGAGCGATATTGTTTTATTTCAAGACACTCGTCGATATTTCCTCATCTATTATTTACGGGTTTTTTCCAATCGGTAGGTATATATTTATTTTTTACACTATACCTACATCATCGAAGTCGAAGTCTTCGTTCGAAGTTTTTTTTTATACGATCGAAATTCTCAGAAAAATATTATACTGCTTCGGAGTATGAAATTAAAAATGTATGCTGCTGTTATTCAAAAAAGCTAAAAACTTAAAAAAAGAACGACAACGATAAAAATAGTGAAAATATTGTTTTGTAATGACGCTAAAAATGTATGATATAAGTAGGTAGGTATATTGAATATTTTCATAAAAACACAAATAGTTTTCGAAATAATGAGTATCTAAAATATTTCACTCTGTATAATGTGAATGATATAATTATTTTTATTACGATAAGTGGTGGGAGAGGCGGCCGTCGCTAAAGTCATACTGACGAGACGTGCGTTGTGAGACAAAAAAATACTAACCATGACCGACAATATTATACAAAACTATAAATTTTATTCTGATAGTATTTTGAATACTTATTAGATAGAGATGTTTTTTTAAAACTATTGTATGCCTTTTAAAATAATGGATTTTGTCAAACACTAATCAAATAAAAAAACCGTATGATACGCTGCATACCATAAGTATATTTAAAATGTTTAACTTACAAATACTTGTGTACGAAATTTGTATGATAATTTGCCAATTTTTTCGAAAAAATCGCCATAACAACATTGGATTTATTTTCAGGGACTGGGGAAACGTTGAATATGGAAATCATAATTTTGATTTGGAAGGAGGGTCATATGAACTTCACAAAAAGGTACCTAACCTATATAGTTTTGTGGCGGACCAATGCCACATGACCTCCCTCTGCCGTCGGTAGTACTGTATATCTTTGATATTGTTCAACGGTTGGTCACATTGCGATCGCGTCTAGCGGCGGCCTCCGCTTGGTTGCGGCGGCCGACCCGTCTCTCTCTCGTTCTTACCGTTGCTCCGTACGCACGTCCGTAAGATTTAATTAAAAGTAATTAAATAAACCACGTGCTCATCTTTCGCCGCTCGCGTAGTTCGTTCGTTCTTTTCCAAAACCGCCGCACGAAAACGCACGTGACCAGCCGCTCACCTCCGAGCACCGATCGACTCGATCTGTTCGCTTTTGTTAAGTTTAATTGTTTTTCTGTAATAAACCGCGCATCGCGCACCCTACACGTTATACGCGTTTTGTGTTTATTTTGTAATCGTTGGTGTTCGATCGTGATAACGACGCGAACCCCACATTGGTGACCTCTTCAAGTTCAAAGTTTTCCTTTGCGTACACGCACGAATTCGTAACCGCCGTTTCCGCGCTGAGTGTTTCCGCACGTTTTCGCAATACACGCGTCATCGTGGTGCACGTACCCGTCGTACGAGTAGTGATCTTGTTCCGCGTTAACCGTCATGGCCGCTGAAGGAAACGCGCTTAATATCCAGAACGTCGCCGGCAACCTGAACCAAGTCGTTGATGCCATTGCAAACATGCGGCTTCCAGCATTTTGGAAGCGCTCTCCGACACTTTGGTTCAACTACGCGGAATCTACGTTCGTAACACATCGCGTCACTGCCAACGCGACTAAAATACATTTCGTCGTCAGCGCTCTAGACGAAGAGGCAGTACGCAACATCGGCGACCTCCTGAACACAGCCGCTCCCTACTCCGACATCCGTACGCGTCTCATCAGCGCCTATGAGGTGCCCAGAGCGCTGCTTTTCCGCGAAATCGTCAAGCCCGGAGGTTTGGGCGACCGCCGACCGTCGCAGCTGCTTCGCGACATGCGTAACAGTATGCCACCTGGCATAGGCGAAGACGCGTTGAAAGAATTCTGGCTTCAGAAACTTCCGTCGAACGTGACAGCCATACTCGTCAGCCTCGACGCATCGTTGGACGAACTGGCTGCGCGCGCCGATCGTATTTTGGACGTGTCCAACCCGCAGAGCGTCGATGTTTTATCCAAGGGGCAATTTAGCGAACTGGCCGACGCCGTATCAGTGTTGTCACAGCAGGTCAAGTCCCTCACCCAAATCGTCAACTCCACGGAAAAACCCTCTCGATCTCGATCTCGGGCACCCGCGCGCTCGGACGCGCAGCAACCGGGGAAAATGTGTTTCTACCACACCAGGTTCGGCAAAAGGGCGCGCGCTTGTCAATCGCCGTGCAGTTTCGAACAGGAGTCGCGGGAAAATCCCGCGTCCGCGCCCGCGGAAAACTGAGGAGCGCGCACAGGCCACCCGCCCTGTACGTCGTCAGTAATTCTACGCGGGTACACATCAACGATCAACGTTCCGGCAAGCTGTTCCTCATTGACACGGGCGCTGAAATTTCGGTCATACCGTATAGCTACGGCTCACACCAGCCGTCCGACTTACACCTCACAGCTGCCAACGGAACACGCATCAAAACGTTCGGGCCCAAAACACTTGTGCTCGACCTCGGACTTTCGCGTCCTTTCACATGGACTTTTGAGATGGCTGATGTCTCACGCTCCATCATCGGTGCCGATTTCCTACGCTATTTTGGCCTCCTCGTCGACGTCCGGCACCAACGCCTCGTCGATCCTGCCGACAAGCGAACAGTCACCTGTGCAGTGACAACCGCACCGTCGGCACACACCGTCTTGCTCACCGTCGCTCGCTCTCCGGATTGGGACAGATTACTCCAGGACTTTCCAAGCGTGACCCGTGAGTCACCCGTACCTGAATCATTCCGACACGGAGTAGAACATGTCATCGAAACCAGAGGACCGCCCCTTTTCGCGCGTCCGCGGCGGCTGCCTCCCGATCGGCTAGACATCGCACGCCGTGACTTCGAGCTGATGCAAAAACAGGGGATTTGCCGACCCTCATCTAGCGCGTGGGCCAGCCCTCTGCTATTGGTGCCCAAGAAGGACGGGTCTTTCCGCCCATGCGGCGATTACCGCCGGCTGAACAGCGTCACCGTTCCAGACCGGTACCCGCTTCCCTACCTGCAGGACTTCACCGCCAACCTTGCAAAAAAAACGGTCTTCACTAAGCTCGATCTGGTCCGCGCCTACAACCAAGTCCCGATCGCTGCTGGTGACATCCACAAAACCGCCGTGACAACACCGTTCGGCCTTTTCGAGTTTCCAGTAATGTGTTTCGGCCTGTGTAACGCCGCACAAACCTTCCAAAGACTGGTCAACACTGTTCTCGCCGGCCTCGATTTTGTTTTCGCTTACGTCGACGACGTCCTCATCGCCTCCGCGAACGCCGACCAACACGTCGAACATGTCCGCGCCGTACTCGGCCGTTTCGAGGAGTTCGGGATAGCCATCAATCCGGCGAAGTGCGTTTTCGCCGCGGAAACGCTCACCTTTCTCGGACATGTAGTCGATGCGCAGGGCTTGCGCCCTAACCCGGACAGCGTCGACGTTATACGACGGTGGCCGCAACCGAACACCAAAAAAGAACTACAACGTTTTCTCGGGTCATTGAATTTTTACCACCGATTCGTCCAAGGCGCCGCCAACGTTCAAGCACCACTGTACGATATTTCCGCGGCAATTAAAAAAAAGGACGGCCCACTCGCGTGGACTGACGCCGCCCGGAAGGCATTCGCGGCCTGCCGAGAGGCACTCGTTACCTCCGCGCTTTTGGTACACCCGCAGCGCGACGCACCGTTGCGCCTCACCACAGACGCTTCCAACATCGCGGTCGGGGCAGTCCTGGAGCAGTCCGTCGGCAATAGTTGGCAACCACTCGGATTTTTTTCACGTAAACTCTCCGGCGCGCAGACACGGTACAGTGCGTATGACCGCGAGTTGCTCGCAGCCTACCTAGCCGCACGACATTTCGTACACGCGATCGAGGGCAGATTCGTCACGCTCCGTACGGATCACCGCCCACTACTGTTCATGTTCTCGCAAAAGGCCGAGAAACTCATCGACCGTCAAGCGCGGCACGTCGCGTTCCTATCACAATACTTCCACGAGGTTGAACACGTCAGCGGCGAACTCAACATCGTCCCCGACGCACTGTCGCGCCTGGAGTTGGCCCCCCTCGATAACGGGCTACCTGACCTGGACCAATGGGCAGCGGACCAAGCAAACGACACCGACCTACAGGACATCCTTGCGGGCAGGACGGAGTCGTCACTTGAATTGGACGCACGGCAGACAGCAAACGGACCGGTCTACTTCGACATAGCCTATAACAGGTCAAGACTTTTCGTTCCGCTTCGACAGCGTCGCGCGGTTTTCAACACCTTACACCGACAGGCGCACGGTGGTGGTTCGGCCACAACTGCGCTAATATCGCGACGTTTCGTGTGGCCTGGTATGAACCGAGAAATACGGCGTTGGGTCAAGACATGCGAGCAGTGCCAGAAGTCAAAGGTACATAAACACACCGCGACACCGCTGGCTGTGTTCACGGCCCTGGACCGACGTTTCGGCCACATACATTTGGACCTGGTCGGCCCACTGCCCGTTTCGGACGGCGCCAAGTACCTCCTCACCTGCGTCGACAGATTTACGCGTTGGCCCGAAGCTTGGCCCGTCGACAACATGTCCGCTCACACCGTTGCGTCTACACTAGTAACGAATTGGATCGCCCGTTTCGGGGTGCCAGACGTCATCACCACAGATCAAGGGCGACAGTTCGAGTCTGACCTAATGCGCGCGCTCAACTCAACTTTCGGGATCCAGCATGTTCGCACGTCCCCCTACCACCCGCAGGCTAACGGGCTTGTAGAACGCTTTCACAGAACACTAAAGGCAGCACTCACTGCGCAAGAATCATCGCACTGGTCCCGGCGACTGCCAATCGTCCTCTTGGCCTTGCGCAACACAGTCAAACCGGACACCGGCGCAACACCTGCCGAACTCGTTTATGGGGCGACCCTCCGCCTTCCTGGTGAGTTGTTCCACTCCGCGCCCTCAGAGATGAAATCGCCGGATTTCGTCACGGCACTTAAGTTGTCCATGGCCGAGCTTCGACCGTCGCCCGGATCTAATCACGACCCGGCCCGACGTATTTTCGTTCCTACACAGCTCGACTCCGTCAGCCATGTTTTCGTCCGCGTCGACGCGCAGCGCGCTCCGCTTCAACCGCGTTACGAGGGGCCCTACGCCGTACTGGATCGAAGAGAAAAGGATTTCAAGCTACAACTGGACAACCGGACGTCGTGGGTGTCAGTAGACCGGCTCAAACCTGCCTTCGTCCTCCGCGAGGACCCAGCCCTGGACCACTCGTATGCCATGCAGTCCGTACATAGATTTCCGACATCGAAAACACCTACGGTTTTTTCTCCTTCGTCGGGGGGGAGTGATGTGGCGGACCAATGCCACATGACCTCCCTCTGCCGTCGGTAGTACTGTATATCTTTGATATTGTTCAACGGTTGGTCACATTGCGATCGCGTCTAGCGGCGGCCTCCGCTTGGTTGCGGCGGCCGACCCGTCTCTCTCTCGTTCTTACCGTTGCTCCGTACGCACGTCCGTAAGATTTAATTAAAAGTAATTAAATAAACCACGTGCTCATCTTTCGCCGCTCGCGTAGTTCGTTCGTTCTTTTCCAAAACCGCCGCACGAAAACGCACGTGACCAGCCGCTCACCTCCGAGCACCGATCGACTCGATCTGTTCGCTTTTGTTAAGTTTAATTGTTTTTCTGTAATAAACCGCGCATCGCGCACCCTACACGTTATACGCGTTTTGTGTTTATTTTGTAATCGTTGGTGTTCGATCGTGATAACGACGCGAACCCCACAGTTTCATATATATACTCTGTAGTAAATTATGTGACCGAAGAACTCGCCCTGATAACATATAAGTTCCAGTGGATGATGCTGGGGAAATGTACAAAAGTACTAAAAAATAAAAAAAAATAAGATGGAAAAGTTAAAAAGATTTTGTGTTCATTGGTTTATTAAAATGTTCATATTATATACCCATGGTTTTGATATTGGATTCATTGTGTTTTAGTTTCATATTGTATAATAACAATAATATATATCCCTGCATTATGCATTAAAAATTAATATTGTAATAAAACAAATAAAACACATAAAATAAAATGTAATACAAAACATTCAACGGAAATTATTCCATCGTTTTATCAAAGATTTTTATAATAATATATTATAATATAGATAGTAGGTAGTACAAAATAAAAATAGGAAAATCAATTTAATCTATAGGTATCTTCTGAACAATACATTATAAGTGGGTAGATGTGAAGTTCCTATAAAAAATAAAATGTATTATTGGGTACTTAAAGAAGTATGCGTATAAGAGGATAAAAGTTCACATTTTAAGTACCTACCTACATTATATTATAAAGTACGTATAGGTAAATTTAAACGTTATTGGATTTGATTTTAATACAATTTAAATTCACCAGTGACAACTTTTTATGTTCAAATAAATAGGTAATATATTATAAAAGCATTTTAAAATAATATGGTATACTATTATCATTAAGTATTCGTAAAAATACATTCTAAATCATTTTTTTTTATATTATAAGTCGAATATTCATTACTTTGGGTACATACGGCTCGTGTGGCTAAAAGTTTTATTTCTATGTATATAGGTGATAATGAAAACGCGTCGTTTTTCTGCCGTGGTATAATTTAGAATACTTCAAATATTATTTTCATGTTTTTCGGATTTTTTTTTTAAGGGTTAAGTGTTTTCCTGTGTTCGAAAAATGTTTTCAATGTACACCTCGACGACTTTCAACCTCGGGGACAAGTGTAATAGCGAAGCCACCATATTGTTTTACAGTTTATACAACACTAGATTAAAATTGTCCCCTTTAACAACTATTTATACTTTCAAAGGAGGTAAACCCATTATTTTCAAAAATAAACGAATAGATGGATTTATAGACGGTAAAAGGATGGAACATTAGTACATTACTTCGGTAAAAGGTTTCCGTGTAGAAAAGGTCAGTGTATTATAACTAATAAGGTTCCGGATATATAATAGGTACCATATTAAATCCAATAAATTGGTGTATACGATCATAGTATTGGTAATCAATATTTTAAAATTTTAAGCTATTTGCTATACATGCTTGTGATTTTGTAAATGATGATTGTGTATGTCTTAGGTAGGTACATCAGAATGTAACCTTCCACAAATTATACAACCACATTCTGAAATCTATTTCAAGCACACACATTGCGAATTTTGCGAACACAAACAAATTTCATGAAAAAAAGGTTTAGTGTAGTCTCCGTGTGCGAACGATGAACTAATTAACTATAGAAAGTCATTCGATTTTAATCTTTTTAAAAGTGTGATTTTGATAAATTTTTATACGTATAACAATATTATGTTGTGACGCATATAATACCGTCAAAATGTAATAATCACTATATCTTCCTATAAATGGCCGTGAACCAAAATTTTCTGCAAGACATTTTCTGTTGAAACTTTTCGGTAGATGGCTATTAAGCATTGCCGTGCATCCGCCCACCCGGAATTTTCCTATAGGTACGCAATTAAAACCGAACGATTCCGAATATCTGGCCGTAAATCGTCGTGAAAGGCGACTGTACCTAGAAAACGGTTTTCTCGTCCAAAAAGTAATACAGACTATATACGGCCAAACCTTATACAACACTAACGGTCCGTATATAAATATTTATGTTGTTGTTCGAGCAGGCAAAGTGGGGTGGGGGGCGGTACGGGAAATCGGGCGGGACCGTCTTAATGGCGTTTATTATCGGTTTCCAATTTTTCGATACGTTTATTTCGATTTTATAGTGTGCGTCCGTCGTCCGACACGTTCACAGCCCTACGCGACGTCTGCACTATATTATTATATACTTTGGCGTTCCCGAAACGAAATTGTAATTTCGTTTTTGTTATTTCTTCGCGAAAACGTTCCGACCCCCCAGAAACCGTGATATTTGGAACTCTAGCTGGCGGTGTATTGAATTTGATCAATTTTCTTTTTCCGATAATTTTCCCGAGACGTCAGCTGCCATTATTATTAGGTATACAGTATAATGTTTGTGCCGATTATTACTCGTTAATTGTAACTATAACGATGAGAGTTGGTATACTAACGTTTGAAACATTTTTTAACAGTAACGAATTTTTATAAGGTATGCGTCAATAGTTTTTCCTGTTAACAATACTCTTATTTTTTCATCCGAAAACCCACCACGCCTCTCAGACAAAAATAAAATAACACGCACTAGGCACTAGCAACTAAACGTTAATAATTAATAGGTAGCTTTTGTGTTGAGGTAGAGCTTTTATGTTTATACAAACGAATTTATTTATTGAATTCTTCTCATGTATATAATACTAGTAAATATAAATGTGCGCAGATATAGTTACGATAACCATCGACATGATGTCCATTTCGAAACGTATATGGTATAGCTTTGAACTGTGCACACACACACACACTCATGTAAATTCTCAATTCTGAGTACAAACAAATTTGATATTGTGAATTGCGTATAGTATATCAGTATAGTAAAACCTATAACATATAAGGTCGTAAATCTATTTGAATTATCTAATGATTCGTGCAGTCATGCCGGTCAAAAACTCGTGTGTATAACTCGCAACTTCAAATGAAAACTTTTCATTTTTACCTGCTTACTTGGTCGTCCTGATCACGTGTACATCCGTCGGTCTCGTTGGGGCTGTATCCGAGTTTCGTCTCAGTGACCTTTTTTTAATACCAATTCCGTCCCAAGAACATAACATGCATAAACCGATCCCGTTCTAGGTTGAAAATAAGTACATACTTACCACAATCCCGTCCTTACTGCATTCATATAAAATAATCTAAAATAATACAAAATCTTAATCACAATAATACATTTAAATATGCAAATACAACGAATATTATAACATTAAATAACGTCGTAAATTAATTCGGTATTAATTGCACATTCAAAATAAGTTTTTATAAATAAAGTATATGATTTTTATTATTTTTTTTATTGCCTAATAATAAATTAGTATCTCACAGTTAATGTATAAGACGTAGTTTTGGTGACAGCGAATTTTCAATAGCGGAACATAAGATAGATAACCATTACTTATCCAGTCATAGGCTCAAATAGCATTTGAAATTTGGAGAGGAGTCTGAAGCACTACTCTAATAATATTGAATGCACTTACAAAAAATGTAACACACATGACTCATTCGTGTCACACGATAGGTTAATTTTTAATTCTTGTTGTGAAGCGAGAGGTAGTGTATTTCTGATTATTATTTGAAATAGGTATATGCCGCGGAACGGAGACAATTTTACGAAGACAAATGGACTTCAACGCCTGAAGCTTTCTACGATTTGAAAACCACAAATAATTATGGCTTTGTAGATTAAGAGTAGAGCAAGCACTTTTATGCAATTTGCACATTTGTATGGTTAATTTTATTGTTTACTTAGTAAGTACAAAATGTAATTCACAACGTTTGTGATAAAATTATTATAATTTTTAGTACCTAATTATTTTTGCATATCTATACCTATCTATTTTGTTATTTTTGGATTTATAGGTTATATTTTTCATTTTTAAGGGCATAATATACTGTTCACTGGCAACCGTTTACTTTTGTGATAGACTGCAATGACGTGTTGATGGCTGACACCATTCCGGCTTTCGGCGAACAAGCTGCCGTTTCTATTGTGGTAATCCCATTCCACGGGTAGAAACTTTTCCGAAATGTTTTTGTTTGTAGAAAGTAGAAACTGGTGTATTATTTGCTCCCGAGCGTCTGAACCAATAATTAATATTGTATAACGTATTAATGGCCAATGTAGTCTTTCGTTTTGATCATTTTGTTCTATTGTGCAGTCCCTGATTGAAAGCAACACATCGCTGAAAATAATAATATTATGATAGGAAGACAAACAGCGAGCTGCAGAATACGTCGATAATACCGGGTAAAAACATTGCAGCAAAACACGAATAAATAATAATATTATATCGAACGTACAACGTACCTATCGTATAATATAAAAATATTTGTTCGATCCGTAGAATACGAAATATCATATATAGGTGCCGATATCAAAGGTAACTGTTAAAAACAATTTGATTTTTATTAGAAAAGCTTTGTTCTTGCACAAGTGTATTAAGCTATATTATTTTGAAAACATTAAACATGCAATTAGTACTTAATTAGGTATGTCGGATAAATGTCAATATTGATATTAGAGGTATTTCACTTGAGGGTAAAACAGTATGTATGCAATTTGAAATACCTAGAAATAATAGTAACAAATAGTATTTCAAGTGAAATTGAATGCAGCTACAGCTACACTGACTAAGGTTCGTTATTATTATTAAACGTGATATGGCCATAATATTATGACTGTAATATACTGTATTTGATTCAATTAAATTGGTTTTATTTTATGTACCTACCTGCGTATTTCTCTAACAATATCGTCATAATCTAGTTTGGCAACGATACGCTCCTGGAAACGGTCGGCAACTATTATAAGGTATATTCAAGCTGTGCGGTTGTCGTTAACTGTTATCATTTACCATCATTACCAGAGTATAAATTTAAGTTGAAGATTTAATTATTTTTACTGCTCCAAAAGCAATGACAGAAACAAAAAAAAAAAAATACACACACCTTTGTAAATTCAAAACCTAAAAGTATACGAATACTAATACATTTTTTTTTAAATATGTATATCTTTAAGTTCCTTCCCCTCCCCAACTATGTTATAATGTTAATACGTGCACACAGAGCCTACCAGGCAGTCTTTTAGGATTTTATATTTCGTATTAGCCAACAGTTTGCTATTATGTAAATATTCAAATTATCATCAGTTCATTATTGTTATTGTTGTATCCAGCATCATTTAAATATACAGTCCACTTATATAATTACTAAAATATAAATCATAATTTACGGTTTTTATGCGATAATAAGTCAGTGGTGCATTGTTGTTTTTTGTGCTTGGGAGATGTACGTCATTTTTGTGTTTATGTGTGGTTTCTCTCTACACATTGTCTATGTATATGAGCCAAGTTTATTGACGCCCACCATCGGCAACATGTGTCATACAACCAGAGTTGGTACACAATTTGCCAAGAGGTAACAAAATGCTGAATCTGCAGTTGGCATACCTAACTAATCCAACTTGCGGCAACTTCAAGTACCAGGTTTACCCATAAAATTGGTGTCTTCGAGATAACTGGCCGAGGAGTTAGTGCCTATGAAAGAAGTGCCATCTTCGGTCACTCAATCTTGTAACCTCTCATGGCCCGTTAGTAAAAGTTCTATGCATATTAGTGCTCGGGAGTCTGAACACCACCAACTTTAAATCGTGGTTTTCACAACAACCAGAACGACAATTTGGCGGGAGGAGGGGCTAAGGGCCTTATTTCCATCCCTACACCGGCGGATCGTCTGAAGCTGCCATTATATTATTATTTTTGCACAATATTCATACTAATTAATAAAATAGAAAATATTATCAATTTTCTTTCGTGTTGTTAACGTTTAGGTAGGTATAGGCTTCAAGTATATGGTACCTAGTATCTATAGTTTATTTTACATTTTAGATTTATAATGTATGACGTATTAACTTCAGAAGACGAGTAATAAACCTACTTATATTATTATGTCATTTAAATTAAATATATTTTGTTTAATTTTATGGTGGGGCCCTTTTCAACTGGCAATGATCATCACTATGCAATAAATAAATAAAGTCATAAACCTGTTCACACTTATTCGCACAAACTGTATTTTTTGTGGAATAAACCCTAGGCAAATCAGATCACATTTTGACTCGATTCGTCAAAACGATATTTTCAGAGACATTAATTAATTCCGGTGTTTATTAGATTGGTATCCTATCCTTACATCAACACCGCCACATACTAGTTCACTCCATTATTGGGGTTGTAAGCTAAAGCAGTGAAAATAGTGTCGGTTGGTTTGGGAGCCACTGGTGCTCTAGGAAAGCACAATTTACTTCAAAACTCGGCCACCAAATTCCTTGACTATTGAATATACTGTATACATTAATTATATTAATCCATTTAAATAAATTATATGAACTATGATTTTAAATATTATACGTAAATTAAATCATAGAATTATAATATTACACCTCACGATTTATCGTAATCAAATATATGGTCAAAAATCACCCAGTATAAATTTTTATTATCTATTTCGAAAATGTTTATACATTTATCATACTACAATAATTCATAGTGTGGATGTTGTAGTTTATTCCATTTTACGATTTTTATGTAAACATGGGTTTAATAATAAAAATAAGACTTATTAAATTGACAGACAAGCCCTGGATAAATAGTGTTGTGAATATTATCATACCCGGGGATATCGTTCTTTATTTTTAAATTTTAATAAAATATAAATGTTAAAATATATAAGAGCAAATATACAGAATGAATTAACAATTCAATACTTTCTGACAAACAAGAACGTTACTGCTACAATGAATAGTATATTAATAATTTATAATATAAAGAAAATAAATTACAAATTTTAACAATAACTCAAGAGAAAAAGTTAGAAACAAGAATCAAACAATAGATAACTGGTACCTATAAAAAAAAAAAAAAAAATTATTAAAAAAAGAAATCAAATTAAATTAATCACACTATATTATTATTATTATTATTTATTAAACATTAAGTTTAATTTTTTTTAAGTTACCTAGATGTTATATTATTACTTATTATTATAATTATTAATTTAAACAATGTATAATAATATAATAATGATGTTCTCAGTTCCTATTATACCAGTTGTAGTGGTATTATATTTTTGAACAAACGCCTACTCATAACCAGTGGCGTGGTGAACATTTATAAACCTTGATGCCCAGCATATATTTCAGTACCTACCCCTTCTTTATCCCCTTAATATAATATATAATACATATAATTATTATGGAACTGTAAATATTTTAATTTTTGTTGTATGTTATTGGTTACCATAATGTACCCAACCACCCCACCCCAAAAAAAAAAAATTCACCATGACGCCTAGGCGTCATAAAACCCCATTCACCACGCCACTGCTCATAACAATACCTACTTTATACTTCTCCGATCGCATTCAATTACATACAATTTCGCACTCAATCATAATGTAGCGAGCTAATAAATACCATATTTAGGCGAGCATGCAAGAGTGCCGAGGTATTATTATACCGTTATGTTATGCATAATATGTTTAATGTTTATGAACAAAGTTCTCAAGTGTAATTCGATCGGAAACTTAATCGACGTATAAAACCTATCCACAGAATAAATTATCAAGCTTTGAGTAAAACGTTTATAAAACTGATAGCTCTCGTTTAAGTTTGGGTATAGGCACAAGGGATCAGACTATACTTATGTGTTGTTCGGTGGTACATATTTTAATTTAACGGCTACATAATATATACTCATATAAAATCGCATTTATTGAGTTCTTAACCCTTTTAAACCTCGGCTCATGGTGATGTGACTTACACTACAAATAATAAATATTTATCCCAAATATTATTTACTTTAAACGACGCTTGAAGATAAGAGCTTTAATACATCAGTGATGTTGGGCTAAATTTAAACTTAAATCCTTTTTTGATTTCAGTTCTAATTAATTTTATTCTAATGTGATAAAAATATTAATGTTTTTCGACAGTATTTCAGTACTTTTTGGTCAATTTGGTTGAGAGACAAATATTTCTAGAATATTTAAAAATCGATTTTTAAATATTATCCAACACTATAATATATACCTATATATAATTATTCAATATTGTATTGCTGTACAATTATTACGGCCCTAATTGGTTTTACAATAAATTACTAAAATACAGCCTTATAGAATTTGTGCATTATAATCAGTTCTGTGAATTTAATGTTGAACTGAAATGGTTTTGAATAACAATGGACTAATAGGTACTTACACTAAATAGTAAGTACACATTGGTGAAATATGCAAAATCATGTAGATTAAAATGAGAAAATTTAAAATAAATAATTTTTTTGAATTTAAAATAAATAATTTTTTGAATTTTTACTCGGAGGTAATACAACCCACTACTATATACCTTTTTAACACTTTTCTTAAGTTTGGTTACACGTCTGTCTGTGATCAAATCTTGCGCGCTCGATTTGAGGCACTTTTTGAAGATGAAAAATTCTGAAAATTTGTATAGACCTTGGTCTTGGATGACAATACAATAATCCATAAAAAAATTTTTTTTAACTAAAAAGTAGAAAATAAAAAATTAAAAAATTATTTTTTAAAAACACACTTTTCTAAAAAAACAAAAAAATAATGAAAAATTTAAAAGTGTGTGGCGCTCTTAAACTTGACATATTATACCACACACTTTTAAATTTTTCATTATTTTTTTGTTTTTTTAGAAAAGTGTGTTTTTAAAAAATAATTTTTTTTATCTGTACAGTTAATAATGTGTCATATTGTAGTTATTATTGTCTGGGTATTTACTGGTATTACGACTTTCGCCTACACTTTTTGAGTATTTTCGGTTTTCATATTACAGTCTCGTGGACATTATATTTTATTGGACTTTATTGTGACCTATAGTGTTTTCTGTTACAACTCTGTTTGTTATTTTATTTTGTATGATATATATACCTTAATACCTACCATATATTATTCTATTAGAGTTTTTTACTTTTGTAGTTTTGTGACTATATTATAATATGAATCCTTATTATTCGTTCTACGATTCTGATTGGTTTTTAGCTTTTGATGTCATATACATAGTAGAAGAAAAAAAAACTGAATCGTATTTATTCACAATAATATGCACTTTATATAAGTAACAAAAAATAAATAATAATATGACGTGTTAAAAAATTGATTTTGTATTTAACACTGAGCTGTTTTATTATGCTATACAAATCTAAAAGCGTAGATATGAGGGTAAAATAATAAACTATATTACCTATGAGATTAAAAAAAGAGGAAATAGTTATTACGCTCATGTCTGAAGCTTTGCTTGATTTTCCGATATCCATAACCACGTGCCTACAGGCATATACGAAACTCCACAAGTTCACTTCAAAACTGTTTACTATTAAACATTTTTAAAAATACAATCATGTCATATTAACTTATTATTATTTAAAGAGATTACTAATTAATATAAAAATGTATGCGTTAAACATTTTTTAAATTAAAAACCTTTATTTTATAGTAAGCACGACACATTATTTATTACAGCATGTGCCACGTCATAAGTCTAATCCGATTTCAAACAATGTGCTCGTTTCCTAACGGATATGCAAAAAGTTTCAAACCACGCGAAGTGATGGGATGATCGGTGTGCAGAAATTCGAAAACAGTCTAAAATTATTTGTGAAGCATCGGCTTCACGTGACAATCACATATTATAATATTATTTTGTATTAAAAAGCATAATATAAAGTTTAAGAATAAAATATGATTTCAAAATACTAATTAGAAAACACTAAATAATATTATTATATTGTGATTAATTACATTTTTTTCCCTCATTACGTATCGTTTAGAGGGTTTCATTATATTAATATTATAACGCATAGTCTACAGTCGTGATTGATACGACTTCAAAGCGATAACATTTAGCAGCTGTTATAATAACATAAATATTATATTATATTATAATATAACACCAGCAGAAGGCGCACTCCGAAAACGGAAATTTCGCGTCTTAATGGCGTGTTACTTGAACTTACTTCGTTTCATAATATTAGCGTATTCGGATATTAATAAATATTCACGATCGAATTATAATAACGGAAATGCAATCGTCTCGCGATTCGTTTAATATATTATACCTACACAATAATAATACACTAATAATAAAATTGTATATTAAAAGGAATTAATTATTATTTTGCGTTCGGAGGCGGCCATTTGGACGTTCGTTCGACATATTATTAATCGACTTACGGACTTATTAGCTCGTTACAAATTAGGTTGGTGTATAACTGGTGCCCATGTAATATACTTAATATGTTATATATATATATATATAAATCTAGTTACAATAATAATAATATTACTATTATTATACATCCGCACAGCTCCACTCGATAAAAGTGCTCAGAGTGCGCCGCAATGCAATAAAATTGGAAATTAACGAACGGTTCTACTACATATCGTTTGTTATGGAAATTCGATTATAATATATGTATTGTGTACCCTTTTATACCCGTCGTCTTGCTCTACATGTATATTGTTCGTGTCCGGAAGTGTGCCATCGTCGATAAAACGATAAAAAATAAAAATAAAATATTAATCCGGTCGTCCGTGTAGTGTTGTATAATGACAGTTTGACTATCATAAATGCGAATTCGATTTGGTCTATTAAATAATATGTGTTTACATTTAACACTGAACTCCGTTCGAGAATAGACGCGAGTTCGTAAAAATAAATAACAATAAAATATTATATCACGAACGCTTGAACAGATATTTTATAGGAATAATTATACAATTTGGCAGTCGATTAATATTTTACAGATTATAAATGAAAACGAAATTATTGTTACCGACTGTGAAAATGTTCGTATATTGAATCCAATGAACGGTTTTTATGTACCAACCTGCAATTTTTTTGGATTTAAATATTATTCAATATTCTGTACATAATATATTATTATAAAACCTAATAAATTTGCACCGTATGTCGTTGAACATAATGCATAAGTACGTCTCTAGTTCACAAAATATATTGAAATATGATAATATTTATAAGCACGAAATATGAAATAATAAGAAAAAATCAGTTTGCTTTGCCCGTTATCATGGCTATATAGGTACCTACGTCATAAGCAGTAGGTATTTGACATAATTTATTGAATATTTTAGAGCTATACATAATACAGTGTTAAATCTGTATCTAAATGCTATTTCTTATGTGCACAAAACGATCGAAGTAAATACTTTTCGTTTTTAAATCACTAAATATAAAGATTGATGTTATCGTTAAGATTATTTTATAATCATCGTGACATGGTCATTTTATAGCATAATATATTGTTAAGACCTTACTGCATTAAGCACACACATATTATTGCAATGCACGATTATATTCACCGAATTCAAAAATATTCTACTACTAAAATGTGTAAAGAGTGCACTCATAAGATATTTAGATTTTAGCAAATTATACTCCTGTCTATAATTTCTTTAGTTTCTTTAGGTCTAAATTCAACACATCTTATCGTAGGAATCAGACTAATTTTCGCTTTCTACAGAACTTAATTTGTGGGAATATTGATTTCCCTCGATCGTTACTTTCGGGGAAAATTAATATCAGTGTTACGTCGCATTTGAATCTAAATACTGTTCCTTTTTACATCCCTAAACAACGTCCCCAACTATGAGGGATAATCGGACTAATGAGTTAGGTTATGGGACGCCCTTTTTAAATAAATCGTAAAGCATAATTTTGTATTCGAACTATAACATATTATGTATTATTCTGTTTTTCTAATATTATTACCGTGTAAAATGGTTTCTGTGAAATAAACTATTTTTGAAAATGTTGACATAATATTTGCATATTTTATTATTTATACATATTATAATACTTTATTGATATTTTTTCTGCCATTTACGCTATGCACTTATGGTCCTCGGGTTATATCCCGTGAAATAAATAAATAACGAACTAGGGCAACAAAGTTTGTATAAATAAATACAAATATACACACACGAATTATACAGGTACATACAATAAAAATAAATAAACTAATAAAATACACGGGGGCGCAGCTATTATTACACCCCCATTAGTCATTACTTATTATTATGCACGCGTTTCGTGTCGACGGAGGTAATTTTGGTAATAACACACTGCCGCAGTGTACTACGAGTCAATTATTACATTGAAGGTTCGGTTTTTCGTACAGGTACCACCCCACCTACACATAATAACATTGTATCGTATGATGATATTATATTATTAAAGTGTATCGGATTCAGAGAGTCATAAACGATAATAACAGCGTATGTTCGTCGGGGTGTATAAAATCGGGAAAACGCGGTGTTGTAATATTTATCGGGTCATAAATATCGTCGACAAACAAATGGCGATCGTGGCGTGGCAAAAAAAAAAATATATATATATATATATAACTCGAGAATGAAGCATTAATCCGTGTTTTCAAACGGAAGAACAATAACAATAAATAAAAAACACTAAGTACCTACAGTACACCGTGTTCGGTATACTGCATCGGTATTGGTATATGGTAGTCGGTACCAATACTTATACTTTACGTCGCATCCCCAACAACTATATTATAGAGGACGTTGACGTCGGTAGTGCCGTTGGTTCACCAATTACCGCGATTGTGTTCAAAAATGTTTCAGAGCTGAATTTGCCATTTGGCGGTGCTCCACACTTTTTTCAGGTGCAGAGCTGTAGCAACATACAATTATTTATTCGGAACCACACCATGAAGTCTAAGTTTGATACTTTTCTTTTTGCTATTCCATTTTGATACACCTACGTTGATATTTGAATTTTATAAGAATAAAATTAATTATTGACGAATACAATGAATTTATATTAGGCATTTTAAGCCTAAAACCACACAACAATATTTAAAATACTTAAGCTCCTCATAATGTATTATATGCAAATCAATTAGTTTGAATTCACTTATGTGGCCGCTTAACTGCCCTATAGGAATCATGATATTAATTGCGTCGTACTGCTCTAGTATTTCTAAGGATTTTAAGTATCGTAGAAGACTAAATATTTTATTTATTAGGTACCTACATAATAATATATTTATGATTGGCATCATGATCATGAGCAATATTCATCCCATCCGCAGGGATTTCATAAAACATATAGGGAGTAGAACGAAATAATCTGTTCTTCAGAATTTTTAGACATTGCTATGATGAAGGTAACGGCACTGGTATAATATTTTTCTTTCAAAGTTGATCACCATTATAGGGCTGGACATTATTAGATCTGTTGATAACCGACGAGACACGTTCCGACGAGTATACCCGACGAGTATTGTTTTGAGGTGGGCATACTTAATCATGACGACGAATATTAAAATAATACCGTACTGTCTCGGTCTCCAAATAAAATAAATATAGGCTATTAAATACTGTACTAGTGGGGATAATGATTTCTATAAATCCTTGCAAGACCAAGGAAATATATAACTGCAGAGTTTAAAATAATCCCGTAAAAGTGAATTGTAATACTGAGAAAAAATACGAAAAAGGGAACAAATGACTCTCAAAAGTTAACAATCCCTGGAGCTGTTATTACTTATAATAATAATGCTTCAGCTGTATAGTATTGTGTGTTGCGATGAGACGAATGGTACCTTACTGTCTCTCTATACATTTTTGAACTTTCAACCGTGTCACGATGACTTCCGCGTTGTTTATTTAATTCGTTTTGGACGAGATGAGAGTTTTTTTTTTTTAAATTATAACTAACACTCGATAAGCATCATATTCGTCTTAGACGGCCACACTTAATACCATTGCGTTATAGTATTATTATTTATTAGTGATGACGTAATTATTACCTATATATAATATTATCGTATACACGTGATCAGTAACTGGAGAAAACCTTGGAGCAAAAACAACAAACAAGTTAAATACATTTTCCAATACATTTATCTCCATGATTAAAATACATTCGTGACTGTACATTATTATGAGAAAAACCGAGTCTTTTGGTATAACAACCCGTTATTTTCATTTATGCGATGTTATAACAACGGAGGTGTCTAGTTGCACTAAGATAATTTATTCATTACGAGTATATGTACTATGTATATATATAATATGTTATAATCATTTCTAGTACAACGACAAGATATCTCCAAGTTTTATTTTTTGGTTTTGAGATCATACACATTTGATTTTAGCAATATTTTCATTGGCTACATTTTGCATTGCCGCTGAAAACTAAGGAAATAGCATGACAAATAAAAGTATTTTAAAATTGGTCTTTAATTTATTATACTCACAAATTATGAAATTCGGAAGAAAAAATTAGGGTTAGCATGCTTGGCGAATCTCCAAAATCTCTGTATATCTTACACAATTATCATTAAGATGCGAATTATTATTAGGTGCTTTGCTTGCCGTTGCGAAATTCCCACGGACACCATAGCATAACACAAAATATTATTATTTTATAATATGTACAGGCTATATGGACAATAAAAAATAATATTCATACAATAACGGATGGCCGTTAGCCCCGCCGAATGGTGTGATAACGGTTATAGAGATGTATAAACAACAAACTTACGTACTTTAATAGGTAATAATAACAATTTATAAAAATATTTGATCAAGACAAAGACATATTTTGTTTGCGAGTGGTACGACTACAACATGTTTATATACATAGTATATTATGTAGGTATATTATAGTTATGAGAACATTGAGCCAGTTAATAATATTGTCGTCGACGAGACATGGAGAGTGGACGTATTAACGATCAACCTACCTCGAGTACTCGTAAACTTTGTCCAAGTGTACCGAGACGGCGATTATCTACACCGAACCTTTTTTTAAGGCGGGCCAAATCGGTGATACGTTTTAGCATCACGGGCCAACATTTTTTTAGATAAGGATAGGGAGGTAATTTTAAAATTGAAGGTAATATAATATATAAGAATTATTTTTAGTACCTACCTATAATATTAATAATATTATATTGAAAGCAGTAAAAACAAATATATTTTATCAAAACATAATTAGTTTGGCGGGCCGTGGTTGGAGACCTTTCATCCAGGAGAAAAATTAATCAACCGAGAGAATGTAAAAAAATTCAACAACAGTCGTCAATTTTAAAAAAAATATTTTGAACAACACCAGGGTCACACGAACAAATATGCAGACAGACGCATCAATGAATAAAATCCAAAACCGCATATACCTGCGAGGATTTAAAGAGTAAAAAAATTCACCCCTGGACCTCCCTAGTGTTTCAAGATTGCGGAATCCTCCCCACACGTAGGGGTACACAACATAATAATACAATATATATAACTATGGATTATACCGCCACTCGTGAAATCACATATTGTACCTACCCTCACCGGATCGAATGGTCGAATTCGATGATTTGTGTAATATGATAATCAGAGTTGCTACCGTCACTCGGGCTCGTAAATATATCGCAGTCGGTCGAGAATTTCAGAGTTATCTTTATTAGCGTGGTCGTGTGAAAAAAAATCTTCGTTCTCTGTGCCTGCCAGGCCTATTATTGTGTGCGAACAGTTATTCTAAAAATAAAACCGGACAAAAACGTTGTGAAATAATAATAATAATAATAATTTCAAAACGTAATCCCCGGTGGCGCGGAACATAATATTATACGTTTTCATTTTCAAGTAATAATTGCAATTTTATTTTTCAAATGCAACTACGTTACCTCAGGGTATTATATTATGATCAAAAATATTCTTTACAAAATGTGTTTCAATTTAATAACAATAAACAAGTCGGAGTAATTTACTATACATTTGTACCTCTCTCTAAACAGTCTATAAAAAATGCGGATCGAGGATTTGTTTTCGTATTCGTTTAGCATTATAAGTATAAATATTTTTATAATTTTCTTCTCGAAATGATTATATTCTAGTAAAACTTCACTGTATATTATAATTTTAATTTTTTTTTTTCATGCTCTTCTCTTCGGTTTACAGCGCACCCAATCATAAGTTTTGACATTCCATTAATTTTGCAGTACCATTCGAGAAAATTTCGCAATTCCAGAATAATCAATATGTAGTTGCTATACCCTAGAAGTCTTTCACTGCTATTTTATTATTGTAGATTATGTGGATAATTATGTATAAAAATGATTATTAAAGAATGCTAATATTGCTTGACACATTTTTTTCGCTGCACAATATGGTTAACACTAATTCGGAGTTACTATATACCTTAGGCATAATATCAAATACTCGTAAATTTGATCGTTATCTGTTGTGTAAGCTGTAGAGTATATAATATATTTATACATCACACAAACAGCGTACTATATCATTTTTTTTACGTTGGTTGTGAGCACAATTCAGCAGGCACATGGCACACTGTAAAAATTGTTTTGATATATTACACTATCTTACACGAAAACCAAAAGTGTTTTCTTAGCGTTAAAATACAATATAATATAACCAATATTCCAAGATGACAAATCAAATTTAAATCATTTAAATGTGAACAGTATCAATGATCGATTATTAGACTGTTATTTTGTTTATGTATTGAATTTTGTGATTCGTTTAAAATTTAAAATTTACACGATAAATATTATTAAGGTAACCATGTTTTTTTAAATTTAGAGAACAATGTTAAAAATACTTTTAACGTTGATGGGTATTTCGTTATTTCACAAAGATTAGAAGATTTAGTTTAATTATTATTATTAAAATAAAACTAAATATTTAATTTTTTTTGTTGCTGACAGTCTGATGACATGATTCAATAACGTTGAAAATGAAATACACATTATTATATTATTATAATAATAGACCTAATTCAATTTAAAAATATTGTAAAACAAAAATGAGTAAAAATTGAAGACTTTGATAAATCATAATACAATAATTTTGTATTCAAAATCAGTACTAAAGAATGTAAATTATGTATTTATTTATTTTTACACAAAAAACTACGCATTTGCATTTTGCAGCTCTCAGACCTCGGCACTCCATAAACTATGTACACAAAAAGAATAATAATATTATATTGGAATGTTATTAGAGTGCTGCGAACCACAAAATGTTGGTTGTTTAGTTGAATTTAATTTAAATCAAATGTCTGTTGTATAAATCTATAAACTCCGCGAGTGTGAAAAAACTACGAATCGAATTAGTGATTGATCATTGTGCGTTTCGATGTTATATTTATCAAGAGATCGACGACGACAATACTTCAATTTGCGTCAAGACACGAGCAAGTTTGCCACACATACCATAATATATTATACCACCCAGATTCATATAGATATAAATGTACATGTTATACGAGGATTTGAACTATTACGGTGGTCCGAATAGTTTTTTACGAATTTCGAAGACACTTTAGACACACTAAATCAATACGGGTTATTTTGCCGGTACTCTCGAAAACTTTTTCATTTTATGTTGCAATTTTTATGAACTGCAAACAATTGTATACTCAAACAACGGGCATTATATAAAGACGGAAACATTTTTCGTTTCGTTTTCTCATTTTTTTTCTCATGCAATATACTTATTAAAATGTTTTACATCCCAAGTTTTATTAGTATATTTTTTATTTTTTATTTTGACGTTTCAACTCGGTTTTACTTTTCTAATAAGCCACCGGTCTCTGTATGAATTATTTCAATTCTTATATTTTTACATAATAAATTACAATTTAAAATTGTACATGATTTAGTCCTTCTGACAACAAACCCATTGTTAATAACCCAATTAAAATATTACATTATTCATTATTCAGTGTTTGTAAATATTTCTAATTCTTGATCCAAATTATTATTCTCAGCAGAGAACCTACTATTATTTTTTTTATTGTTTTTCTTACAAGTTCTTACAGTTAATATTGGTGTATGTTCTTGAATAGTATTCAATTGAATATTGAGAAGATACCTATAATTTGAAAATTTAACGTTTGTCAGCTGTTTTAAATTGAGTTACTATGGTGAGTTTTGGGTTATTTTTAAAGCCATCAATTGATTTTATTCAAAAAATCGGACAGAAAATAAATATAAATTTAAATCTTTCAATATGTCTAAGGGAAAATACAACAGGTTGCCAACGGTTTTTATCAAATATTATTCAATATAGAAAAGTGTTTAAATGAATTTATGCACCAATATATTTTATTGCACAAATCCCTTAGTACCTTAGTACCTTAGTTACCTAACCTCTGTATCTAACACTGAATAGTTGATTTTCTCTGTAAGGTTGGCTGGTGTGGAAAGAGCGGTCCATCTCTTTATATGTATATATACATCAGAGCATTAATAATATGAATTAAATTTTTTTAATCATTAGAGCATGTGACAAAGAACTAAAAAAAAAATAAACACAAATAAAATTAGTATAATTATAGTAACAAATTGTTAAATTGTCTAAACCATTCTAAGCCATTTAGTGTTCTGCAGAGATTATAGTATACAGATCTCACGATAGTCGACTTCTTTAAATAAAAACTCACACATTTTATATTCGAATAAATTATATTAATCCAAGTCATCGCAACAAAATATAACAAAACTACTGAATCTCTCGGATTGCCATTGTCGTGTAGTTTTGGCACGGGACACCGTCGTAAATGTGGCGAAACACCAATCCGTCTCTTTTTCCCTCCTCCTCAGTAGTGTTCACCGCCGTTAAAGTTATAAAACTGGACGTACGATTTTTTTTTCTGCTAAATAAAACAAATTCGATATTTTTTCATCTAGGACACAAAAAAAAAAAATACAGTATCAAACAATATATAGGTAGTCGATACGACGATATTGGCAACCGAATATCGTCGCGATGTCCTCGAAAAGAATGTTTATAATAATATAAACCTCTGTAGAATTTTGATTTTAGCTCTACGTTCTGTCTCCTATTTGACAACAACTTCGGTTGTTTCTCTATTCCAGGATTTAATACTCTAATTGTATATTGAACTCAAGGTGAATTATTATTATATTGGTTAGGCATGCATCAAAACACTACTTTCTATTTTATTATATCATAGATTGTATATTTGGACTAGAAATGAAAAAAAAAAAAGTATCAAACAATAATAATATATAGGTAGTCGTCAATACGACGATATTGACTACCGAATATCGCAGCGATGTCCTCGAAAACAATAGTTTAATACACCTTGGTAGAATTTTGATCTTAGCTCTACGCGTTTTGTCTCCTCTTTGACAACAACTTCGGCTGTTTCTCTATTCTCTCTATTTCATACTCTAATTGTATATTGAACTTAAGGTGCAGTATTATATTATATATAGGTTAGGTATGCATGTTGTTGATGCGCCTGTTGGCTATTTAGCTACAGTAAATACGCAGATCGCTGTGTGCCGACCAGACGTATAAATTATCAGCGACATGACATTTCGGTTTATCGCTCTCATTGCAAATGTTATTTTAACGCACGTACATACATCATACTATATATATATACCTAATATTGTTTAATATACCACTCGAATATTATAATCTACGCAGACGATTCAAATATTTCGAAATTCTATTTGACTATATAATTTTGTTTGGACGGCTCTGGGATAGCAGCCTGTAATAAGAATATGTCTAGTAATAATTGTCGATATTTCGTTTACACGAAACGATATTATAATATTATTGAACAGAAAAAAATCCCGTTCATGATCATAAATTAAACAAAACGTTCGATTTTATAGTCATACGTTCACTCACACCTCACTCTTATATTATATATGTAGGTCTCGATAAACTATTATGTCACTTATTCACTTTACATCTTGTTTATTTCTGATGAATGATGATCAATACTATCATAACTATTAATTTAGTAATAAACATGGTTTATAGCAAATTATTATAATAAATCATTATAATCATTATTTCACTAACGTGTATTTGATAATATCATTTAATATTTAAAACGAATTTATTGTGCCAATGTTAGATGTTTTGCTATTTTATATAATCATTTACTTTAGTTTCGTGTTGGAATTGGATTTTTTTACCAAAATGTACCATGGTATACAAATCAATATGGTTTAGAATGTATCCGTTGTGGAAATGTAAAAACTATTTGTAAAAATTGTAAATATAAATTGTAATATAATATGTGACTATAACTCTTAAAAGTTAAATGTATTTAACAGTATTATATAAATACCAAATTAGACAATTGGAATGTTTGAGGCGATTCAAATTTGTATTTCATTGCATATTATTATTTTAGAACATTTCCAAATATGGGGATACGAAATGTGGTTTCACACTTTCTAGTCACTATATTAGTAACGCGTGGACAAAGTTTAAGTTTTATACCAACAAAAAGGAAAATACCAAAGAAATATTTGCGTCTTGTCCCTTACGGTGGTCATTATGTTAAATTATATTTATATTTGACCATTTTTCGTCGGATCGAACCGTATAGTCACAGTGATATATTTGATTGTTATATTTTTAAAGTGTAACTATCTATGCCAAAACTAGAGAACTTTCGTTCAAGTTGGTACGCCTGTAATCCACTGTTTGTGGTTTCCAAACGATAGAACCATGTTCAAAGAATATGACTCGCTAGAGTACGGTATAATGACTTCAGGGAATTCAATAGTTTCATAACATCAACATCTATCCTCTTAATGAATCCCAACATTTGACATCAATATTTGTACAACGAACCCCAAAATATCTGCTCGATGGTAAAGGGGTGGAAGGAATATGATGACTAAATCGTGCTGGGAGAGTAAGTACCTATTGCTGAACTAATAGTATAAAATAGTATAGTTAGGTGAAACTATTAATGACTTCCGGTACCTACAATGATTGCAGAGTTTACATTTAATATTATTAATCAAAACGTTAAGAACACGTCACATAATTTTCATTCCATTCAACAAATAATAATTTCCGAAACTTCAATAATAACCATACAACAAAATTGTTCACACACTCGAAAGGCTATTAAGCAAGGCGGGCATTAACGAGTTAAAAAGTTAATTTTATCTTAATTCTTTAACTTAGCTAGTTACTCTAGGCTTTTTATTAACTTAACTGTTGACTCACTAAATTTCTAATTACATTTCACTATTTCAGTCTATTTCGTTTTCATGTCAAAAAATATTTACCGCGAATTGTTTAAAGTTAAAAATGTATATCATTCGAATCTAACTTATATGGCAATATTGTATAAAGTATAAACACTATAGTCTATAATTTAGGTTAGGGTTGGAAAAAAAATTAAATATGCTAGCTAGTGTTTGAAAATTTCATGAAATTTAAAAAAAATGAAATATTTCAGTATTTTAATATATTTTGTTTTATTTTTAAATAAGTTTTATATTTACATATAATTGTCATAAATTACCTTCATCACTATATTGTACCTGTGTGTTACCTAACCTTTGGTATTATACATTTAAATTGGTATTAAAAATTTTTAAATATTTTAATGTTTAAATGATACAAGTAGGTATACAATATTATACATGTATATTGTATACTTACTGAATTCTGACATTAGAATTTAGAACACTGAACATTGTGTTAAAAAAATAATTAAATTGTGTTTTTATTTGTGTTAAAAAAAATTTCAATGTTTCACGTTTTTGTGAAATATTTCTCATACTTCAAACACTAATGCTAGCGTTGTATAAACAAATTAACTTTTTTTAACTTAATAAAAAGTTAACAAAAAGTGTGTATTAACTTTTAACTTAACTGAGTTAACCTATAGTTAAATTAACTTTTAACTTTAACTTTTTATTATTAGTGCACTTTAACTTAACTGAGTTAAAAAATATCATTAACTGATCCAGTCTTTCTATTAAGTAGGTATTAGAAAAACCCGATACTAAGCCGTCTGAACTTACGAGTACCTATATAATATAAATGCTTAAGTACATCGAATGTCTAATTATTCAAAGTGAGGTTACACGACGTAGCAGATGAAATTGTCAAGAGTGGTCAGTGGAAGGTTAGGTGCGTATACTAATGTTGGCCACAAAATCTAAGCAGTTGACTTTTAAATGTACGCTTTGATGCTACACTTAAGAGTAGATGATGGCCAATTAAAAATATCATTCATAGCAATAAAAAAACAATTGTTCGGCAAATCAGGAAAGCCCAAATTGTGATCCGGTGTTTTATAATATTGTTCAGAATAAACTGAGCGGAAGGTACGATGAAGACATATTAACCGGATTTATGCTCATTTTTAACTAATAATATTGTTCGATTAAACAATACGGTTAGCGATAGGGAATTAACGAGAAGGTCGAAAGTTTTACGAATAATTAATTTCTAGAATTTAGTTCCGCAAATATATTAAAGGGATTCTTTAGTCCATTGTACAATATAAAGTATCGGAAGAATTTTTAAATTTCAATTTGCTTGCGTCTTAAGGAAAAGTAGGTACTGAACTTAATGGCACGTGATTTAGATTTGAATTGTTTGTGCTCGTAATTTTTCCGACGCGTACTAATAGTCTTCAGACTTATTCTCGAAGGATGAGCAATAGGTTTCTACGAGTTCTGCAGCCCTGTGGGAAAGCAAAGCATAAAACTGAAACGCGTCAATAAATTATAGAGCTAACCGAGGCAATTATCTATAAACGATTATAATATAATATGTACCTAAATTAACAAGCACCTACAGAACAAAACTTTCGAGATTCTGTTCTGAACGCGTGATGACGATTGAAGGGAGAAGTTCTAAAAAAATGTGTAAATAACGAGGCACGGCCTGTGTTCGAAGTCTGTCCGATTTTCCGAGCAGATGCTCCAAGTCTCGCCAATAGGGTCGGTACAACGAGGTGGGGAGGGGGACGATCAGTCGTTATAATGCGGTGGAGGGTAGTGACGGGGACTGGGGAGATAATGACCACAGACATTTATAACAAAAACACCTAGCTCGTGTATATTTTATAGAATATTACGCTAAAATAGTATATTAATTGTGACAAACACAAACTGAAATTGATCAAACAAACAACAATTGAACGATTGAATGTTGTTGTTGAACATGCCGACTGCATTATTACGTAGGTACAACTACAACGATGTCACTGGTATAATTTAAAATATTTTAGGTCTGTAGCTACCATAGGTACTATATACTATATGATAATATAGGTAGGTATATATCCTGGACGAATCTTGAATTTATAATATTTTGTCGATACACTATAGCTGAATAATCCGGATTCGGAGGTGTGCAGATTTTTTTGCGGAAAATCCTATATGGTATATAGGATATATAATATATAGGTGTACCTCGGTTTGGGTGTATCTCAGTTTTAATGTACCTCAGTAGTCAGTACACGGTCAAATCGGCATCAGTGTACCTATAATAGCTTTGTGAAATAATCCGACCTAGTTGGGCCACCGCAAGTCGTCAATTGGATTTAGCGCTTGCTATATTTTTGGTTTAAACTGCTTACTCTTTAAACTTCACTGATATCTCTAAAAACAATCTCTGAGACTTTCGTAAAAATCAATCTCATAGTTTTTGAATTATAAAAGCTACAAACATACATTTGGTTTTAACTTTTAAGATAGGTACCTATTAGTTTCTTTATTTGATGCATGCTTGTACCTGATATGACCGAGTAGTAACCAATCGCCACCACTTATAAACGAAACAAAGTTTCCGCCAATAATCTCAAAATCCTCGTTTGAGGACCTCTTTAAAATTATATATAACGACGAAACTACTGAACAAATTGTATACTCATGAATTCGGCGGTTCTGGCTACGACGCTGATGAATCAGTCAGTCAGGACGAGTTTTGTATATTATAATATTATATTATAATAATATATAGAAGACAGGTAGGTACATATAATTTTGTACGATTAAATACCAATTTCAATTTACACTTTCGGTCGGCTATCTAAAGAGTGTTACTATCCGCAGTGGTCGCGTATCGTACAAAATATCATAGCATGCAGCCGGCAAGATATAATAATATTGTATCGGCGGAGGCCGCCGACGAGCGGCGTAAAAATACGACGACCAAAACACGCGTATACCGCGGTAACGTCATCGTCACACGTGCGAGAGTATATTGTCCGTCGGCGGCGAGTGTCGTACGCCACGACGACGTATATATTATTATATTATTATAATTATTATTATTATTATGCAGTCGTCGTTGTCGTCGTCGGAGTCTAATTCGAGACTGGTCCCCGGCGGCGGCGTACGGCGGTCCAGTGAGCTTAGAGACGCGTCTAAAAATAGGCCCACACTCGCGCGCGCCGCGCCGGAGGCACACGGGCCGGGGCGGCCGACACCTCCGTCGGGGGGTCCGAGTCGCGTCGACCGTAGACGCGCGCGCGCGCGTGCCGGCCGGCGACAAAACGCACACGTAACCGTACGCCGGCAGCCGAGAGTCGTGTAGCGCGCGCGCCCAAGTAACAAACCGTGTCGCGTGTAACGGAGTAACGCGTGGTGCGTGTTGCGTTGTGCGTGGTGCGTGGTTCGCGGAGCGTGGTGCGTAGTGCTTGGTTCGCGGCGCGTGTGGTGCGTGGTGCGTAGCGAGTGCAGTGCGTGGAACGCGTATTATATTGTGCGGTGTGCGCCCGGTCACGTGCGGTGTGCGCGTGGACGATGAACCGCGCGTAGCCGCCACCGCAGCGGTCGCCGTCGTCGGACCGGACCGCCGCCGGTGGTGACCGCTACCGTGGTTGCGCAGCGGCCGCGCCGTCATGGAACGGAAACGGAGTGGCCGGCGGTACTACAACAAGCGGAAAAAGACGTGGACGCAACAGTGCAAGGACTACTTGCGACAGTTCATAGCTTTCCTGTTCAGCAACATCGGCATCATTTGTCTGGTGGTCGGCTACACGATCGCAGGCGCGTTCATGTTCATCTTCATCGAGGGCGCTCCCGGCAACGCCATAGCGGTCATCGACCGGGTGGGAGCGAACCGCAGTGGGACGGCCGACAGGATCTGGGACATGGTGTGCTGCAACGCGTACTGCGAAGACGAGTGGAAGCGTGAGGTGCAGGTGCACCTCCGGTCGTTCCAGAGTCATGTCATCGAGGCCGTCCGCAACTTCAGCTACGAAGGCCCCAACAAGCAGATGACCCGATGGTCGTTTTCCGGATCGTTCCTCTACTCGCTGTCCGTCATCACCACCATAGGTGAGTGCCGGGTCGACCCCGCGTGTCCTACTAACCCCTTAGAGTGGATCAGTTGGTTAGGGTGGGGGAGGGGGGGTGTTGGAGGCCGTACGTTTAGTGGGAAATCTTCCAAAAAATCGACAATCTCTCCGGAAATCCGGACGTTTAGGAGTGTTTGAGGATTACTTACGAGTTTAACCGAGTCATATGAAACTATATATAATCTTACTAAATTATTTGACGATTAACGGAAATAAAAGCAATCGTAATTCGCGAAAAGAAAAAAAAAACCGAGTTTATATCCGGGTTGACCGGTCCCACCCAAACTTTCTACAGATCTAGTCCACAGTAGTTCATGAGATAAAAACTCGCACAAAGTCGTCTTGGGGCTCGATGACCCCGCAGACTCTATGTCTGCAGAGAATTGATTTAGGTAGCTATAATTTCTGAAAATATTTTCTTTTCCATTGAACATAGTTGTTTCACTTGTTCTGTATGCATTAATACTAATTTGTCGTACATTGTATTTTATTTATATGATATTACAATATTATCTTTGTGGTTGATTCAATTGAAAAAACAAAATAAAACACCGACGGTAGATTCAACTGATTTTACGAATATTTCATGTCGAGCAAATTATACAGACTTTGAAATATTTTCTTTCAAACTATGCGCGACCCTTTGCCGTTTGCGTAGACCCGTCTTTACTATGGTAACAGTTAAAGGGTCGGTGGCTTTGTGGTTTCGGGAAACTTATAAACCAGACAAACGTCGTGGTTCGACCAAGGTTCGTGAATTATTAATACAACGCAAGAAGATGTCTTGACAGTTGACGTCCTTTTGAATACGTCAAGTCGAATTTGACTGCCTATGTCAATCTCGAGAGTATATTATGCATACCTATGTTATTTGTGTCCTCAAAGTGTCTAACCAGTTTTTGGTGGTTTCACATATGAAACATTGCTGAAATCCCAATCTACTATATATTTTTTATAATCACGCTATAAAATTTATTTTAATTTCTAATTTTACCACAACGTTTTCCAGACCGATTAATTTTTGAATTATTATTGTACCCCTGCAGTTCCTCCCATACATCCAATAGTATACAAAATTAGTTTTTAATCGTTTTAACTGCACGTGTAGATATATCAACTTTTCTGATTATTATTATTTTTTTTTTTTTAACGACGTAGTATTTTTAGTCACAATATAATCTAATACCTATAGAAATAACAAACATTAATGTTACCATAAAGAGATTTTAACTACCTACAATGGTTTTTAACGACCCGATAAAATTGAGTATAAATAAAATAATAATATATTCACTATACAGGCAATAAGTAATTATATTCTTTAGTATAAATCGTCAAAAATATATATGTAGAATTGTATTAATTCAACAGTCGTGGCGAAGACTGCGAATTGATTGTTGTAATAATATACAACCCTACCGAATAATAATCATAAATGGATATTAAATATTATCAAAATGAAATGCATTAAAATATAAAACTGACAAAAATAAGCGGTCGTTTCAAAATTGGTTGGCGTTTTATGTAAAGTTCTGTTTACCAAGAAATTCTCAAGTTTCTACTCTTAAAACCGCGATTGTTTGAACGAGTTTTGATATTTTCTTCCGTATTTATTGTAATATACGTAGAAATACAACAATTATTTTCACGTGACGTGTGTTCGATTTACAATGAAAGACACCCCAAAACAATATAATTATAGATATTTTTACCGCCCCATCATAATTAGTGTTTTCGTACAATTTCAGTAATATATATAATATATAGTGCGTCTCGTTTATGCAGAATCTAAAATACATTTCTTTATACGTTTGTTCAGCTCAAACAATAAAATTCTTGTCAAGTTCAAATAATGTGTACCTTAATCTATTATTTTCCTTCAGTAATAACGATCACGGATTTATGCCCCAAAAATACAATTTCTCGCTGCAATATTATAATTTGTTGTATTTAACGTTGGTAAAGTTCAACACAGTATCGTTTTCAAACAATTTCTATTTTTTAATATTGTGTTTTACAAAAAAATCTGTATGCAGTTGATGGTGTGCTCATTAATTTTTAATACAGATATCTCTACTACTTAATTATTTATACTTATTTAATTCATTTTTATTCAAATTGTTATAGTTAAACGACTTGCAAGTAGGTAACTAAACAGTATACACACACACCCATACACTGCACATACTTGCAGGTTTGTTATAATTTATATGTTATATTGTCGAATGCAATCACTAATTAGTCGAAAACTTTTACTACCGTATTTCTACGCCGTAGTAATAATAATTATCATTATTATTTTTTCCTATCGTTTGGCTGGGACCAAAACTGAAAAATCCGTACATAATTTAATAATAATATAGCCAGGGGTGATTAGTTCCAATTTTGCCGTTGTGTGTTTATAAAATATGTAAATATTATTTTTTTTTTTCGATATCGTTGCTCGGACAAATCGCTCGTTTTTGTTTCTATGCCTGCCGGCGGCATATATTTATATACAACACTAAAAATCCACCAGAATATCAAACAAAAACAATGTAGGCATTATGTATTGATAACATTATAATAATTAATGCTAACGATATTATTATGAAATATTTACGGTTTGCCGTAACATTGGTTTTTTATGTTCTAATACATCGGGTTGCTCAAATTTTTCATGTATATTATATATAACCTATAGATCGAAATTAAAAGTACCTATTTATTAATATAATATAAGGAAAAGGTTAGGTTAAAAAATAGTTAAGAAATAATAAGCAGAGTATATTAATGACATTATGTCTATAACACGTCGATATCAAAATATTTATCCATACATAGGTAGTGGCAGAACAAATTATATTTTCAATATCATTATTAAACTAGGTCTATAGAAGCCTAACTATATTAAAAACATATATATAGGAATCTCTATACATAGTATATTGGAATTACTAGGAAATTAGTACACATTTTTAATCTATTTGATAACTTTTAGTTTTATAATAATAATTAATAATATCATTATTACTACGGTACGTACACACTGCCGGGAGACACAGCCATATAAGGAATAATGTTAGTAATTAGAATTCAATTTTTGGTGGGCGTTCATCAGCCATTGGCCGAGGAGGACATGTCCTAAAAAATGGCGACTGTACGTCGCAGCCAAAATTTGGTTTCCGGCTGTGGCACGGCAAAGCGGTTCGCCACAATTAAAAATAAAGTATAAATGATAATAGCGTAGACAGTATGCATTGATAACGTAACGAGGTTACCTACATTGTGGTACCTACGTAACACAATATTACCTAGTAGTTATAAATACCAGTGGTGAGCCAAGGGTTTGAAACACCGCCCTTGACCGTATTTATGCTTCAGATTTATACTAAATAGGTGCCATAATATATTATAGTTCTATAATAGTTATATTTCATTTATTACTAGCCGATCCCGTGCACTTCGTTGCCCATTGAAAATGTCAACTCTATACGGATAATATGTTTAAAAGGTTGTCCATTGACACAATATCCATGACAACATTTATAAACAAAAATGTCCATAGAAAATCTCAAAATCCCTGTTTGAGAACCTCCCGGGGTTGGTCCTCTCCGTTTTTAAATTAGAATATCTTCTGTCCAGAGGTCTAATCTATTTCTGTACCAAATTTCATCAACATCGGTTCAGCCGTTTAAGAATGCATAAAAGTCACACAGACAGGCAGGCAGACAGACAGACACACAAACATTAATTTTAGATAAAATTATGAAGATCGATGACTACCATTTAGAGTGTGTAAAGCCCATACAATAGTATACGTGTATTTAAATTAAACATTAAAACACCTCCCTTTACAAATCCTGGCTACGTGCCTGATAAATACTATTATAGTTATATTTTATAGCACTTATATAGTATAATCAATGGAAGCTCATATACCTACGGCTGATCGTCGTAGTTACCGATTCTTGAGAACAATACGATCGTTGTACCAAATCGTCATGGGCTTCGCAGCCAAGTCTGAACTCTGAAGTATAGCTGGTACAGTGGTACCTGCAGTGACTGTTGTTTAATCTTCTAACTATATTGTATTTCATCGTGGTATATGCTTATTATACATTAATTGTACATAAGTGCATAATATGACAATTTACCGAAACTATATCACTACGTTTAAAATTACTCACACGTGTGTCACGTTATAAATAGGTGATCCAAGACAAGACTGCTCTAATTCGATACAGACATTAAGTCGATTCGTTGATATTAAAATGGCCTTGGCGTGGAGGCGGTTCTAAGCTATAATATTACAGTAATATAATATGTTGCATATTATCGAGTTCTAATACGCATACCTACTCCAATGGGAGCTGAGTAGGACGCGGAATATTGGTCGTGTTTTAATATTATTACATATATTTCAATATTTGTAGGCCATCCACCCATCCACACCATTGCTATATGATTAGTCATCGTCGTTATCGATTATTCCAACAGAGACATTATCCTCATATAGCGTATTATAGGAGCCGTTGATATTATTTTTAATAATTATTCTGTAGTCATGATGTTGGGAATTCGAAGCATTTAATATATAAGCCTATTTCCTTTTCACATAGGTAGGTATGTACAGTCTAACCCATATAATATATTTTAATGTCAAAAATATCCCGTATCTCCTAGAGATCCTCCATGTCAAACCAGTATATTTGAATTTGGGATTTTCAACAGTAGTATATTTTAATATATTATATTACATTTCCAGTATAATGGTATACCTTTACATTTTATAAGTAGTTCAAAAAGTCAATTTTTTTGTAAAATTAAATTTTTCAAATTCTCAAAATTTGTATTTTTTAAAAGAATTTGGAACAGCGTTTATTACTAATAATTGTGTACACAAGATTAAATTAATCAATAAGAAAAATACCAACTAAAAACAATAGTTAAACAATAATTATAATATTATGCAGTAATAATTATAATATATATAGTAGGTAAATGCCTATAATAATTAATAATATAATATGACTAGGTAAAAATATACCAATGAGTAATGTGCAGTTTGAATTTTCCGCTTGCAGTGTATTATTATTATTATATTAAGCACTCAATTATATTAAGAGCTTAAGCTCTCTGCTCGAACGTTTGGGCCTAAATATCGGTCGCGATTTTCTGGGAAAAATCTTTCTACCCGCCGTGAAATTGATTGGGTTCAATTTTGTCAGGCCGCGGAGTTATTCATTTTTTATCCCCCGGACCGACTTGGCAGGCGAATCTTAAACACGCACGCACGCACATGAACTATATAATATACGGTCTACGGAGCAGACACATTTTGTTAAATTCTCGAGGAGAAAGATTTAATAAATTGGCCGTGTGGCAGTGATTTACATAACAAAATAATACATAACAGATTTTAGCGTAAGTCGATTCGACGACATTTGTATATACTTAAACTCGTCATGATAGGTATACCTAATACAATATTATTTTAGAACAGTAGGTAAACCGCATATTATTATATACATTTATATTTTATACTATAATCTAATTTATCGAGTATCATCATACTGCAAGTTCAAAGCGTAAATAAATATAATAATAGGTGAATTATTTTCTTTAAAGTAATATTTTTTTTAGAGGTAAACATTGAGGAAAAGTTTTTTTTTTTGAATCTTGTCAAGTTATTACTTTAAGTTATTTAAATAAGATATTTCCTAAATCGTAAAACTTTAAGATACAATGAGTGACAGATAAAATATTAGTAAAATACTCATCTGTAGGAGATTTTAGAATACGGACATTTCGAATAAAACAATCAGGAGTACAATAATCAGCGATAATATATAATATATACACCTAACATATATTTTATACACTGTACTGTTTTCTTTATTATTATAAACTTGTAAATGCCGAGCTGCTGATCAAAATATATCTATATAACCTTGATGCAAGACATTTTCTTAAACATGTACTATATAATATAATGTAATATGTATATTGTATATTATTATAGTTAGGTAATCAACGTACTTTCTTGATTTCTGATAACGAGACAAAATTACTGTGAAGGATTTGTACACTATTGTGATCAATTTATCACTCGAAAGAATATTACTCTATTTTATACTATAAAGTTTATAAGTAGTAGAGATAATAAATTGGTTGGCATACAGTACCGAAAATTAAAAATCTTCGCGACCGGCCAAGTGATAACAATAAATTAAGTCTAAAAAATAAAATCGAAGACTAGAGAAAATCGTATGAACATAAATGATTTTCATTATAACAGTTACAATAATTAAAATATATGTCAATACCTACTATCTAAATGATATGCACCGGAGGTTGTATTTATGACGAATGGGGATGGTTCGGCAACTGCGCCCTCCCTCCCAAAATCTCTGGTAATATATTTTTTTAAATTATGTGTTTTATTTTTATATGCATTTTTACTATAATTTATTCTATCATTATTATATTAACATTTAATAATTTTATTCTTTGTAAAAATGAACTAAACATTTTACCAATCCGTTAAATTACTATTATTATACCTCTTATTCGGTATAGAAATAATTACTAGGTATATAATGTCACATCATTATACACATATCAAAGGAATAATACGGGTATAATATATTCAACTATTTAAATTCTAAACTTATTTTTAACGTGATTGGTTGACATCACTTTACGATAAAATTGTTATTCATTTTTTATATTCAGGGTTTGAAAAAAATAAAGTTAGAAAATTATTTTTTAGCTAACCATATCTATACCTATATTCCTCAGTAAATTATGTTAAAGTGGATATTATTTTAGTAAAACCACTATTTAGATTTACTACGGGTTACATAATACATAATACTAAAATACGTCATAATATTATGAGGAAAATATTTACAAATGTTGGTTAAAATGTCGTTCGTTATCATACATTTCAGAATTATTTATATATTCACAATAAATTAGTACTGAAGTGAGTGGTAATGATAACCTAATATGGTGTGACAAGCAGTTTTCTTTTTATATTTTCAGCATCACCGATTACTATTGACTATATGCTGGTGTCTAAAATGACAAACATGACGTGACATATAGTTTTAGGTCAGAATTGGTCGTAAGTTAAAGTGGTGTTATTCATTTTTTGTTGTATTATTCACCTAGTGAGAAGAAAAACATTGTGTATTACTTTTAATCCCCTTAAATAAATAATTTTTTTCGCACTAATTTTTTCAACATGTTGTATTTTGTAGAGTACCCAATTAAAATAATATTATATTCATTATTTTTACCTCCTACCTCTCTGAAATAAAAGTCTGCCGAGTAAATTGTCTCTGCACCGGATAAGCGCATTGCACATAAACATTTGAAAACTCTAGTCACAATATTACATCCGGTAGCTCACACAGCACATACACCATCAGCCACATTATAGGTATTATAATATTATATAGTAGACGTTCTCCCTTTAAAAATTATCGCCCTTCACACTTTATTATTACAGACTCATCCCTTCCGGTCAACAGCCATCGAGAAATCCTTGATTAAATATTATACGCGACCGAGCCGATGTGCAAAATATGAAACACTATGCCAATAGCTACTGAAGCAGCAGTCTCAAATCAATTTTTTTCATTTTGAAATTATTATTTTTACCGTTGGTACTTACCTATACTTTCAAATGAAAACAATATTATATACGCCACCTTCGTCGGCTCGTGCATAGGTTTGTTCAAAACCGACGGTAACCGACCGTCGTATATAATAATATATCATATGTATACGTACGCAGCTCACACAGGGAATGGGCCTCCGGCAAAACGTCGGTGCCAAATTATCCCAAACCATAATTAGCGTCAAGCGAACCGCCGCACGCATCTCGGTCATCCGTGAATGTATATTACATAGACCGTGTTATAACGTTATAATATAGTCTACTTTAGAGCACTTTTAATAACTATGCCGCCGCCGCCGCCGACATCCCACGTGCATAATTACAAGTACCAATATCAAATAGTGTCAATAGCGTAGCGGATACCTAAATCATGTGCAGGTATGACTATATATCTATATGTTATAATATAATATACGCATACTCATCAGACGCGTGTGATCGATCTTGATCGGATAAACCGACAGTGGATTTATCACCGTCTCTTCCCGGGGGAGATGTGACGAAAACCACCGGGAATTTTCGGGGGCAAAAACAAAAAGCGGAAAAACGTAAGTACGTACCGTAGTATTATACTACGGCCTATAATACGCCTACACCGGATGCGTAATAATATTATATTATATTTATGACGATGCGCGTGTAACTGTATGGTGTACGAAAACAAATATTGTAGGCATGTGCAGTACAGGACGTATTGAGTATAATATTGTAGGCACGTATTGGATATTATATACTATGTAGTTAATAGTAGTTACTAGGTACTATAATATATTATCAGTTCAACCGTGTTACTGCTGCTGCAGCTGTATTAGCGCCGGTGTATACGATGCGGTTTTATGGATACGACGCTAATGGACTATACTTCATTTTATTTTATTTTTTTAAAAAAAAGCTTTTATTCCTCGTCAAAACTATGATTGAGTACGCCCCGAAATGCGGTGATGAAATATAGAGAAACAGCTCGTCGGTTATTATTTTGATACACCATACGCAACGCTATACGATCGACGTGCCAAATTTGAAAATCCAAAAAAGTGATCTCACATATTTTCATTGTGTTACACAAAAATATATGAAACACTATGCCAATAGCTACTGAAGCAGCTGCAGTATCAAAGCCATATTTGATTTTGAAATCATTATTTTTACCGTTTGTACTTACCTACGTTTAAGTTGAAACTATATTATATATACCTATTTCGAGTTATTTTATGGTATTTTTACATACATTTCAAGCTCATTACCATCGTAGAATTTGCTACTTTTTTAAATTGGATCCCCATCTGCATGTTATTAAATTCGTGTAGTAATATAAGTTAATTTACATTTTTTCAACGATTTTATTAAAATATTATCACTTATCACAATACCTTGGATATTTATTTTTAATCGCATTTTATGAAATAATTATATCACTAAAATGTTACATTTTCCGTGGGACAACGGAACGCGGAAAAACGGAAAGAATCGAGAAGTCTTTATAGCATCTACGGGTCTGTAGGTCAATGTAATCACCATAATACGACGTCATATTTTGTTCGAAATATTATCTGCTGAATAGAATTTGAGGAATCGTTTGTATACCTAATCACAAATCGTGTTCTGTTCACATTGTTGAAATCAGCGAAAAAGATAGTTTCATTATTTAATTTAAATCTAAAATGATTCCATGAAGTATTGAAATCGCGGACAGCAGTGGTTCTCGTCGTCTTCCAGACCATATTATATTCATATTATAATCATGATACGCACAAACATGAACGTTTTATTGTGGAGTATATATTATTATACGCATACTTATGTATTATACTTCTATTCTACTTTGAGTATATTTTTCTATCCTTAAATATAAATGTACGAGGAAAAGAATAAAAATATGTCATTTGACGTTTCGTTTGCCCGTTAAGAGAAAAATAATCTCCGTCAACGACAACAAAATAGGGTTTTTGTTTTTTAACAACGTTTGCGATATTTTCGAACTCGCTTTGAAATCAATGGAAAAAGTCTGCTGCATTTCCAAAATAATTGGTCGGCTCTCCCCAGACGACGGGTTGCCTGTTAAAATCGAATCGCGTAGCGTCGTTGCAATCGATACCACTGCGAATAAGGATAACACTACAAAAATACATACAGGAAAAGAATAACAATAGTGTTAATATACATGTAAAATCAAATTTCCAACCAATACCAATAGTTAATTTCTTACAACTATAATTAACTATAATCATTCAAAATTTGATTTTTATAATTTTATATTCTCATAAATATACCGTCCCAAGATATTAAACTAAAAATGTATGTTGTCATTCAAAAAAGTATAAACACTTAAAAAAAATTACAATATTTTTTTTTTTTAAAACAATGTTTTTAAATAAATCAAAATTGTAGGTATATCATATATATAATTCAATAAAAGCATTTTTAAACTTTTGTACTTTACGAGATAATGAGTATTTATTGTTAAAATAGTCACCCTGTATAGGCACTCTACAAAAGATCGTTATATTTTTTCTTTAAATTTTTTTTTCCACATCGCCGGCGCCATTTCGGTGATATGATTTCCATTTTTACTACAACTACAATGTAGTATACTCGGACCGGAACTATTTTTAACGCATCTTTCGTGAGGATATTTTTCACTACCCCTGGTGTATTTATAATATGTATGTATGTATGTATGTAAGTTCGTAGTTATAACAATTTTATTGGTAGTGGAGAGGACGGGTTTAAAATAAAATAATATATTTTCATAATAGGTAGGTAGCTAAAAAAATCAACTAATATTTACCTCCATCATAAAAACAGTATATATATTATATTAATACAAAATGATACGATTTTTTTATGGAGTTACTACATAATATGATACAATTATACAAAATGTTAAATAAAATATTTGTACAACACAAAGTCTAGCAGTTTATATTTTCTTTTACGAAACAATAGTAATACATTTGTTCATACATCACTGGCTACACAAATATATTATTTACCAGTAATCAGTAACCGATATTACCGTATACAATAAAAGTACTTCTCAACTTCTGCTGTGTTCGAGTAGCCATGTGAAACGATACTCCCTGATTGTTCAACTCATGTTATAAACTAACTAATACCATGGGTTGCCATGAAGTTAAAATATTCCTAATTGGTTGACGCGTGGTTATTGAGTTTACAAATACCCTATGTGAAATACTATGTTCTCAGCTACGTCACTAGATGTGTCGTGTCCAAAAGTTATCCCAAGTTTATAAATATACGAGTATATAAAGAACATATTTTCAAATACTTGGGGTTTGTCAATTACTTAATTAGACGTCTTATGGATAGACAATCTTCTGTTTTTAAAATTAAATCCTTTTTTGATACTGCAAAATATTTAGTGGATATTTTTTCTGAAAATTTTGAGGTAATAATATAATAATATCTAAACGAGTAGTTTTTGTGTAATTTAATTTTGTGTACTAAGGATAATAGAACTATGGTAATTGGTTTGGATGATGTGGGAAATATGGCTGTTTGACAATTTTAATAATTAATATTAATCTTTTAACATTTATAGTTTGTATAAATGGTTCAAATCATAGATATAATATTACATATTTTATCTTAGATTTTTTCATGACCATTTTTAAAGACTATTATCCTTAATAAATGCACATTTTAAACTAGGTCACCTTTATTTTCATCACCTATTTCAAAAAAAATGTATCCACTAAATAATTTAGAGTAAATACGAGTGGTTTTCATTTGAAAAAAATAATTTGTATCATCACAGGACCCTGTGTACTAACACACGATCTCAATAATTTGAAAATATGGTCTTTAGACTATATTTAAAAATCCAAAAAATCAGAAATATTAAAATTCATTCTTTAAGGGGAAATGGTGGGGAGAGCATGCTTCGTGAATCATTATATTTACAAAACGTATACAGAATTTGAAAATTCGCATGATTATATTATATAAAATGCAATACTGTAGTCTATTACAAAGTATATAGTAATAATATTATTACTTATTAGCTGCGTGGTAAGCTACTATAATCAATTTAGTTTTAAATTTAATTTATTAGCTATAAAAGTTTCAGAGTTTTGAACCCCCAATCCCCTCTTTCCGAAAATTTGGCCTAAATTATAGACGTATGTTTATTTATACTAAAGGTTAGTTCAGGTTCTATATTATTCTATAAGTATAGTATTTAGTCATATTTTAGTTGATACGTATTGAATAATAACAACATATTGTTCTTCTACGATGGACCCGTATACATTATCGTGTTCTATACTTACGATAGAGACAAGAACAATGTTCTTCAGTAGAATTGTATTTTTTTTAGTACATTCGTCATCGGGTTTCGAATTATTTCGATTCGGTATTATTTACATTCCAACTATTTGAATTTTCTAAGTTTCATGTTTGGGCTAAAACATATACGATTTTTCGCTGTTATAAAATACGAGTACCTATACACATGTATGTTAGATAAGAATGAGTATTATTACCTCATATATATAGTCAAGCATTCGTAATAACTTCTATGAAAACGAAAAGGAAATAGGAGAACCCTGGTCAATAGTCAATTCTATAGTTCATCATCCATTGAGCAATCGATTATGTGACCAAGCTCTTGAAATACAATTGTCATATATCTACAAACTACACAGTGTAAGCCAATACCCTATATTGTTGACCTATAAAAGTAATATTATTACAGAAAAGAAAGAATTAAGCTGCACACTGCACTGTTATTGATTACCATTATCGAAAGAAATAATATTGGTGATAAATATGAACTAATGGGATAAAAAGTAATGACTTTTTTTCTTTTTTTGAACTGAACAGATATATGTAAATATATAAATTAGTATTAATTTATGTGAATTCTCATATATCATCAATTTTTATCTCTTAATAATGTATATATGTAATTATGGCTAATATACCTATAGTATAGAAATCATCATACCTATATATTATCGAAAATAAACTAAGGATAATGATGGTTTATGAGAGCTTGCACTTATAGAATAATAAACTAGTTATATAAATATATAATATATGCAAATATATCAAATACATTATACATGTGCATGTTCTTCAATAACCGTGCATGTTCTTAGCCGTTTTTACTATTTTTAAAAATGTTGAAATATTATACATTTTACTTTCTAAAAAAACTATTTGTTTGAATTTTGATGAATATACCTATGCTTTGACAATTTACAAAAATATTTCCGAGACATAATTGAAAAAGAAAGATTGTACTGCTACAGGACACTCCTGCTTATAATATGTTATAAAATATCTGATTTATATCAATTTTAATTCAACTAAAAATTGATTTTTGAGTATATATTATTGTATCTACTTAAACATTCTAAAATTTGTAACTTAAATACATTATTAATGAAAAAATTGGGGTGAATAACATTCATGCCTACGGGTACTAATATTATACTAAATTATATTGGATAAACTAAAAACAATTAACTCGCACTTTTTGGTTTTTATTGGTACGTTTGTGAATAAATAGTCGTGTGCGAAAATCATCTTGGAAGATTTTCCAAAAGTTTTACGTTAGACGTTTCGGTAGATCTACAACACACCCGACGTGCTCCGTTGCATCACGGCGTTATGGTCTGTCACTTCCCGTTTTCGTAAGCCAAACCTGCAGGACCACACGTATTATAATAATAATAATAATAATAATATTAATATTAAATTTCCACGTGTGTATAAAATATGGGGGTCGTCCATGTGGCGTTTGCTTTTGGCATCGATCTAAGACCCAACATAGTATAAATCGGTGCAGCACGATTGGGGGCATTTTTAACTGTTCGGTATTCCAAATACACACTACGTTTGGGCCCTTTGACATCTTTGAAATTAACCTCGTTTGAGCATTACGCCTAAATAAGTATACACCTTTATACATACCTTTTTTCTCCAAAGTATAGTAAGTACCTGTATGGCTAATTTGGCTATATGTCATAAATAATAATATATATTAATATATTTTACTATAATAGGGAACCCGGGGCAAGACGAGACACTTAGTGTTTAACTCCCTGTAGTATGTTGAATTTTTGAGAAAAATACTCAATTTATGTACCATTTATAAGTCAATGTTCCTTAGTTTTGAAATTTTCCACTTCAAAATATTTAAAAATATTATTTAAATCAAAAAAATTAGGTAAAAAAAACGGAATTTGTTCCATCTTACCCACACCATGGGGTAATATGAGACAGATAAATGCACACCAGATATATTTTTTCAAATATATCAACATAGGAACTTATCTATAAGAATTTCACAAAAAACACATAAATATTACACAAACATATTTTACTTTAAGCCTGACTTTGGCAATACTAAAATAGACAGCAGTTTGATACTTAAAATGTTGTTCTTATCATGGTTGATTTAATTGTTTTTTTTTTTAAAAAATTCCATTTTTACCGCAGGTTCACTTATTTTTGTTTTTGTTTGAAAAATTAGTAAATTTAACTAATTAGGTAGGTACTATATTATTTTATAAAATACTTTTAAAAATAAACGATAAAATAAAATGTATAAGGGGCAAAATGGACAGTCCCGTCATACCCCATATGGCTTGTCTCATTATGCCCCAAATAGACTAATTATGTTATATCGAACTAAAACTATTTAATCCTTAATCAATATTAAATAACAATACATGCAATTAATCTACAGAAGTATATAAATATACTAGAATAGTATTCGTTAAGTATTAATAAATTATTCTTATCTTAAAATTGAGTTGAACTTTTGTTAATTTTAGTCAATTTTTGACGAAAATAAAAAAACGCTGATATTATGTCATATCAAACAGTTATCATACAATTATTATCAACAATCATCTAATATGTCTCTATAAAATACTCCAAAGAGGTTTCAAACATATTATTATTTATAGTTATGGAGGAATAACACTGTGCCATCGACCCATCTTACTACTTCTAATAATATCAACATTGAAAATTGGCACGCAATAATTTGTACAGTTTAAAAAAATTCTTATATTGTACCTAATATAAGAGCACTTTTTAAATATCTAAAAAAAATTTTTATTCTTTTTTCATTAATATTTTTACAAAGTTATTTAATTATTAGTCCATTGTCTCGTAATAATATAATGATATAATGATATATATAACTCATATCATAGTAAGTAGTTGTGCTTGTGACTTATTGGCATTGTTCATAGTACCTATATGATTTCTAACTTACAAATATTAACTAACTAATATAATATTATAACACATAGTACCTACATATAAAAAAGTATATATTATATTATATTTTAACAAATATTTATCATACTGTTATAAGATACTATATTATTAAGACGTGTTACAAAATTAGAAAAATATAGTGCCTAGACGTGTTGCGTTTTGGGATAAAATGCACAAACGTGTTGTAGTAGCCATACATGTACTCGTAAATGTCATCCGTCAAACACGTCCAAAGTGCCCGACCGGTGAAAACGGCTCACTTGCATGGTAATATTATGCACTGTTCGCGGTTTACATAATAATTATGCCACCTTCCCCTCGTCCCATTAAACATATACCAGTTATACCGTAACCAGCATCACCTGCTGTAGCACGCGCGCACCAGCTGCAGCTGTGACTTGGGGTCGAGCTCGTGCGAAACGTCTCGAGGCCGGTCCACGTCGCTGTATATTATAATAATATTATACACACTATGATATCACGACATTAAATATTATTAATTGTTATATTGTTATATTCTATGCGTAATACCTGCTACATTAGATTATTATCATTTCCATGTCCGTTAACCGCGATTTTAGAAGTCGTCCCTTGTGAGCAGCGTTATGTATACAACGTAATATTATTATATGTGCCTACGATATACGGTGCGAGTGTTCGTGTCTCGGACATTTGGAGATTTATACGCATACATATTATAACAACACGTTCGTAAACACACATCGGGCGAATAGTCGACTGCAGTTGTAGTCCTAATTTGGCGGAAAACGTTTCGAGTATGAAGTAATACAAATGTTGAATTGATATCACGCTTCTCACTGTGTGTCTCTGAGGTTGTTCGTCCTCGTTCCTATAAATATTAAAAGTACACACCCGTCTGTGTTGTCATATTTTGTCACCTAGGAATATTCCTGCAGCCTAAACCTCACAACCACGTGGTATTATCTATACACAGTACCAAGCACGGATTAAGACTTTTTGAGGCCCAGGAGCCAAAGTTTTAAATGAGTCCCCTGTACAAAAAAAAAAAATAATGTGTGTATTTTTAATATTAGGTACATGTTATATAATAAATATAATATATAGATATTATATTATATTATATTATATATTAGGTACATTTAATAAATTATAATTTACAAGCTGTTTTCCTTGATAGATAATGATCGATTTTTTTTTAGGCAATAAAAAAGTAATGGATAAATCTTAGGCTCCTAAATAAATTCTAACTATCGAGCCTCCTGGACCCCCCTTAATCTAGGCTTGTGCAGTAAACACGATGTAGATGATAACCGTACTTACGACTATTGCTTAAAATATTATATTCTACACAGTTTGAGACTTGAGTATAGCGAACGATACAGGAATGTCAGAAAAAAGATAACTTTTAACTTTGAGTTTAGACGAACAATATTGACATACATAATAATGCTGTTTTTGTCGACTAATAATACAGTATCAATGTAGTTTATTTGTATATTTATTTTTTACAGTGGTAATCACAACTGTATGTTCAAGGGGGGGGGATGTCCTGCAAAGTCTCAATTTTACCGTATAAACATTACAGCTGTAATGTTTCCTAGGAAGCTTACACAGCATTCGATTTATGCCTCACACTAAAATATTTACCATGTACACGTCATGAGCACACTGAAATGTTGTGTTGTTTTTTTTTTTTTAAACAATTTTAAACAATTTTATAACATACTAGCTGAACCTGTGCACTTCATTGACCGTTAATGTACCAACTCTATATGACTAAAACTTTGTTCAATTCTTTATTTAATATTCGGTGTATGGTGTTAAAAATGTATCTTAACTTTTCTGTTGCCTGGAATAAAAATTCTGTTTCATAGCTGTATATTATCGGCTACACAATCTACCTGAGGTAGATCGAGGACCCCGTGCTGTTTGTACGTAAGTGTATGGTTTAACTCAAAGGTATTAAAGTTATACCAATTTTTCTTTGAAATAATACGGTGAATTAATATATCAATTAATACATAATCCTCACCTAACCTAACCTTCCTAAAATCCTATGAATAAAAAACAACTAAATTTAACCCTTTTTAAATTAGCCTATCTTCTTCGCAGAGATCTGCACACAAACATTTATTTATATATATAATATAGCTGATCCTGCGCACTTCGTGGCCCGTAAAAAATTACAAAAAATTTGTGAAAGTTTAACTCCTATTTGGTGTAACTTACTGCAGTAAGTGCAACTCAGCCACCCTGGTAGGCAATATGCGAAAATTCGATTTGATGCATGCTTGTACCTGATCTGCACGATTAACCAATAGCAATCAATAATAAATAAATACTATTTCTATTAATTATTTCTCCTATAACCAATAGCAACCATTTATAAACAAATATTTCCATCGTAAATCTCAAAATCTCTGTTTGAGCACTTCTATTAATTGGTCGTAGCGTGATATTATATAGCCTACAGCCTTCCTCGATGAATGGACTATCCAACAAAAAAAATCATTTTCAATTCGAACCAGTAGTTTCTGAGATTAACGAGTTCAAACAAACAAACAAACAAACTCTTCAGCTTTATAATATTAAGTATAGATTATAAGTTAAAAGACATAATTTATTTAATCTTCAAAGTCAAAGTTAAAACATTTAGGTATTGAGTTATTAATGAATTGTTGTTAATCAAAATTGGTTTTTATTTTCTAAATTTCTAAGTCAATTCATTAACAATCATAACATTAAGGCTCAAATATATCAAATAAATACCCAATATTGTGGTTAGTATTACATAGGTACTACCAACTAAATACAATTTCGTATCAGAAATCATCCTTGTCCCTTAGAATCGAAGATCGAATAATTTTTTTGCTATAAAACTTGTACGCATACACAAAAAAAACACGTCATTGTAAAAGCAATACATCCATTGTTTCACTTAGAATCTGAAAAACCACCTCCGGTCTGCAGTATATAATACGAATCGAAACACAAATCCTTATTCAAATATTATAACTACGCTTATATATCATTAATAATGGTCTTGGAAAAATAGACGGGCCCGAAATCCTAATGACTGTTGATTAGAACGTTGCGACAGTACTCGCGGCTGGCATGAAATAAACGTCGTTGTGTACCCATCGTCTGGGAAATGTTTGAATTTTTCGAGTTAACGGATTTTCAATTGCACTTCGAGTTCATTTACAATTTAAAGTCTGATTTATAAAAACCAAAAGTAAAAATGGCCACCATTGACAGAGTTATCATCGAATTAATCGAAGAGATCATAATGAAGAGTATGACTAATGGATTACGACGATGGAAGAAGAAGATCCCAAACCAGAAGATAAAGATTTAGATCCGAAACTCGATGGCGATGATGACGAATACGTTATATTACGTGAAGTTATTGCTAAATTGGTTGACGCCTTATGCACAATGGAGGAAGGCAGTGGTGACACTGCAGAGTTAGTACTGGCACCCTCCGAGACGCTTGAATCAACCCAGCAGGGCGGCGTAGGTACTGAAGCAGGCCGGCGACGACGTGCAGGTGCAGGACAAGGCAGACATGATACCATCTGGGGAATTAGAGAAGAGAGGGGCACTGATTCACTGGGCAGGAAGAAAGAACCTCAGACAACCTCTGAAGTTACGAGCAAGACTTCACGTGGTCGGACCATAGGCGCTTTTTCGCCACCACGTGGAGGGGCTGCTGCTGTGTGGTTGTTGCCGAAGAAATTGAAACCAGCAATGTAGTAAACCCCTCCCCCCAGATGAAGACCCTAAACAAGGTAGCGGCGACGGGGGAGCGGTACGTGAAAGAGTACTTTATGGTGTCCAGCAGGAAGTCACCCTATACGTTCTCCGGACAACCACAGAAAAACGAGATCGCAGTTGCTAGCGTCGCCCTCTCGCGGTTGCCGACACGCGAGACCATCAAGACGACTCGGTGCGGGCCCTGCTGCTTCGGTCACACCAGGAGCGATGGACGACGACGACGACGACGGCAGCTGTGGCCAGCTGTACTAGGGCGGGCAACGATACCGCCCCGACGGTATCATGACTATCATGGCGATGGCAGAGTGTACGAAGGCGACTCGCAAATGACTTCAAAACACAACAGGCTGGTGATAAAGCTGAGCTAGGAACACGGACGTCAGCGTTGCCGGACTCATGGCAACGGATAACGTTTCAGGGTACGGCGATGCGTGACTTCAGGACGACCACCGGATGGTGACGCGGTCGAGTCAGGGCGAAAATTACTCTGAGAGAATCAGCGTGCTTTGCTGTGCGATCCTCTCCCGTTTTCACCCAGTGGAAATCGGTCGAGTCACGTCTCCGGTTTCCGCCGATTCCGTAGCACCGACAGCTGCCTTTGTTCGCTCAGTGTTTTAGGTCACCGTCGTCACGCATCAGTCGTCTTCAGTACCTGTGCATCGTCTATGCGCACAACATATCGCACTAGCCGCTCGCCGTCAACCCGTCTCATCGCCCCCGTGGCCGTCGCGGTCCGGACTTCGCCCGCCGTCATGAAGGTCGTCACCCTCGAGCAAACGCGCTGGCGACTGCACTCGTCCGCCTGTGGTATAGAGGTGGCCAGTAGCCTTATTGCTATATGCAAGCACCTCGAAATCTGCACGTACCACTCCCCCTGCTTATCGTGTTTTATCTGCTGTTAATTTATATACATGAGCCCTTGCAGGGGCATGTTCAGTGGAGCCCATTATTCTGTTAAAATAAATAATAAACACTATAATACGTAAAAAAAGAAACAATATTTTGTTTTTGTATAGACAATTTTATTGTGTATTCAACAAATGTAATTTTATAATATATTTATTATACTTAAAGTATAATCAAAAGTTTAAATAGTTTAACGGCTCAAAGTGGCCTAATTTTGATAAATTTTTGAAATATAAAATATAAATGGCTCAAAAAGGCCTATTTTAGATTCTGTGAAACGATGGATGGTAATGATTATACAATGATGTGTTTTTTTTTCTTTTTTTTTGTGTCTGTCATTGGTTTGGGGCTGTAAAACTGCTTCGATTTTCTTCAACAGTATCTTGTTCGGTGGGAAAGTGAATCTAGTTGGTGCATTCAGAAGGTCAAATTTTAAAATTCCCAATAGTTTTCACAAGCGCCGGGAAATACAACATAAAAATTAAGGAAAAACGGGGATTCTTACTCAAAATCGATTTTGGTTTTTGGTGTAACTCTAAAACAAATGAACGTATAAACATGAAATTTCCACTGGTTGTTTATATTTGCATTTCCTATACACGATAACATATATTTTATATTTATATTTCAAAAATTTATCAAAATTAGGCCACTTTGAGCCGTTAAACTATTTAAACTTTTGATTATACTTTAAGTATAATAAATATATTATAAAATTACATTTGTTGAATACACAATAAAATTGTCTATACAAAAACAAAATATTGTTTATTTTTTTACGTATTAGAGTGTTTATTATTTATTTCAACAGAATAATGGGCTCCACTGAACAAGCCCCTGCGAGGGCTCATGCAAAGTAATAACTACCTAATATTAATGTTTTTGTCAAGCATAAAATATATTAATAAAATATTATAATAATGATAGGTATTTTTGGTCAGGTGAATGTATAATAATTAATAGATAACCATAGATAATTTGGGACTTTTACGTAAATTATAAATTTTGATGTACGCAATTTCATTTTAAAAATAGTAATACTTTATACTCTTTACCCCACAAAGTAGGTAACAACTAGTTCCTACCAAGTATCAGAAAAGATGTTGATGTAAAATACTAAAATATCAAAGCATTTTTAGTACCCCAAAAGGTGATGACAGACACGAATAATAAAAAAACCGGGTTAGTGGATGTCACTATTCTGTACAGTTGGTCACAAGTGGCCCGAGTGGGTAAATGTAATTGATGGTGTTAAATTTGAATTCAATTATATAAATCATTGTATACGAAAAACGATTCTGAACGAAGACTGACTTTCAGCCAATAATATTATTAAGTAGGTATATTTTATGACATTATTGTGATTAATTTTAGTATTAGACGTTAGTAGGTAGGTGTCTACTAAAGTAGGTTAAATTCATTTTTGCCAAAAAATCAGATTGGAAAATGTTATCGTGTAGACTTATAAAATATTATAATATACTCTAAAAGTTTCATATACCCACGAATAATATTTTTAAATCACAACAAAATAACTAAAAACGGTTTTATGCCTATGAAATTTACTTAAAGGATGAATATACGATATCGATGATGACGATCGTTACGACTATTTATGAGAATATTTAATTGTTTTAACCATTCAATCCTTAGCTATAAAAATTGAACATTTTATAATATTGTTTAATTAGAATAATTGATAATTTTCGAGATTTTGATAAATGTAGTCAAAATATGAACTTTAAATACTTATCAAAAAAATTTTACCTACGGATATTTAACATTTATCAACTGCTATTATAACAACTTTTAAGGAACCTTGATTCAATTTTCAATTTTTTTAACCCAATAAATAAAATTGTATATATGTACATTTATGGAATAAAAAAGAGAGGCACATTAGAGTTACACTAAAAAACAAAATCGAGTTTTTTCTAAAACTGGTTTTGCTTGAAAATCTCAGTTTTTCCTTAACTTTTTGTTTGTTTTTCGGTTTTCTTTTCCTGACGATTTCGAAAACTTTTGTTAACTTTTGTCCCCCCAAAGTACCAACTAGATTCACTTTCTCGCCAGAAAATATGATGTTGAAGAAAATTGAAGCATTATTTTTACCGTCCCTAAAGGTCCCAAAAGGCAGACAGACACAAATAAAAAAAAAAAAACATTGTAAAATCAATACATTTATTGCTTCGCACAAAATCTAAAATTCCGACGTTCTCATAAACAAAATAGTGTTTCTTTTTTTTCGTATTAAGTTTTAAGAGTGTATTTTTATTTTTATTTTAAAATAATATATTGAAATATATTTCAACGGAATAATGGGTCCCACTGAACTTGTTATTGCCTACATTGTGGGTGTGTAGGTACAATGATACATGTTACGGTAAAAGTACAAATACCGATGAAACCTAGGTTTTAACAATAAATGACTGCTGTACTTCATAGGTTCTTATTGTGGGGATGGATATTATAGTTATCAAACGCGATTGAGGCAATGACCATTATTGTGATTATAGGCGTGATTTAGAATATCAATATCAAGTTTCAACCTTGGTAAAATAGTCGGCGTCCGTAAAATGGATTTCAATAAATATATAATTGACAAGCATATTGCATAAAATAGAATCACGCATGCAGGCTTTACAGAGAGTTCAATTGAGAGTACTTAAAAAATAACCTACATGGCTGCATATGTGCAACAGGTGTACAGAAAAAAGTATTAACATTTGGACATCATACAAGTTTGCAATAAGATATAATATTATCTACTTACCTGCGGCAACCGCTACACTCAAGTTTAAAACCTTAAACTGAAATGATTTTTAAATATTAGCACATATTGTTATCAGCTATCAGTGATGACTTATCACATAACCTATTATTAATGTATACCGGTATATGTTAGTATGCAGGATGCACCCAAATCATTGTATTGTGTCGAGAACGGTTTTCGTGGACGACTGCAATTTTGAACTATTACTCACACCTATAGAATGTCTGTCATACGAGACCATAATTTATTATGGCTAGCAGAGTAACGCGTTCACTGCGAACTATTCTAACTACAAATAATGCAATGATTGTTTAACCCCATTTTTTAGACCAAGAGAATTTGGTCTCGCACTCTAGCACGACACGTCCTATCGCTCATGTACACGGTAATTTACTGTATACACTAGTAAAAGTGTACGAACAGTAGGAAGGTAAAATGAATTTATATTGTACTTAATTCGTTTGACTTTACTATACAACAACATTATACAGGTATAAGTGTATAACTGTGTCGTGAAAAATAAATAATGGGCACTGAGTTTTAATAATACGGTTGACACTTCTAATTTTGTTCTTTAGAATTTTAAAAGTAAACATTTAATGTCGCCATAAAATATGCAAAAAGTTTTCCACGGTTTTATTTCATCTTCAAATCGTATATTAATTGCACTGAAATACTGCGGTGTGTATCTTAACGCAGCCAAGATTAATAGGCAATAAGAATAATAATAATGTTTGTCGACCGATAAAAATCGTCGGACTCGTTAAATGTATTTTTAATTCCGATTTTTATATTTCATTTAATAATCAAATGAGATGTATAAGAAAAAAAAAACTACTAATAATAATAATAATTATAAAACACATCTGACTCTCGGCGAAAATATTATGCTCGCGTAAAAATACATTCAAAACTCATAACTCTCGGTACCGTTTAATAGTGTTTAAATTACCGACGCGGGTCCGTAGTTGCGTGTACACAACATACAATATTATTATTATACATAAAGTGTTTGATATACGCTTTTCTCGTTTCGCAGAAAGTCCCGACGTTTGTGTAGTTTTTTACTCTTTTGCTCACCATCTAACTGTCTCCCTCTCTCTCTCTCTCTCTCTTTCTGTCTCCCTCTCACTCTATCTCTTTCTCTCATTCACTCTATCTCTTTCTCTATCGCACACCATAATATCTTCTCTTCTCAACTCTACCGTCTCCGGTCGTACAACGAATGTGCTGGGCGCTCGGTTTATTTTCGTATTTAAAGAGCAACATCAATGGGGCTACTCGAGATAGCCACGCGCGCAGTGAAATGCGTATGTGTGTGTGTGTATGTATGTGTATGTGTGTGTGTGCGGTTTCGTGTCATAAACACCGCACAGTCCGATGGTAATGCGCCGAAACGAGCCAGCGTATTTCCAACGGATTCTTTGTGTGGTGTACGACGTGCTTGGGAATGATAAATCGGCGGCCGTTGCTTATTATTATTGTTATTATTATGATTTATCTGACGTGGAGAGACGAAAGACCTCCGAAAACGTCGAATTTACATATACGCATCATGCCGCACGCGCGTCTCTATATTTACATATTTTAGATTACGACGACGACGACGACGGGTTTACTGGTTTTGCGACGATGTATTTCGTTTTTTCTGCCCTATTATTTCTATTTCAGAGTAGACCCTTTAAAAAAAAAAAAACCTCCAAAAAGATTGACTAGGTACTCTGCACATATCCCTGTACAGGCGATGTAGGACCATGACGTCACTTCATGACGTTTCTGAACGGTTTATCTAGAGTTTTTGATGGTTTATCCTCCCTCGATTTTCTTTTTATATACGTGTGCCACGGGACGCGAGATTGTTGCATTTGATTTCACGTCGTACCTATAAACATTAACGTTTGACTCGGGCTTAATGACCAGTGAGGTTATAATAATATAAAAGCACTACCCACCATAGGTATTGTGTAATATTAAATGCACTAGAAAATATACTTGGGGGGAAACGAACAAAGATAAAAGTTGGCCTAATAATATACGTTTAGTTTACATATTGCAACTTAAATATTAATTTTTGAGTAGCGTTTTATACACAGATATTTTTGTTATTACTACTAAATATTATTATTATTAGTACTTAATATATTACTCTAGGCAAACAGTAGAACTTTTCCCTAGAATATTAATTGAATTAAATGTACTAAATACACGTAGTTTTGTGGATTTATATTGTAAAAATAAAACAACAGACTAAGATTAAAGTGAACGCTTCGAAAGTGTATTATAACTTATTAGAACACATACGGCGCTGTCGGGCTGCCAGTGTAAAAAACGCTCGTGTTATCTCATGATAAGAATCGTATTTTATCGTCTAACAAAATATAGCTTATGTGCCTTTATTTTCAAAGCGGCACCGCAGAGTTATTGCAAGTGCGGCACTGTGCTATATTGCACTATTTTTTTTCTCACGAAAAACACTTTACAATGTTGTAGTGTTATTGCTCGAAAAACAACGTTTTGGATTAGGATTTGAACACATTTATTTTTATTGTATCTTAGAGCTTTTTTAAAATTTTGAAAAATCTCAACTGTTAGCCCGATGAACCGTCGAATCTGCTCAAAATCGGTTTTCAGTCGGGTTTTCATTGCACCCATTGCTCAATAATCCTTTGTCACTATACCCCACTATATTTTAAACATATTATATGTTATTCAAACAAAATATGTCCATAGTATAATATAATAATACCTATGTTTGGAATTGGAACCAAACTGGTGTTAGGTCAAGTAATAAATAATAGAATACGAGAACTCGTAAGTAATTAACCGTTGTGTGATTCGTTTCTGAAATTTAGAGCTTGGTATATTAAATAACTTAAACTTAGACCTAACTTTAAGTTTTTGTTATATTTAGACGAACCGATACAAAAAAAATGTCTTAACTTCCAGTCACTGGCGTATGAGAATCCCATCGATTCCGCCAATTTACGCCATAAATTATTATCAGTAAATTTAGTTTGATAATGCAATCTATTGATCCTACCAATTGTTACTCCTTAATATTATAACTATCGAACGGTCATGCACACTCAAAATGTTACAAAGACCATACAAACGCACAAGGTTTCCTTATTGTTTATTTAATAAGGAAAAGTCACAAGGTAAACTTTATTAATTTATAGAAAAACATTTTATTTATATTTCTTCTAAGCATACACAATCAGGGACTGGGAGGTTACACAGTTATTTGTAACTGGTCACAAGATACTGTAACTTGAACAAATTAATTACTGGTTACAAATTACAGTTACAGACTATAAACTACAGTAGGTATCGTTAGTAACTTAATTATTTTTGTTTATTGCGTTGTATCATGTGGGTCTATCATAATAATATTATTATCTCGTTCATGTCGTTTATCGTAGATCCTATAACGGATGGAGAACATTACACCACGTATGGTTGACAGAATTTACTATGGATCATATTAAATGGGGGTGTGTATTATGGTATTGTATACTTTATCTCACCCTGCGATCGGCGTAGAACGCGGAAAACCGAGACTCAAATAACTACAGAGTAATATTATTACAAATCTCGACGAAATAAACCGAATTTAATAATATTATATATTATAATGTAAACGTGGGCGTCGGACCTATAAACCGGCTTACCCGGATTTATTTCGGCGGAAACGTCAGTGGAATCGAGAGGACTGTTTAAAAATATTGGAACAATTTCGCTTTAAACTCGAACGGAACTCGAACCCGAGCTGCAGTCTATTATACGGAACGAGTATTGCCTGTGGCCAGGGAAACAAATCGTTCGACTAGAATCTCTAATATCTATAGGTATAGTGTATTATACGTCGGGTATAAAAGTGGTAAACTATATTATTTAAATTCCCCTCGAAAATGCCAACCATTTGCGATGCCGTCGGCCGGAATCCCGTTCTTATACATCGGTTATAATTAGGGCTATAGGATTTGTACATTATGCGATATAAAATAGTGAAATATGCAACATAATAATAATATACGATAAATTTTCGAATATTTCCCGTACTAATCGATTAAACTCTTTATAATATTTCGAAACAAATTTAATGAAAATTACTTTTATGTAAGCACAATCATTTTGTTAGTCTTGGTTTTAAATAAATGCATAGCATCTTTCGATAACGTAATTTCGTTTGTACATTCACGCCAATATCATTATTATATTGTACCCATGGTATTTTATATTATGTCAGTGATGTTTAGAAAATGATTGCGTAAATAAATATTTATATATTACCTATGCCCGGAGATATATTTAGGAAATACCTCATATTACGATTATTAATCAAATCAAATCATATTATAGTACCTTGAAACGTTTTGAGGGGGATGTGAGCGGCGTCGTGAGGCGAAATGGCGGGACATTTTTTTCGCGCCGTCCGAAAATATAATATATTATTATTCGTCGTCGTCGGAGTATTCGACCATATTTTTTTTTTATTATCAAGGAGGCGGTAACCGCGTTCGGTCGTGTTTACACGGTACCGAAAACACGGTCGACGACAATTATTATAACAATAATCGCGATATTTTTATTGCCGAACCGCGCGTTACACGACGTCGGCGTGCGTCCACGACTCTACGGAATGACGGACGGATAGCGTGTTGGCATGAAAACGAAATTAATAAATTTCCGTTGACGGGTAGACGAACAATTTTTTTGTCCGTCCAAACGGTTTCCGCGGTGTGGATCGTTGGTCGGCCGGGATCGAACGGCGGCGGCCGGCCCGAGTGCGCGTGCGCCCCGACGTACCCAATTTTAAACGTCCCCGGGACACGATCGCTCGTATTAAAGTGTGTGTGATGTAATTTATACTGCCGCGGGTCCTCGGATCCGCCCGTTAATTAATTGGTCGCAAATCGTAATAATTATAATATTATATATAATATATATATATACGCACTCTCTAAACGTCTGACACTTTTTATTTTCGTTTTAATAACATCGGTCGTTATTTTTTCGAATTAATCAGAAACGTTAGCGTCAATGCTCATTATCAATTTCAACACCGAAAAACGTTAAGTTTTTCAACAGACACGATGTATAATATAATATATAATTGGATCTCGTTCAAATATTCTGAGCGTATACAGCGACGCGCGTCTGGACAATCTGCAATAGTCGCAATGCAATTTCCTGTGCGTAAACAGAGTTTGAAAAAATGCCATGCAAGTATTCAACCAGGACTGAAAGATGTTTAGTTTCATGTTGTATTCAGACCACCAGACCGGTACTGAAATGTCGGATGCGTAGGCATTTAAAAAGTAATGGTGGTGTAACACTATATTATATAGCTGTTTTGAGAAGACAAAAAAACGGTTGTCAATGCATTCACAGAATATGCATATTATAGTATAATATAATAATATAATATATTTATATTGAACTGCATTCGTGGTGGTATTAGAGCACTATTAGAGTGATTGACCGTGGTTGATTTACTAGCAATTTGTCGGCTTATCTGGCTTATCTACCTATGTGACAGAGGTGGCCTCGTGCAGGCTGCAAGTATATGCACCCCCATATCATAATTATAATATTCCAATCAAATAAAGGTTATACAATAATAATTATTTGAATTATATAATTGTAGTATTCAGACGACATAATTATATCGAAGTGAGGACTATGAAGAACCAATGATTTAAAAAAAGTTATCTCACGTCGTCGAGAGTCCCGATGGACTTTATTAACCACTTCAATTCGATCACGATTCATGGAAAACATGTTCAATTAAAACGCTTCCGCTTCCGTTAATCATTAAATATTATGATTAGTTTAAACGAAGTTTTTTATGGTACGATGCGGGGCTAGTCGGGAAAAAAATGTTCCAGACGAAATACTATTTTTTATAAAATATTAAACAGTTATTTTGATCTAGTAATGCGATAATACTAATTAAAACAGATTTGAATTCGTTAATATGTTTAATTGAGATTGGTCAGTCCACTTTTCCCAATTTCACTATCACAATTTCTAAAAATTTAGCTTGAATATTTTGAAATTTCAGAATTTTCAAACGTTGATTATTCTGGATTTCTTCGTAATTCAAAGCAGAAATCTTAAAACATGGACTGACCGATCTCTAAAATAAACTCTATTGAATTCAGATCAATATTTAATTTTTATTAATTAGAAATATTATCACCTTATAAGATCGATTAGTAGGATGGAACAAAAAAAAAAAAAAAGGTAGAATAATCGTATTGTTACATATATATCTCTATATAGTGCTTTACATTTTTTAAAATTGTTTTGTGGTCCGCGTTTGATATAGACTAGGTAATAGAAAAACCTATATAACATGAGGATTTGAAACAGAGTAATAAGATCTGCATATTATGCATTTATAATTATTAAAATTTATAAATTATAAGAATTTGGTGACTTTAACATCAATTTTAATCATAAGAAATCGGAAACTTTTAAAACTTTCCTTATGAACACATTCAGTTTACATATGATACACAATCCAGCAGAATCTACAACGACAGATGACACCACTATCGATGCAGTATTTTCAAGATATTTGGAAAAAATTACATCACAAACATACGTATCATATTTCAGTCAACACAGGCCTGTAATTTCGATTATTGAATATGATTAATATGAAATATGTATTTATAATCTATAATATTTGTTGAAAAATAAACTTCGTTTCTACCAGGTGTTCCATGACAGCAATCACTTTTTTTTATATTTTTCGTTTCGTGTGACCCGTTTGAGTTCTCTTTAATTTATACAGTCCAATCAAAGTATCAAACAGTATTTTAATAATTATGACTAGGGTTAGGATGTTTATCACTTTTCCATAATATTGTACGTCTATTTCTACTAATAATGTATTAAACATGTACAACATAATTAGAATAATACTACCTAACGATCGAAACAATAGTTTAACACATTTTATAATGCGTCATACTTGATTGATTTAAGGGCATACTCAAATAATTTTTTTTGGAAATATTTGCAAGAATTTTTTAGAGTTCCTAAGGTTATAAAAGTGCTAATCCTATTTGCGGCTTAAAATCAGTTCTCTGGAAGTGAACAAATAATAATATGCTTACGCATTCACAGCTGGAAACGACTATATCGTGAATATGGTATGTTGGAATTTATCGATTAGGTAAATATTAAGTCAAAAAACGCAAAGTAAATCGAATACGATGTTATGCATAAAATACACTTCACTATGTATGCAATTATGCTTACACGATCACATGTGATATACGCAATATAAGTATTGATCACGAGTTTAAATAACGTCTTGATAGTTGATGGATTATTTATTTATCGAAGATAAGTATTGTTTTAATTTAAAGTGAGGTAATATAAACATATTAGTACTTTACTACTATATTTGGTGTATAATATTGTATATTCGTATATAGAACTTGTTGTAAGTATAATAATCTAATGAAAAAGTAACACAATTTTCAAGTATTATAATAGTTACAAAATGTTTGTTTTACTTTTAACTAGCGTAAAACTTTCACTATATTTAATACAATGTGCAATCAACAAAAGTGTAAAGGATCTATAATACTTTATAAATACTTAATGTTATACAACACGAGTCAAGGTGTATACGAACTAGGAATATGCTTTTAACGAGAGTAGGTTGTGAATTCTCGATTAAAAAATAAGAGAAAATCGTTCAATTAAAATTTTATGAATCGTCTTTAAGAACGACTTCAATTAAAATTATAAATCGCATCGAGATCACAGTGGATGAACAATTTAAAATAATCCAACGATTGTCTTTGGATATATTTTTATCGAAACAATTGAGAAATAAAAACGTCAGATATTTTATTTAATAATATAAATTAAAATATTATGTTCTTTGTAGTATTTTTAACAAAATTGAAATACTTGTATTAAAATACCATAAAGTCCATTTTATTAATTTTAATTTATAGTTTTTCACAAAAAATTGACTTCAATAAAAATAAAATTGCTTTCGTTGAAAACTAATAATATGTTTTTGTATAGTAAAAGTAGGTAATAACAATATTTAAAATTAAATAAATACCACATCGAATTCTATATGGTTTCTTTATTGGAATTTTTTAAGAAAATTGAAAATTGAAAATCTAATAATTTTAAAATAGTTCCATATAAGTTAATACCATTTTTTTTATTTTATTTTTTTATTTAAAATGTATCAATATTATTTGAAATATATCTAAATGCAGAATGAAATATGTGAACTTGTATTTATCTCTAAATAGTCAGACGGCAGACTTGCTAATAGTAATAATTGTTAAATTCTATGGTAAGTAGTAACATAATAGGTACCTATACTGATGTACAATATATATATTATATTATAGCATAAAATTAAGAAAAAAATACTTGTATTTGTATTCAAATACTTTGTGAGTATTCGTAGGTAAAATACATTTTTATAATAGTATTTTTAATACTTTTTTATTCGAATACTAGTATAAGTATCTTCATACTTTTTCAAAAGTATTTTTTACAAGACTGTAATTAATACAGGTATACCTACAACGGTAAGTGGGTGGACAATTTAAAATATTCCAACGATCGTCTTTGGATATATTTTTTATCGAAATAATTGTGAAAGAAAAACGTCAGATATTTTATTTTAATATGAATTAAAATATATTATTTTAACGTGCCGCGAAACTTTTGAATTATTGTAAGCTCGTGGCGTCTACCATTGTACACACGAATGCATGACGTATTACATAGGTACCTATACTACAGTAAGTATAAATAAACGATGGCGTCTCCGATGCATATAATAACTTGAGCTTGATTTGAGACGGAGAAAAAAAAAACGGAACATTCAATTGTGAAAAATATACACCGTACGCGTAATATATTATCGTGTATATATAGCTGTAGATAAGTTACCGGAGTTTGTTTGGATTTTCGCCCCAGTTTTGCATCGGAATTGAATTCTCCGAGAGTTCGATCGCTTTCACGCGGGAAACCTATGTCAAAATCCAACGGGGCCCATAAATATTTCTTGTCTTCCGTAAATATTATTTCCGCTCGCAATCGAATCGCAAGACATATGCAACGAGTGGTATAGTAAACAAAATTATTGTAATAATAATATGTAATACGTGTACGCAGTTTTTTTTTCTTTTTTTTTTTTTTTTGTGGAAATAAACACAAAACGTCTGCGAGCACATAATAATATATTATTATTTCGTCCGAAGCGTCTTCGGCACTTGCACAATAGACGCATGTTACCTAAATGATATAATATATATATGTATAAATGTAATATTATTTTAAATTTTCAGCACACGCACTCTATTATTATTATTATTATTATTGTTTTACGGTTACTGACAGTTATTTATAGTGCAGTCGACCATACTGTCTTTTCTATATACGCGTATCAGGAGAGACGGTTTTCTATAATATAGTTATGTCTTACAATTTTCAGCTTCTATTTGTTTTTAAAGGTTAGAGTAAAAAAAAAGTTTACCGACCCAAAATCGTGACGTAATCTGTGCCTGCGGATTTTCTTTGTTGCGGACCTTCAACAAAAATAATACCAACAATAATATTATATTATTAAAACGGCCGATCGACAAGCCTAACGTTTAAATGACAAGTGCAGCGTGTGCCTATTCAGGCGTTAATATTATTAAATGCAAACGATGTATTTTAATTAAATCTCCACCAAGACCAATATTAGCGCTACAGCAATAATTTCAACTATTCCAGACGTACCTATGTAATAACATATATATTTACGCATAACATATTATTATATGTTCGAAGCTGCATATTATATATTCAGCATGTCGCATGTGTATAGTTTGCAACTCTCCGAAATAAAAATGTTCCGGGTCAGTAAAGTTTTGAGAATATATAAATTTATTTTTATTTTATCCGAACAGAAGAGAACGGACGAAATAATATTAGAGACGCGAGAACACAACGAAAAGTACCCAATAACATCGATTATAAAAATATATATTAGTACTTATTCATACATTTATAATCAATGGTAACAATGGCTAATGATGGTAAAAAACATAATATATAACAGGTATTTAACATAATGTAATGTGGCTTAAACTTTAAACTATTGCGATATCGTGGCCCGTAGATACAAAAAAATATCGAATAGAGGAAGCGTTTAAAAATTAAATGACGATTTGTCATTTCGTATACTTTTTTAAGACTGATTTATTAAGTCTCGGTTAAACTCATCGTTTTTTGTCCCGACTGGATGCTCTGAGTTCATCTCGAGTAGGTAAGTGGCTTGGATTCAATTTGTTTCCAAACCATAGTTTCGAGTTCATCGGATATAACAGTTTGAATCACTGACATCTAGGTATCCTATAGGCGTCAACGCAATCGCTTTGGATACAACTAGAATTTACATAGTATATATTATTATTGAATAATTCTAATAAAATATCCGTGTTGAATGTTTGCCACGATATCGTATGACTTTGTAATAGTATATATTATTATTAGTTTATTACATAAAACTGAGTACTTACGAGCTCCGAAACGACCTATATTTACACAAGCGGAAGAACAGATCATAATATAAACTATAATAGATAATTTACAATAATATCATTGTCTAGAAGGTCATGTGCATGTTTGAACAAAAAGTAATATAATCAATTAATTATTGTGATGCACATTATAGGTAAATAAAATATTATTTACTGCTCGTAAATGTTCGAGCGAAAAGATTATTACTTATTCCTGGTTAATATTACGATGGTAATATTTTCTTGACACGTTGGAATAATTTACAATAGGTGGAAAATTGGTGCAACGATCGGTTAGAACTTTATTTACCAATCGTAATAAATTGTAAATTAATAAAGCAACAATCGAATATTCGATGGAAAGCAAATAATCGCATCAGCATAATATATTATTATTGTAACGATATTATTGCTGACGTATGCGAATTATAATAATATATTCCGTGTTATGTCCACGTGAATTTTACCCGATGAAATTTAATCTAGAAGAGTCGTTTAATCTATATTTAAATTTATTCCCATTCAATTTGCGTACGATTATTATTATCATTATCATTAATACGATAATCCAAGTTTAAATAGGTATATACTATCTGCATTCTGCATTGTGTAGTGAGTGCTCATAGTTTTGTATTGTAGGTATTTTTACGGATATAGCCATTGGTAGATTTAAATTCAGTGGCATATCTAGGATTTTAGCGCTGTCGTGGGTCAGTGCCAGATGAGCTCAGGTGATACTTTATTATGGCCTCGTAGAAGTAGACAACATAGATGTAGTAGATAACTCTGTATCAACTTGCGACTGCTATATAATTATAAAGCTGCTCGCTTTGTTTGGCATTTATTTAATTTGTTTAAAATGTTGATATCAAAATTGATAATTTTCCAAACAAAACAAAATTTACTGAGTCATACAAACTGTTCACACATTTTTTAATCGCAATTTGATTGTAATTTTTATAAATGACATTCCCATAGATCTTTTTAAACTATGGCTACCCAGGTACTATTGGGTATTAGATACTATTATCACACCGAAATATAATAAAACTCAAATAAGTAAAATTTATTAACATCATTATACTTATTTAGAATTAATATTCCACTAATAAGTAGTGTATAATATGTAATATGTTAATACAAATAAATGTACAAAATATAAACCTCTAAAACTGTGAACTTATATCGTACACTGTAGATTTTTAGAATATTGAAGTATACTCTGAAAATGGTCAGATTTATGGTCATATTATGGTCGTTGTTATTAATCTATAATAATTTTAAAATTTTTATTAATTATCTGAATGGCCAAATACAACAAGTACTTTAGTACTGTCTAACTAAACATTGTTAAGGATTTTTATCCTTAGAAGTTAGAACATACATTTTAATATTTTAATAACTGAAAACTCATCTGAATATTTATGTCAATAGTCGATACAAAAACATTTTCAACAAAATCTGATTTACAGTAAAAATAAAAAAGTGTAGACTTTAACAAATAACTTTTTATCGCTACAGGACACTCCAGTCTAACAAATCCAAGTATTGAAAATATTATGGTGCTTAATTATAATTAAAAATGTTATCAGAATTTGAATTAATTAGTTATTAAAAAGAATATAGGAGTGTGAGAGTGCTCGATGAATCATTCTATAGAATGTGATTGTTTTAAAGTCTTGCAGCAATTTTATCGGAAAGTAATAATGTTTATAAAAATATATATTTTTTTTAAACATAATTTGTAGCCATTATACAAAATAAATTTAATATTTACAATTTGTTTCAATATTTTTTTGTAAGTGTTACTTTTCTGTATTTACATTATATAGCTATATTAATTTTACCTAAGGTCTAAGCACTAAAGACAATGAAACATTATAATTTATTTATGAATGATATATTTTATACAATAGTTAATAATATAAATATAAAAAGCCTTTTTTATTGCCAGTCATCGAATATAACTTAATATTGACGTAAATAAATTACCAAACACAAAAAGCGGTAATTCTATTGTATATCTTGTAATATTTATAAAAATCTTTCTATAGAGACATTAAATACTATAAAGATTCGAGAGTGGGGGACGGAGTGGCCGACGCGCGACGCTTACTCGATACCTCGGTCTTGGGTGGCATTTTTCGTCGGGCAAGTCATGGTGTCCGGAAAACAAGTGCCGTCATCCCCCACCCGGCCATGGCAGATACCTAAGGGTGCCCAATCAAAAATTCTTTCCAACCCAACACAAACGTGTTCCTTCAAATACCGACATAAAAACCTGCAAAACAGCTAATGGCCATATAGTCATTGGGCTTAAGATCAATTAAAAAAAAAAAAATATTCGAGAGATGTATAATATGTACAATTTTCAAATTATTATTATTGTAGGTACTTACATATGTTTTTAATTAAATACAGTTTATATATTTTTTTTTTTTTTATTATTAATTTTCCCTCGGCAACCTAGGCCATTGGGAGTGGGGTGGTACTGTAGGTTTTGGTGTGTAACACGTGGATATATTTTTTTGACAAATTTCGAATGGGGTACCCGTAGGTTTCTGCATTCCCCCGAGGAGGGGGGATGGCGGCACTTGTTCTCCGGACACCGTGACTTGCCCGGAGAAAAATGCCGGTGGTCGAGAATCGAAACCGCGACTGGCAGCTCAGCAGCCGATGCGTTAGACCGCTCGGCTACTTCGTCCCCCAGTTTTAATATTATATGTGGTTATGTCAAAATAAATTCCACATAATAATATAATAAATTGTGAACAAACTGTGCACCAGCTAGGTGACCCCCATCCCTTCTTATCTTGGGTAAGCGCATGAATGTAAAATATGATAAATTTTACTTGAATTTTATCGTTACAGAATTTATAATAACTAGTTATACCAAAATAAACTATTACCTAATAAATAACTTGGAATATTTCACACTATCGGAAACAATAAAATCGTTAAAACAAATTACGAACATTATAACAAAATACAACCTTTTTGCGTTCATTGCGGATAACGGATAACACTAAATCCATTGAAAATAAATAACTTTAATAATCAATTATTGTGTAAACAATGGAAAGTACCAAACATTAAAAAAAAATAAATACAATTATAAATATTTTTAAACATAACATGACCTATATTGGTATATGTTTGTTATTATGATCGACTGGTAATTAAAATTGAAATTTATGACTCATATGACGTGATGAAAAATAGGGTATTCATTCGTATTGTTATATACGAGTGGATTAAATCCTGAAAATTAAAAAAAAAAAATACCTAGTTGCTTTTGTCATCATAGCATAATATATTTAGATTTAATTAAAATATTGAATTTAATTATAAAACATATTATATGTGTATATTTTCTAACTGACAAAGTGACCTCCATTACCTAGTCCAACTTAAAAAAAAAAACCATTTTCTTTTATCCGTGTCAACTTATCATATACGGATGATCTTTCCTGTAATTAGTACAAACCATAATTAAAACCGTTCTCCATTTCATTCTCTACATAGGTTTTTGGATAAAAAAAATATATAGGCTTTACACGCCTATTGTAATTTGTTTTTTTTTTCAAATGGATAAGATAATAGTTTTTGTTAATATTTCTATTGTACTTATAGTAATATTGATCATAGGTAGCTTAATTTTTTTAAACTAATAAAAGATAGATAAGACTATAAAAGATGACCAACATGAAATATATCGATACAAAAACAGAGATAATGAAACAAGAATCTATACAATTTTGAGAGATGGCTGTGGGCAAATACAAACTATCAGGCACATAGTAAATGAATGCCCAATAACAAAATATACGGGAAGTTTTGAGGAAATCCACTCAGCCAGTGATGATGCCATCAAGTGGATGGAAAATTTAGATGTGTGCCTGTGACCTAGTTCAAGCCTAATCGGAGAGAGGAAGTGCCATACGTTACCAAATTTATTTTTTATCCTGTTTTTCATTTTTAATTTATTTTAGTCTTTTATTTTTTATTTTAGCCTCAGTTCTAGTTCACTAGTTTATTAGCCCTTATTACCTATTGTTAAATCGTGTCTTTAGTCTTTACTATTTATGCCGGAGCCATATGCTAATAATAACATTTTGAGGACAGTTTTATATTTTAGCCACTTTATACCACACATTTCTATCATAACAAAATTATAGTTAGGTGCTTATATATTGTTGTACTTAAGTTATACCGAGTATAAAAGTTGTTTTGTCTTCAGTTTTAAGGGTCGATTACACTGAGCGAAATTACTCGCTTGTCGTTGGCTAGCAAAGTCGCGAGTGTGTGTGCGACCTGTCCAATTACATTTAGCGATTAAATTCGCTCTCTCGCTACCGGTCACTACCTACTTGCTGGCTCACTACCGATTTCGCCAGTTAGCGATCTTAGTCGCTGGAGTGTAAAAACACCAACGATTAGCGACTAAAGTAGCTCGGCCGTCAATTTTAATCGCGGGCGAGTAGCGAGTATTCAACACGCGGAGAGTAAGCGACTAGAGAGATTCCGTCGAGCGACTTAAGTCGCAGCGAGTTAATTCGGCAACGACTAGCGAGTAAATTCGCTCAGTGTAATCGACCCCTAAGACGCACGTGCTTAATTGCCAAATATTATAACGAAAAAAATATAAAATATAATTAATTTTTTACTGAATGATTCATACTATTAAATATTACAATTTATAAAAATACTGATACGATTCTCAAGAATGTTGGGGTGATTTTTAATATATTATATGTAATGGAAATCTATCAACGCACCTATAATATAAATTGCTATTTAAGCTAACACTTAAATAAGTAAATTACTCAACAATATATTAATTCATCTAGGTAAACGATATAACCCATGGTGATTGTCGTCTGGATAGTATTATTTATCTAGTTAATGGCATCCGTCACCGCCTACCGCCCACATTCGACGTCATCAAATCACATTTAATACGAGAATTACAGCAGCTGCTGAAACTACTAGTGATGTCAAAATATAGGAAATTTCAATTTAGAAATTCCTACAATGTAATATAATATTGTATGATTTAAACTAAAAATGTATTTATTTTTCAAAATTGATTGAGTAACATTTTTGTAAGTAGGTATACCTATAATATTATAATTTATATAATATTCCATTCGCAGTGTGTGCATCCCACGATAGATATATTTTCGCAATCAAAATTTTCTTGAGTTCTGTATCGGAAATGTAAATGCTTAGGATTCATCGTAAAAAATTTAATTTTGGAATTTTTCTTTTGGACATTTTTCCAGAATTATATCTCTGAATCCTAATATCACTAGGCGTAACGACGGTCACCATTATGCTAATAAAATAATATACATTAATAGCATTAAATTGGGGCCTTGAGCTGTACCATACCAAATGGGATATTTTGACGTATAGGCGAAAACCAACGCATCGGCACAGTTAGGCAAGATTTTTTACAATAACTAAAAGATCAAGAATATACATACCGTACGTATATAACCACTTGTGTCGAGCTGAAGTATACCTACCATACTTTTATAGAACAAAATAAAATAACTATACGACGGCGTTCACCGTCGTCACAATAACACGCCTAATAATAATAATAATTATTATTATTATTACCGTTGGTATATATTCGGTGCCAAGAATGGGCCCGCAGACTTATTTCGGCCAAAACGTCCCGTCAAACATATTTTGTTCACGTTTCTTCTCTAGTTTTTTTTTTTTTTTTTTAAGAAACTTAACGCTAAAACGCCCACGGCCGTCGTATATTACGCCGTTGGTGCAGCCACTTCTTCCACTGCCGCAGTGTGCACCGTATAGGTTTGAAAATCCTCAGCAACCGTCGCTTCCACCTACACCTACTCCTCTTCATAATCACCGGCCCCGTCGACCTCGTCCCCGTTGTCCTCCTCCTCTCCTCGTAGTCCTCCTACACTCGCGTGTATCTATACACGTCTCTTTGATCGATGACGATTGTCGACCGCCGTTAATGGTTTAGAGTTGTCCGGAGAGAACGAAAACGGAGAAAAAAAAACAACGCAATAATCGAATTCGCTGCCGAGCGCAGAAAATAGTCGAAGGTTCTCGTTAAAAACCAGTGTGCGTGTTTACATATTTTTTCGCAATTTTTTCCTTTTCCCAGAACTACTGCGGGAAGTTCATCGTGTAACGACATGTCAAAAGTAAAATCCGTGTACAATTCCCAATCCATCGACTTCCTGAATGCAACTTTTCGAGGTTTTAACTCACCCGAAAAGAGTCGACTGGAATAAAAAATACATCACGGTCGTATAATGTATATAACCAGTATATTATCCTACTTCATTTCTCCTTTCGCCGAGTTTAAAATATATGCAAACGACAAGAGTTATTAACAGACAAACACACACTCATGTAGACACGGAATACGTATTATTTTCCTATCCTTGCACCGCATCGGAGTATTGAAATAAATAATATCTCGTCCTTAGTATATTATCATTAAGTATTATATTAGATTGTACAATACAATATTCTCAATGATATTATATTATGTACGATAGTTCCACAAGTCCTTAGGTTACCCACGAAAATTAAATTTTTCAGGTATGTTTAAACTGTTAATAGTTTTTTTTTTTTTAATGAATGTTTTACATTTTTTTCTTCCAATTTTTAACAAAAAAATAAAATATTATTTGAATATGTTATTGTTTCAAAGCTTTTTATTCAAGAATAACATAATATATTTATTATGAGTATGTCTTTGATCCCCATTTTGTAAGTGTCTTACATAATTTAAATCAAAATCATATTTACCTAGTAGAAAAAAAATTAATTCTGAATAACTGTTTATTATTATTGCTTTATTAAACTCATTTATTATAATTTATAATTGTTTAAACATAATGTTAATTATTATCAGTAAACTATTGAAGTATGAAAATATTTATAAGTTCAGCTCAGTTATATAATTTTAAATTTCTCGGTCTATGTAGAAGTTTCATAAATATACACAGTATAGTTATTTTGTTTCATGTTATAAAAATTCTACATGGATATAATTTTTTTTTAAAACACAAATCCAGAGTACTGAGTAAATATTGTTTATAGTATATAATATTTTATAATGCAAATGAAATCCGCAGTAAAAATTAAAATACATATTTGAATACCTATTAGTTTTTAACTTGTTAAACAACTATTTTATTTTATAAAAAATTATTTTTTAAAAACACACTTTTCTAAAAAAACAAAAAAATAATGAAAAATTTAAAAGTGTGTGGTATAATATGTCAAGTTTAAGAGCGCCACACACTTTTAAATTTTTCATTATTTTTTTGTTTTTTTAGAAAAGTGTGTTTTTAAAAAATAATTTTTTAATTTTTAATTTTCTACTTTTTAGTTAAAAAAAATTTTTTTACGGATTATTGTATTGTCATCCAAGACCAAGGTCTATACAAATTTTCAGAATTTTTCATCTTCAAAAAGTGCCTCAAATCGAGCGCGCAAGATTTGATCACAGACAGACGTGTAACCAAACTTAAGAAAAGTGTTAATAAAATGATTATTATAGTACATATTGTACAGTAGTATTTATTCATCCTTTCTAGTCACAAGAATAACTTTAATCCATAACATAAAATAATGTAAACATACTTTAATTATTATATTATCATAACTTAGCACCAACTCGTAGATATATTATATAAAGCATTTTTAAGCGAATATAGAATAACACTAAATTCAGTTTTTACAATGTGTAAGATTTGTTCGCTTGTTGAAAATATATTTTATTTTCATGAAATTCAGTAGAACGTCACACGAAAACAATAATAATATATAAAGTTTCTAACGGAGTAATTTGTTTAGTGTTTTAACAAAATTATAAAACTTATTTTATGCACATTTCCCACCAGAGAGTGAAAAATAGGAATAGTTCTTAAACGAAAACAATTTCTGTTTCAACATTATACAGTAAAGTTGCGTGTTTAGAATAATAATATTTTATCTTTTGGACGAGACAATATACTTTAACACGTTGTAACAACTTCTCCCTTGTACAAAAAATCATAATAATGATCCAATAGTTTTTAATTGAAAAATAAAGTAAAAAAGTGTGGACGGGATACAGCGAATGCAGAATGTTGCAGGTCACTCGTTTCCTGTTATTTACAGTAAATTTAAAAGCCTAGCTAGTGCAGATAAATCATTAAATTTGAAAAAAAACGATTCTGAGCGGTTTATACTATTATTCTATAGTCCCAAGTACAAACATAGTCTATGCTATTACAGGACAGATTTTTTAAATTTTCAGCCATCATAAAAAACTTTAGGTATACGACTAAACAATCATTGAATCATTATCATTATAATTTATCAAATAGCCAAATGGTATATGATAATGGCTTGAATAAAAGTAAAATAATAATGTTAGTCTAATAAGTAATAACCTTTTCTTGTTTACATTCCATCGGAATCGTCCCGAAAACTTTGAAAAATTGGAAGAACGTCCTCTATTCATACTTTCTAATCTATGTATATTTTATAGTCTTATAAAACTGTTTTATGTGTTAATATGAAAAAAAAAAATCAGGATCAAAATAAATAAAAAAAAAACGGGTAAGTGGATGTCGTTCTGCTGTAAAGTAGGTTACGAGTGGTTCAATGTACAATGGATTGTATTAAACTTGAATTCAATGATATAATATCATTGTGTAAGAAAAACGATTCTGACGAATTGTCAGTCTAGATATTTTATATTGTTTAGCCTGTAAGTTAAATTAATATTATAATATTATAATTTTTTATTCGTTTCTATGGTAATAAACAAAGCATTATTAGAAATTAAAACCTATTTTTAGCTGTTTTTCGTAATTTGTCGCTGGTTTTTCTCGTGGCATTAAATAACTATTGAGAACATTGAAAAATGACCTCTTTTAAGTACCATCTTGATCCAATTTTCTAAAATATAAGATACTATAATATGTCTATATGTTGAACTCGAAGTAGTCCTTCTAGTAGAAATTTTGTATACAGGATGAGAAAAAAAAATAAGAAAAATAAACAAAATTGTAAAACCAGTAGCTCTCTCGATCCGCTCAGAATCTAATTTGTACGACGCGTGCAATTCAATTTGTTTTAGATAAAATAATAAAATAAATTGCAATTAAATAATAGGTTTTTTAAATAAAATCTATAAAATATTAAAACCGCCTGTTGCATCGTCTGCAGATAATCTCAATGCGTATGGGTGATATTCATTATTCATATGCCCATTAGTCGTAATAATATTATCGTACACACTACGAGTATAGACGAGTCATACTCGTATGCTTAACCGATTTTAATATATACAAATAGAATCATTTATGGCACTTGGCGCCTTTGAAATTGGGAATAATGCGATAGAATGAACGATATTCAAATGTACCTATACATAACACTGTTACGCATATATTACATGCGATATTCACGCATGTTGTATATTATGATGTACAACACTTCTGAATAAGGGATTAGTTTAAAGCTGAAACGCGAGAAATTCACTTATAAAACGTAGATACATATAATTTACAGTCGCTGATATCTGCTAATCCGTAGCTCAAAGGTCCAGATGATAGTGCACGTCCTCCTAGTCTGCACACGCCGATCCGTGAATAACATTATTACAGTAGGTATGGATATAGTAACATATAATAATAAAATATATACGCACAGGATGCGTAAGCTGCTGTTTCTTTTGAACCGAACGACACTCGTAATTGTGTTAAACAAAAAATAAAATAAAATAAAATATTCCGCTTCCGTTCGGTTATCTATTATAAGGTGTACTTTATCATATAGTGCATTTGTTTAATGAAAAAGCGTATATACAGTGTAGCCATGGTGACCCGCTCCCGTCATTCGAGCACCCTATTATTTTACAGGCATATCTTTGAACCCTTCTCAGAGTTTTTTACATTTAAATTTTTTTCATTCATATAATATAATTGGGATGCTTTTCGGAAAATCTGCTTAGGATGACTACCCGTGGTAACTATACCACTTAAGCGGTATGGATTTTTTTTAAATTTCTATACGAATCGCCGGAGAAAAGACTGCAGCATGCGGCTGACAACCGTCATCGAGCTTATGAAATATTCATTAGAAAATAATAACTTGTACATACGCGTCTTAATATTGTATAATACAATTGACATACACGTATTTAATTGTCTAAACCCCCACTACGGCACTACAGATAGTGTGAAAGGAAAGAATAGAATAGGATTAGTATCTTACAAGTTATATTTAGAAGTTAATATATTATAATAAAAAAAAATACATGTTCCTATCAAGGCAATCACTAAATATTACGAGGCCCGGGTAATCATTAAAAACAAAGCTAATTAGTTTCATTTTAACAGAGTTCAATTAATGATTTTCTTCATAATATAATCTGCGAACTCATTTAGAGTTAAATATATATTGTTTATTATATCTATTAACGTTCTATTGTTGACTTAACCCAATTAGGTAACTTGAGTTAATATTTAAAAAAAAAATCCATCTGCCCACCTTTGGTCATTACTCATAATATTATCAGTCCATCATTTTCGGAGTGTGATTGTTATGGTATGAGTGACGATAATACATCGCTATAATAATAATAAACAGGTACCTAATGGCTAATATTTACAAAAATACAGTACCTACGTTATAATGGGTAAATATGAATTTTGACGAGGCGTACGCCTACAGAATTTTACGGCAACAGAATTCTGATCTTTTGAACACCATTTGTGTATAATAGCTTAACATAACTAAAAATGCAACTGTAGTTATGAATAGATATGGGTTATAGACTTATAGTTAATCAAAAAATAGTCATAGAAAACTCTCAGCAGAATACTTATAGGAAAAAAAATGACATCACTAGCTACGGCTTGAAAAAAAAAAATTACACTTATTTTAAATTATTGATTGGTACCTACGCCATATTAAGTTTATAATGTTGTGTAATTTTTAACTCAAACCACGTGCGATCTATATACCAGCTATGGAGAGATTCGAATCAGGGTAGGTACAATATAATATTATGCAGGGTGAGATTACTCACATCCCCCTTTTATCCTTTAAATGATGCATTTATTCAAATACCTACTGATCTTTGGAATTTCTTAGTGCTTTTAGAGAACAAAATATAACATTAAGATACCTTAGTGTTATGTGTATACGAATTATAATAACATTTTGTTGTGCGTCTAAATTATAATACCTAACATTTTACATTATGTATGTATTATTGTATTTTTAATATTGATAAGACATATTTTGTGTTACAAATAAAAGTTTCGTCAGACATTGCGAACTAGTTTCTCGTTTATTACAGAGGCACTTACTCCATTGATGACAGGTGTGAGACACGTAAAAAATGTTATTATAATATATACCGATCCATTTTTTTGTTGTTTTTTTGGTCGGTATTATTATTACGAATACTTACAGGAAAACACTGTCGCCTCCCGTAACCCCAGCTGGTTAGGCTACCAATCGAAATTACGAGGAAAAACAAAAATATACCTTAATAAAAATCCAAAACAAAATCTGGTTATCTAAAAGTACATCGAATAATAACAAAATATATTAAAAGTTTATGGCGTTGTCTTATTTTGCACACCCAGACAGTGCATATATACGCTGTTGTCACGAGGCCAATATAACAATTTATGCAAAAACAATAAAATACGATAACAGGAAGTTATTGATGAAAAAATAAAAACAAAACAAAAACGTCCGGCACAACAAAACATAATAATTAATTAAAAAATGAAATACTATAAACAATACCTACAGTTTATTCATAATAATAATATATCTTATGTTATATAACTATATTATATTATGTATTTTTTTTTTTTTTTTTTTTTATTGAACAAACATAATATATTTACAATCTGTATTTACATGTGATACAATAAGTAAATGTGATGACGATTTGGTTAACAGGAGGGGGAAGTCACCCAGTGGCGGCACCCCGTTTTATGTATTTATAATACATAATATGTTATACATTATTTCCACCAATATAGTTCTGGTGAAGGTTTGAATAAAAAAAGGTTAAAGAACAAACCGTTTGTACAAAATGCTGTTTTGATTATAATTTGTTAATGAATTATTCTAATTCCCTCATTTATTTCTTCAAGTAAATTTATTGCAAAAATATAAAAAAAAATCACTGCAGAATAAATAAATAAATCAATATAATATAGCTCTGAACTGATATAGATATAGGTACTTTATTTTTTTATTAATGTCTCATAAGCATACTCTAACCCAGGTTGACACAGAAAAGCCCAGTCCAACAAGGTTTTTATTTTAAAACCGTAATAAATCCATGGCGATTTTCAAAGATAAACTCATGAATAATTTTTAACATATTTTAATAAACACGCCATAACTGCTATACTGTAAATGAATTACCAAGTTAAAGTTTAACATAGCTTATTAAGTTCTTGTCTGCAAAAATAAATATTATTTCTATCCATAAAACAATATCAGCTGTTCCTGTGTAAATTATAGCTGTATAGATTCTAATTTCAAGATATTCAATAATTAATTTTATGATTGTTTTAAATTTTAATTTGATTGGTAGACTTGATAAACACTTGTTTGCAACATTATGATGTTATTTGTTTTGCTAACATTTTTGCATAATATTATATAGGCACATGTTATCACTTAACCAATGATGTACAATACCAATGTGTATTACATAGGTGAGTGTGGCAAAAACCAAACGTTTGGATGCTTTTTGGCCAAAAAAATCTAATAAAAACACCCATTATCCAAATCTTAAGAAGCCCATTTTTATTTCTTGGGTAACCCCGAACATAATAACATTCATGTGGGAGAAGGTGAGACAAAAATAGACATATTCAATTTTCAATCTCCAAGGAAGGAATATATCCCCGAATAATTAAAAAAATGTATAATATTTGTGGGTATTGTATTATGGACTGCGTTTGGGGAGACGTCGGGGGCGTTAAAGCCGTCAGAGGTGGATATCGCGTTTCGTTTAAATATTTTATTTACAAATATATATGAGTATATTTAGGTATATTATCATAATAAATAATAATGACCGAGCACGTGCGGAGAGCGAATATACCTACGTGCGGCCCGGCATCAATGCGCGAGACGGATACGCAGCAAATAAAATCTGTGGAAGGATAAAAGATCGGGAGAAAAAAACAGAAAGGCGAAAACCACAGGCATAAAGGTCGTTAAGCGAGGGGGGGGGGGCAGATGGGCAAGAAAATATAAAATATAAAAACGCTTTTCGTCAAAGGCTGCATTTTGCGTACGTGCGAGCGTATCTATATTATTATACAGGCGTGGATTTTTTTTATATTATATTGCATGCACGCGCATGTTTGCAAACATCTATCTATACGTAATAATAATATATATAAACCTTCATTGCGGTATTTATACAGCAAAAAGTCGAGCTTTTGTACGTCAGTATTTTTCTTATTTTCGTCGCCAAAGAGATCGATTATTACGACAAAATCGTATTTATTATTACAAATTTTAATAACGTTGGTACTATATGTTATTGAGATCCAAACATTCCGGAAATCAATAGTTTCTCATAAAACAATAGATAGTAATATATTCTATGCAATCTTTGTTTTTTTTTTTTTTTACCAGAAGCTTTTACTTTTACAATAATACAATTTGACATTATTACATTACAGTTCGTAGTTAAAAAGGAATACAACGTTAGCGTAAAATAATATGGACAAACATATTACAATAGTATAAGGCGTTAAGAAGGAAAAATACAATAATACGATTATTCTATATTAAATATCACGTAGATAAGAGAATAGTGTTAGGAAAGTTAATTTTGTTTAAACTGTTCAGTTAGGGGATGTATAGAAGAATTAAGGATAAAGGGTTTATAATGGAATTAAAGACTGACGCAAAAATTTAGATAATGCTTGACGACTCCATGTGTTACAGGAATATTTGGGAATTGAAGTGAAGGACGCGTACTGAGACGGATTAATTACAGGATTGGGAATAGAAGAACGAGATTTTACATATTTGTGATTTATGTGAAACCCATAACGTAATCGTGACTATTACGTTATTGTTTCTAGTATGTTTTTGCAGGGATAACGACTGCCACCGCACGATTAAATTAGATTTGTGGTCACGTTATGCAAAATTACGATATATAGAAGAAATAATGGCTTACAATGGAATTGAAGACTGACGCAAAAATTTAGATTACGCTCAATGATTCCACGAGTATTAAAGGAATATTCGTTAATTGAAGTGACGGACGCATAACAAGACGGATTAACATAAAATTTCTCTCTCTCTCTCTCTCAGCCAGGGTTGGGAATAGAAGAACGAGATTTTACATATATTTTGAGACTTATTACCTATGTGAGACCTATAACGGAATCGCGTGACTGTTACGAATTCGATGGTATAGTGTGTTTTCGCAGGGAGAACGACTGACGAGAAAATTAGATTTGTGGTGACAAAATGCAAAATTATTACGACATGGATCTCGTTGCAGACTTCGGTTAAGTGATCTTCGTCGAATGTCGCAATAACTGAAACACGGATAGTGTGCTACGTGATTTTATCCGTATGATTCAAACAATAGCCACATATTATTCTATTTCTGTACCCGAATCTATCTATATATTCGTTTTGTACAACAACATAATATGTTTAATGGTTTTCACCATCTGGACGATTCCGGGGTATAATTGCATGTAATTTATCACAATTTAAATCTTTTCGTTACCTACCGACATAATAATAATATAGTATTATTATTTCGACAACTCGGGCAAGGTACAGGACGTAGAGGTTTTACTCTGCACTGACGGTATTGTCTCCGCTATTGCGCTTTGGAAAGTTTTCATAATTTTTAGTAAAAATATTATTACAATAGCAATAATAGACTTACGTGAAGTTTGTGCGGGGCACGGAAGATTGTTCCAACGTGTCTAATAATAATATACATCACAGTGTTTTACTGTTTTGTACTTGATTGTTTGGGTCGTAAAGTCTGAGAAGACGTTCCAAAGCAAACAGTTTTAAAATGTAGTTTCTACTTCGGCATTACTTTTTGTAGTTGTACTAATAATGTATCCCGAGGAGAGTAAGTAATTGTATTTATTTTTTTTTTGCATTTTAACACGTAATTATAGTGAAAATAAAATAAATATTTCAAACGTAAAAATAAATTACCTTTTGAAACTACAAGAATATTATACACATACAACGCATACATTTGTGCAGACCTCGCTTGCTAAGGAGAACTTATCCATATTATAAGGAATAGAAAACATTCTCTGGATAACTTACTATAAGTGTCGTAACTAAGTTTCCACGTTGCAATCTGCTCGATACAACGCTTAAACATTTGTTATCGGATGTATCGATAATAATTAATTATTATATGGACGTCAATTTTGGTTTTTTATAAACTGCGTAACCCGCCGCAATTGCATAATATACTATAACAACAATGTTTGAATATTTAAACAAACATATTATTATATTATGCACGCATAATACAATGGCCGCATAGCACAACTGTTCTAAGATGTAACAGTATTTTGTCCTACCATCACACTCGTGCTATAAACAACTACACTAAAATATGTATTTTGAATGTTGTTTAACGGGATGACCGCCTTGGAATAGCAACCTAGGAGGCATACCTATGAGTGTCCGGTCAATGTTTTTGCATAAATGATTGCCACGCTAACTTGCTCTGGACCGTGGTATAATATTTAGATAGGATTTCTGAGCGGGCAATATTGGTTTTGGCGGCCCGTTTAAGTCTGCCGCAGCCGATATAATATACCGACTATATACCTGGGTAATGGCGGTAAAGCGATTTGTATTCAATAACAAATAAATTTGACTAATTTAATGATTAATACTATACCAACGTAGTTCGAAAACTGATTTTATCAGGGTTCGCTTCACAACATATTGCCCAAGTGCCTATATATTTATTCACAATAAATTATAATATTGTTAATCGACTATTTAAACCCGTATTGTTCGTAAACTGTATACCTATTATACTACCAAACCCTGATATACACACACATAATATAAATATATTATACTAAGGTTTTGTTTGGACGAAATCGGTTCGCCTGTTTGCAATTCGAAATTATAATAATAATATGTACAATTCGATTCGATCGTCGTATTTACAATATTATTATTATATTACGCAACCAACAAAGTAAACATAAAACGACGATAAGACATTATTCATAATATACAACTTGAATATTACATAATATATCGAATCCAACAATGGTCAATGATATTATTGATAGTAATGAGTACAATGTTGCAGTGTTTGCCATATTATATAGGTACACTTTGTGGCACTTAAAAAGCGTATAGGTAATTTTTGAAAACAAAACAAAGGCCTTATTTTTTTTAAATTAAAATGTTACATTTCAAAGGAGTAAAACTTTAACCAGCCACGATCGAAATTGAAACCTGTAAAATCATTATGGCTCCAGCTCCTGATAGTTCTTTTTGACGTAAGATGGCGTATATTAATATAATGTGCTTAAAGATTATTACAAATCAGAAAGAATAAACAAATCATTGTAGCATTCGAAAAACGATTACGAGTAGTGATCGATATTTACTGTAATATTTTTTTTTTATACAGTTCATTCCTTAACGTTTTAAATGCTCGTAAAACGAGTTTACGAGTTAAGTTTTTTATTTTCAAAATTTATTGCACAGACAATCAAATGAAAGAATATATTATTTTACGTTATGGATAACATTTATTTATTAAATTTTCATCCTAAACCCTGCAGTCTTTTGAAATTAATTAGTAAATAATAATAATTTTACATTATAATTATCGTAATAAATATATGCAAAAACTGAACTTAAAATATAATACATTTAGGAAAGGCTTCAAACTTTAAAGCTTCATTATGCGTAACTACCGATTATTTGGATTTTATTCAAATTCAATTTTAAAATAACAAAATAATATATTTAATTATCAAAGTTCCATAACTATGGTATAAAGTATTATAAAATTAGAATAACACATTTATAATAATATGTAAAACATGTGTGTGTAAAAAAAAAATGTAACATAAAATAATAAATTTCAATATTATTCTTTGCAGATCCTAATAATAAATAACGTTGATATCACTTATCACACAAATCACTTAAACAAATAATTGGCAATGCTTATTATTAAAATAATAATTATATAAAACTCCCATAAAATTTCTCTCTCTCATCTCAGCGGTATACAAGAGAACTAGATATTTTCCATATTTTTCGGAAGATTATGGAAACCGATCACTCGATAAAGTTAGAGTGATGGTCGTTCTACTAAAAATAGGTACTAAGGTTTAAAATTATAGTAAATCGTTATATAGATACATCGCAATGGGTGTTCCAATAAGAACCATACCAAAATATAAGAAAATTGAAATATTTTAGTTACGCGAAATTGTTACAATATTATGTTGAGATGTGCATACACGCAGTTATAGTGGCCATAGTGCCATACTTATGTATGGTATTTACCTACATACCTGCAGATACCTGTGAGTTGAGAGTCTTAACGGAATGTAATACATTATTTTGTTTTTAGTTGTTTGTTCAAACACATCACAGGGTCACGTCTCGGTCTTTGTAATCCACATATTACCTTAGCCATACTTCAAAGACAAAATAAATGAATATAAATTTTTTTCCATTTTATATTATAATTATAAATAAAGCTTTAAATCTGGTACCTACCTAATTTTGTATCGGCAAAAGACTACGAAATTAATATTTTCTTTTCCCCCCGGGAACTATAAAATTAATTCATTATTCTAGCAGCTCATTTTTTTTGTTGCGAGGAGCCCTTTTTCTCTTAAAAAATAAAAATAAAAATGAGTAATAATAATAAAAAAATTATCAAATGGAAACGGATGTCGGCCAAGGATACGACCGTGGAGCCTCTGGTGAGCAATTCTAAGCACGGAATATACCCCAATTTGGAACACATTTAATTAAAGAACGTTGTACGCCTATAAAGAACTCGACTGCCAGTCAGGCTACCAACGCTGCCCTCCACAACAATATTTTAATGTGATTATCAAATGCCAGGGTTTATATTTTTTAATTGAGATTATTTCTACTGCACGGCGGTGAATAATAATATAAAAAGGATTAAATGAAAAAAAAAAACAAAAAAAAAAACCATGACAATAATATTATCATGCACTAGGGGGAAGGGACAAACGGACTAACTATATTATATAATATATTATATTATAATATTATAATATTATAATATGGTAAAGCGTTCCAAGCGTGCTATAGTACGTTTTCATATGATTTTTAAACGTTTTCGGCCTTTTCGAATTCAGTTTCACCCCTCCGAATTTCATAATAATGTGTATTATTATTTAGAATTCCACCAGCCATAAGTACACATGACGTATTGTATTGTAATAAACGTATGATGAAATGGACTGGAACATTAACAACGATGGTTAAAAGGCCAACCGCCGTAACCCTCACTTTTATCAAAAATGAGGTTTCAACGAAATTTCATTTTACGAAATTCGATTTTTTCCTCATGACTTTTATATATATTTTCCTTTATTTTAACGTCATAATCGAACAATAAAATATAGTGATCAATTTCGTTAGCTTCATTTAAATGTTTTGATAAGAATGAATCATTCAAGATTAAATGTTTTGTCAATAATATCTATCGAGTTCAGAAACGTATAAAACTAAAACAGTTCATAATTAATCGAAACGGTTAATTGAAATTATAAACAAAATAAAGTTTGATATTATAATATTGTTTAATAATAACAATAATATTATTATCATGCCTAATTTCTAGTAACCATAACACAAATCAGTATAATTAAAAATAAGTTAAAAACATTCGTCCTTTAACTAGGTCATAAATAAAAATATTCTCGATCATGTCAATATTAATTTTCAACTTAATTTTAAAGATTATTGGTCCATCAATTATCACAGAGTAAAAATTGTATGCTTATTAAATTAAAAAACTAAATTTAAGTGTCACCTTTAAAATATTTTTTCTGATAGCCTTTTAACCATCGATAATAATATAGTTTTATAAGTTTTAGTATAATGTTTGGTTCTTAAAAATACAAATTAAGGTTTTAATCGCTGATCGTTACATATAGGTATTTTAAACTTAACTTTGTAAAACTCTGAAAAAATAATGAACATTATATAAATCTGAAATGTATATTTGACCAAAATATTATGTCACATTATATTGCTATAAAACTTTGGTTTATAAATAAAACATACAGTTCTCTTGATCATAAGAAAAAAGTATTTTGTATGTATTTAAATCATGCAAATTGTTGTTTAATATTAATTTCCTGTAAAAATTTTGGTTTTAAAAGAAATCATATTATAACGGCTCCGTATTTCTGCATAATATTTGAAATAAAATGCTCGGTTACAGTTTTCATTGGGGGCTAATGGTTATTATATAATATTAAAATTATTTGTATTTATGTATAAATCTCATATTCCATCAACAATATGGAGAAAATACCAAAGCACCGTACGGGGAAGTACTGAAGTTTCTTAAAGGCTTTTATCTCTAAAAAATCTCTCTCGTATGTGCACTAAAATGATATTAACAAGTTCATTTTTTGAAATATTCTGTTAAATGTCATAAAACTATAAAAGCATTTCTCCGGAATTCAGAAAATCAAGCTGATTTCGAGAATCGATGATGCAAAAAATATTAAGATATACAATCCGAAGAATATAAATAAAACTAAAACTCATCAGAACTACCTTTTTTTATAACAAAAATTCATGATAATATTATGTTATTTGGAGTATTTAAATTTTCAACGAAATGCAGTTAGAATTTTTATTTTACACAGTACGCAGAGCGATCGCCAATATTCTACAAATTACTCGTGGGATATATCGTATATTAAATTTTTAAAAAAAAAACCTTGATTTACAACTTCTGTTTTTAATGTTGAGAAAAGACACATATCACACGACTTGAATCATCATTCATTATAATGTCTGTTTCCACGATTTAAGGATCGATGCAGTTAAATATAATAATATGCAGGACGTATACCAGCTACTACCGACCTATATGCCACGACAGAAATATATTTAATGCCCATTTTACATATAAATTATACGTCGTATAGTCTGGTATAGAAATGTAAATATTTTAATATTTATGCGATTTAGCTTGATCCAGTAAACTGCAACATCCGGTCGATAAGTAAAATTGGTTTTCGATATACTTACATCGATGACTTAATATCCCAAATAATTTAGACGTTTAGGCATTGTCGAAGTCGACTTGACGCGGTGACGTTTAAAAAATTCTACCTATATAATGCGATCAGGTATAAAGCCGATAAATCCGAATTTTATACCCATGGTTAATACCTATCGTCAGTAGGTACATAGATATATAATATATTATATTATTTAGCACCGGAATCATTCCGTGGGATGTGTCCAAAATTAGTTGCGGCGCATTCTCCGGTTATAAATCAATAATATTTAAGTAATTGAAAATAGTACAAGTGAAGAATAGAACAGTACCAATATTAATCATTAACGAATTGACATTTAAAATATATATTTATCTTGATACATAACAATGTATCTTCCATTTTCCAATATCCATATTTCGAACATTACGATAACAACACATACATAATATATACTATTTACACGGTCCTGTATAATAGTATATTAATTCAGTCTTGTAAAAAATACTTTTGAAAAAGTATTAAAATACTAATACTAGTATTCGCATAAAAAAGTATTAAAAATACTTTTAAAATACTTACATAAAAATGTATTTTACGAATACTCACAAAGTATTTGAATACAAATACAAGTATTTTTTTAAATTTTACACCTTATAGTAGCTGTTTCCAAACATGTTTATTAATAAACATGAAATAACTTACAAATTAGGCTAACAATGTAGTACATACTGCTCATATTAGGTATTATCAATATATAATATAGTATCATAATATATTTATACCTAATATATACTTATAATTTATCAATATAATAATATATAATTTAGCATAATTATATATTTATGGTTAATATAATTTAACATTCGTATAAATCAAATATTATAGATTTATACAAATATGAATAAAAATTAAATTTCTATTCAGAAAAAAAAACTAACTGTAATAATGAAATAATCTTTATATTTTTATTAAAATTTGTTTCACAATATTCAATAAAAATTTTATTTGAAAAAAAAAATTAAAATCTGTTATTATTTAGAATTTAGATAATTTTAGAATTACTTTTCAATAACATGGTTTTTTCAAAATTAGAATCACTCATCTTCCCTCTTTTTTTTGTTAAAATACAGGCTCCTATACTAAACACTCTTTCAATAGGTTCACTTGGGGGGAAGGGAGTATTATACTTTACGAAAACCTTTTTTAAAATTGCAGTATAATTTAATACGTTGATTTTTTTAGTTGGACTCTTGTTGAGAAAGTCAGCAATTTCATTTTCAACTAATACATTCCGACTTTTTTTTGTTGAGGCCCACGAATATTAATAGTAATTATATTTGTTCAAACTAATAAAATATGTATCTGTTATAATACTATAGTTATACATGGTCTGTTCTCTATACTATATTATTATTACTTTTTTTCTAATAAAAATTTATTTACACTAAGTTTATAGTATTTAAATACAAGTATTTACATTTCGTTAAAAATACTTTTAAAAAGTATTCAGAATACTTAAAAAATACTTAAAAAAAATTGTATTTAGAATACCAAAAAATACTTCAAAAAGTATTTTAATACAAGTATTCAAATACTTGTATTCGAATACTTTACAAGACTATTATTATTGTTATTAAGTTTTATTTATTCAAATTCGTATCGGATGAATTTTTGAAAACAGAACTTTAATATTTTTATTGTAATATCACATTTAAGCGTATAATATTTATTCTCTTTTATCGTGATGCCGATCGTCACTAAAGGGGTATTAGTGTAAATTATAACAATAATAGTATTAATAATCATAAAAATAATAATAACGTGATTGACACTCAACATTTAAATTTTTGGCACACGACGTCACACAAAAATTGATTGCCAACAAAGAGTTAAAAAAAAAAACCCCATCGAAAACTTCAAAAATTTAATTTTGTTTGAATGAAATTTCAAAAAAGCTAACTAGATCGCTTCGTCATCAATCGTCATTATTGTCATCGTAACTCATCAGTGGCCATTGCATGGTAATAATCCAACGAATCATAATTTATAGTACCTACGTAGGTACTTGTTTATGTGTGCGCGTGCGCAAGTGACACGGTGTCGTCGGAGATCTGCGAAACATGATCAGTTTCGGGGACATAATAGGTAAGCCAAAATATTATTATATTCAATAATTTATAAAAATACTAACTTTGATAGTATCAGGGGCGTATTAAGGAGGGGGCTTAGGGGGCAATCATCCTGGGCACCAAATTCTGAGTCCCATTAATGGGAGCTGATCCTTGAAGAATGAAGTAGGTACCTATAATTCGCAGTGATGAATAATTATTATTTTTACTATTCACTGTATGAATCATTTTACAATATTTAACAAGAAATCAATGAGGCGATGAATAATAAATATTCGTGAAAGGTAATTATATACGTAAAGTGTTAGCTGCTGCTGCTTATTAGTTCACCAGTAGTGTCCCAAAGACAATTACAAAAAAAGTCTAATCTGAAATGCAGCAATGGTTTTACAGTACCTACGCCATATCCGAGTATTTTGCGTTATATCTGAGTGGCCTGATTAAATATTTTATAATTTTAAGATGTGACTGTTAAATTATTAAAATAATATTATCGTTGACATTTTGACAACAATGGCAGTTACAACTTACAAATTGATAAATTTGAATTTATAAAAAAATATATCAAACAAGTTTTTACCAGTGCATAATATAAATTTAAAAAAAGTTTGTATTTAGGTATACTATGCTAAAAAAATCTAGGCCACGATTCAGAAGAAAATTAGTATAACCACCACAAAATGCCGAATAGCTTATTCGTTTTATAAACAAATTTATGATGAGCCTCGTTTTGGGACGTTGAGATTCGACTAATTTGATGGACGGTTATTTATCAAGGTAATATGGGAGACTTCGTCACCTAATACTATTAATCTATAGCACCTTATATCTCTATATGTCGGAACTTGAAAAACAGGGAACAGGGGAAACATTGGGAACGGGGTGCCATATTCATAAAACATACGCCATTGCAGGATATTTTAATATGGAATACCACCTATACCCGTGGACCGTGGTTATAACGTAATTATAATATCATTATTATTAATAATAGTAGTAATACCTATACGTCGTATACAATTACACACCGCGGCGATATTCATAACACGACGGTATACTATTGATATACATCGCCAACGCTCTGCAAACGTATACATTTTAATGATATAATGATCGTACAGTGTCCGTTCGCACATATTATTATAATAATAATGCGCACATACGTGTGTCTGAAGTGTGTACACCTCTATAAATACCACCGTATATTGTACGTTTATAATAATATCATATTATAATAATATAATCCTGTGCGCGTGTATAGCCGCGACCATTGTATGTGATCGTTTGTCCATTAATCATGATACGGTCATCTGTTTCGGCGCTTAATGTGCGCCCCCAACGGATTTATTAACTCGGCTCTGCCCCGGCAGAAAGCCATTTCCCGGAAAAGCGGGGGGGGGGAGAGGCGCGTTCGTAAATTAGAAAGTTTCACAGTCGTGTCTGTCGGTGGTACACTCGCGTGTTTATTATAATATCGTACCGAGCAGGGTGATTCGTTCAGAGGTATATAGACTCCGACGGTTCTATCGAAAAGCTACTGCTGCCGTGAGTTTGTGCATATTTAGTATACAAGGTGTAACAGAAAGACTGGACGAACAAAAAAATGAAGCTTCTGAAACGTGTGACAAAAATTGTTAAAATTATATGATTAGTAAGTAGGTAATTTAAGAAATATACTCATGTCAGTAAATTTCCAAAGAGAATATTTTGAAAAAAGTTATTACGTTTCAATAATTTGATTCAATGAAAAAAATATTGATATCTTGAAAAATTCTAAAAAATAAACTACTTACTTGATAAGTGTTTTTACTATCAAAATTGTTTTAATAATCATGTTCACAAATTGGCTATTTTGAATTCATCCAAAAAAATTTAAATCAAATTTTAAATGTTTTATTTTCAGTGTTAAAAAATAAAAATATTTTTTTTGTATAATATAATAATATGTGTAGTGAAAGTGACCATAAATTATATATATAAAAAAAAAATCATAAATATTGATTAGAACAAAAGTTATTCCAAAAGTCAGTTCTATCTGTAGTTACACCCTGTATGCTTAGCTACTATATGCGCACGTTCAAACCTTTAAACACCTATACTTTGGGAAAATCGTTATATTTGAATGGGTAATTCGTAATCGGAATTTGATTTTAACTTACTGAAATTCCCAGAAATACGCATTCTGTTTCGCGAGACGTGAGACTATATTATAGAATGCATCGTTCAAAAACATAAGTGCATTAGTAACCAACAACACTATGGGTATACAAAGTAGTAACAAAATATATATTATTTCAAATACAAATTTAGATTGTTCTCAAAATATATGACGTACCTACTTTCGTATAATGAACCGAAAACCAACTTCTATAAACGTAAATACTTTTCCGCGGTGAGTTTAAATTTTAAATAATCGCACTCTGTATATAATATTATTTATACATTTATATAATATCATATGATACGAGCAGCAGCGTAAGTCACCCCTGGAATACGTTTATCGATATAATAGACATAGCATATTACTTGCAGACCCTTAATATTATATTGTTACTTCGTCATGTTTTTTTTTTCGATTTCGTTCTAACACACGTCAAAAATACCACCCTGCGAGTTATTTTACATGACGTGTAGGTACAAATAAATCGGCTTTTTCTATAACTATATTAATATAATATATTATTATAACTGCGTTTCGTGTATTGCTGCACAGTATATTATAAATCATTTACGCTTTGACGTTTCAAACTTTTGAATTTATTTTCACACGTGTGCCTCGGAGGGGCGGGAGGGGGCGGGGCTGAGGCGACTTGCGTATTATGATAATAATTGCATTCAACCAAAACGGCCGCTGCAGTTAAACTCGTAAAAAATTACAGTTCAGTTTTATTATGTTATTTATATTCATTTGTCTCATTTTTTTTTATTTACGAAGTGAATTGGTAAGCCCTATACAACCGGGAAACTACCAATTAGACGGGAATCCGAGATTTCGAAATAATAGTCTTTATTATATTACGGACAGAGTGGGCGGCCAACGATTAGATATTATAACATCATATTATAGACATTTGAGTCGTTTTATTTTTATGAACACATTAAATTTGAAATACTTCTCACTACAATCATTACGCAGAGTGACTGTATATAATAATATGTCGACGACTTCTGCTCAGAATCGTTTTAATGGTTTTTCGTTGACTTCGAATTCAAAACGTATTGTTGTGTAGGTCCATATTATATTTTATCGTTTTATCAAATCTACGTGCCGACATATTGTGTTGTATATCGTTACAATGTTTGGTATTATCAGCTAAATATCTATTATATAAAAAAAACTATTGACATTTTTGTGTTCCTGAAACTAACAAAAAAAAAAAATGATAATTATTAGTTAAGATATCATCAATACTATACAAATAATCGTTTTACACGGATTATCTTAGGGGGTTGACGAGCGGAGAGCCACGTCCTCCCTGGTTACACCCAAGACCAATTACTGGTCGGTAAAAAAACTGCCAACAACTCGTATGTTATCTGCAACACGGTTTTGACATAAATCGAATTTCGCAATTATCATCGTTATGCACCGATATATCGATCGATAGCATTGATCGTCAGATTTACACGGAAGAGTATAGTAAAAAAAAATGTATAAAATATAATTATGAGCATTCGTTTGGCTAATTATAATATTAGTTTGGTTTGAGTTGAAATAAAATGTATTCTAGATACGCCCACTGCAACACACATATGGCCAAACAAATATAAATTATGAGAATATTTAAACGATAATAATTTTGTTCACGAATGATTTATGTGCATGCCATGGACCACCCTGCAGCACACTAAACCACAGACGATAAAACCGTACAACACGAAATAATATTATACAATATAGTGCTGTTACGTCATAACTCCAATATAGATTCGGTAAATTATTATTTTTTTTTTTAAGGGGCCTGCTCGCGATTTTTCAAATTTTCCGCAATTCTATAAAATTTGAAAATTAAATTTTATATTTTAGTTGCCATCTCAATTATAAGACTTTTCCACTAATCTACTACCCAATACCTATTTAGGGGGGTTGATAGGGTGTATTATATCGGTCAAAACACAGTTTACAGGAAAAACTCTCACACCTCGTAGATTGGTCCGATTTCCGTAATTTTTTTTTTGTTAGATAGAGGAATATTTTTCACAGGGCGCATTGGACTTCGATTTTTGATTACGTCGCTAAAAACAAAAAATAATACAAAAACTAAAAAGTTGTAAAAATTGATTAAATTCAAACTTGTAACATAAGACTTAGAAAAATAATGTTGAAAATCCAAGTCCAATGCGCCCTGTAAGAAGTCTTCCTCTATCTAACAAAAAAAAATTACGGAAATCGAACCAATCTACGAGGCGTGAGAGTTTTTCCTGTAAGGCATGTTTTTGAGCAAAAAAACAGGTCGCGTGCAGGCCCCTTAATAACTATAATAATATTATTAACTCGATCGGTTACATTATATTAGCGTTACATAATGACGTATGGCTGAAGTCTATTGAGATAATTTAATATTTATTGGCACATGTTTCGTAACACGTGCGCACTGCCGAAAATCCAAAATGAATATTATTACATGCAAGTTCTCAGCTTAATGCGTTATACGGCCCACAATGACAAACTTGTGCGTACACACTTTTATTACGTCGCAATTTCCGGAACGTGGTGTGTTATTTCTATAGAGTTTTGCAACCAAAGTGTACACAGCTTGTGAATATTATTAATGGTATCCAAACAAAACACGTTGACAGGTTCTTTTTACGGTTTGTTACGGTATGTGACCGTGCAGTGGTGACTTACGAAAGGTCATTCCCGCACGACTCTTCATTAAAAGGGTAGGTTGGTATAGGTAGGTACTATATTATAATGTACTGCACGGGGATGCTCAACGACATAATTTCAAAATATATCGACGTCGTTTCGAAGAGAATATCGAATCGATAAACTAATAACAGACTTGCCACCCTAGTTTTCCGTCAGCCTATTGAATCTATTTTTTCAAAATTATTAATCTTTAAATTTTAATCTTATTTCCATTTGTATATTTTTATTCTGTCACGTTTGGTACCCGTCGGGTTTTCTGGATTCATTCCAATAGTAGCTCGAATTCGATTCGTTTTTAAAAGTGTTGCGTTCGTCGGATATTACTAATTAAAATCATTGTAATACTCATAAATATAAAAAAAAAACTCGTATAGACAACTATATATATATCAGATAACTTTTGGCCACTTTCGATATAGCTGGTTTCGATATTATTATATTGTCGTCGCGTATTGGATTACATTTGCCACGATATCTAATTCGTCGCAGGACATCATCACTAACAATAACACACACGCGAGGTGGTCCGCCACAGTATATAATGTAGCTCCTGAGAGTACATCGAACACATTTTCCACGTTTTCCGAGTGACGTATGCCTCTGTCGTTGTTATTATATATATTTTCATTCCACTCGCGCCGGCAATAATGGTTAGGGCGAAAATATATTTTTGGACAAAACATAGTACGAGACCGTCACTCGGCCGTGTACACATCACCGCGGGTCGTGGGGGATTACAAAAACCAACGGACGGACGTCAAACTCGAGACACGGAGCACTATATTATTATTATTACTATTATTATGTGCACACACACACACACACACACACACACACACACACACACACACACACACCTATGTAAGCAACGTTTTTATCCCGCGACGTTATTTTGTCGAAAATAATCTTCTGCAGGTCCGAAGTCGAATGAAACGAAAACACTCTCCGCAGGAACATTAAATTGAAAATAAATTAGACGAGACCGGCTTTAACGGTGGTGTCCGGTCTAATGATAATAATATTATGACAAACTATAATATATATTATAATAGAAACCGACTTTAAATCCAAAACACCACTGCAGCACTTGCAGAGCCGGACAAGACGTAGCTGTTAATATTATATTATATTCTCGACGAAAAATCCTGTACACCCCGCTGACGTATATTTAATATTATTGTATTGACGTGCAGCCGTATTATAATAATATTATTATATCTGATTCAAATATATTATGTAATATACTCTCGGCGATGGATCGATCACTCGACTGTTGTCATATTTATATTATTATAATACATAAAACAAAGTGCTTTTTTTATGTCCTGGATAATTTCGGAAAAATACCGAACGGAATCGAACAGTTTTTTTTTTCAATTTACAGACCACGCAACTACGGGCAGGTTATGTGATAGTATAGTTTTATGAACGCAACTCCACGCAACTGTCCACCTCGGATATTGAGCTATAAAATAGGAATATATACACCAATGTCGCCATGTGTCCAGTAAAATGAAATGAAATGAATCAGAAAAAAAAAATGGAAAAACTTTTTCCCTGGTAGAGTGGGGTAATACGTAGCTAGATTAATTATTATTGTATTAGTTTAATTTTTTTAAGCTAATTTTAAAATTACGATGAACTAAGGTACCTACTTACAATAAGACCAAAATACCACGGCTGTATGTTTTTTGTAAATTTTTTCCCGGGCGTAGATGGACTATAATATATTATGTAAATTAAAAGTGTAATATCGCTGAAATAATGTACTACAGAAGATAGTAATATTATAAAACCATGGAGTCAATCACGGCGGTAATGACTATTATCTCAATATGATTGAAAAAATTAATATCAGTTTGAGTTTGATTGCCGATAGGTACTTATACCTACCTACATATTTCTGACCATTCCGAAGGTCCCAATACGAAGGACATGCGACACTATTAACCAGATATTATACTCGAGCGTTTATAATATATTTAGGTAATTATACTGCAGGGTAATTCACCCCTATATATTCCTTTGATAATGAATTTATAAGCAATTATTTTTTTTAAATTTTTAATTATAGGTAGGAAGTACTTAAAGACTATATTTACAAATTGATGACATTTTTTTTTGTATTACTTAAGGAGTATTTTGTGGCAAAATAAACATCTTTTTTTTAAATGAGAACTACTAATTTTTACTGTACATTGTTTAGTGGATAATTTTTGTAAAAATGTTGATGTAGGTACCTAATTCGATAGTAGTCGTACAATGATAAAATAACTAAAAACTACTAAATTCTGAAAAAAATAATTCACTAAATAGTAAATAATACAATTTACAGTAAAAAAGGAGGCTCTCGTTTGAAGGAGTAGAAGTTTGTATCATCACAGCACACCTTTAAGTGGTAGTACGAACAATCTAAAAAAAAAAATAATAAAATATGGTATTAATTAGGATATTATTTGAAAATTTCAAAAATCAGATTTTGAATACCCAACTGCATTATTGAAGGAAAAATGGGGTGATCATGGTTGGCGAATCACCTTGTATACAACAAAGTCAGTAGCCTCGAAAATTTGACAATTTCTCGTCGTAAGTGTATCATGGGCCGCTGCCCACCCACCACCCACCGACGTCGAATCTTTTTACAAGCCTCATTAAGTATTAACTTTTTGTCATTCCGAGACGTCTATTATTTAGTCCACGTATATACATACACACTATACTTAAACGACCGTACGAAACGTTTTTACATATTATCTATAAATCAAAAACTCAACTTTTAGGTTGAAAAAAAAATTCATTTCACCGGGAGATTTGTTGACGACCGATAAACGTATCTATTCCGAAGGTTCGAGAAAAAAATATAAAATCTAGTGACGAGTAATAATTTGTGAGGACGTGTCAACGACGTTAAGTCTTGCGTTGGTATCGGTATCGTTTCTAATAGTTTTTGTGAAACGAATACAACTAAAGACAGTCACACATCGTAGTACATATAATATACTTTTAAAAGTTCCGAGTGTGCGGATGATAAACGGTAAAGAGGTTTACAATTCCACTCGCAATGCACTTCATTAAAAAAAAAGTTTGATCAAACTGTCGACCGTTTAAAAAAAAAAAAAACATTCTAGGTATACAGGGTCATTAACCAAGCATGCTCACCCCCATTTTTTCCTTTAAATTTAATTAAATTCTGATTCTTGGAATTTTCAAATGCGCACAGACCATGTTTTCAAATTTTCGAATTTTTTTACACTACTTAAGGAGTACTCTGTGGTGATACAAACTTCTGTTTTTAAAATTATATCCCCCGCCCCTTTTTTTTACTGTTAATTATTTGGTGGATCATTTTCAAAAAAAATTTGACTCACCCAATTCAAATGAGTAGTTTCTTAATTATTAAAATGTTTGTATTAAGAATAATAGTCCTTAAAAATAGTTTTACATAAATATAAAATAGACCTAAACCTGAATCTAGTATTCATTATACTTGGGCTATTTTTACAAATTAATAATATTGATAGATTAATATTAATGACTTTCTTATTAATCAATTTTCAAGCCACCATAACCTCCATATCTTATTAACCCATTTGTATGGACCTTTTTCTCCTTAGAACATAAAATTGAATAACTCAAATCTGCTAGTAAGAATTTTGATTCTGATGCGTCATCAATTTCAGAAAAAATTACTAGCCACAATAATTTACAGTTAAAAGGGGGTGTTCTCATTTGAAAAATAGAATTTTCCATCTCCAAAAATCACATCTTAAACAGTACAAAAAAATTTCAAGAATTTGAAAACATGGTCTTAAAGCATAATATTTAAAAATTCCAAAAATAAGAATTTGATTAACTGCATTAGTAAAGAAAAAAAGGGGGTGATCATGCATGTTGAATAGCTGTGATATAATATAATATACAGGATAATAATAATTGTTTTAACAGTTAACATTCATTACGTCGAAAAGTAAAGAAGGTTTTGAAAATATTTTTCATATATCGATTGAATCATTGCAAAATAAAATATTTCAAATAAAATATATCATTATATATTTTTAATATTTTTTAACGTTATCGTTGTTTGAAGTCATATTGGCGTAAGATTTCTATTTCGTATATCCTGAAGCAGAATATTTTTTCTTTGAATTTCGATTTATAAAAATCTAATTTTTAGCCGTCATATACTTACCTAATGTTGAGCTGAGTGAAGTGACATTGGGGTTCCCGCAAAATGTATGTCCACTACTCCGTTTATCAATACTTTAAATAGGTACTTATAAAACTAATTAAGTACTGGTCCGAAATTCGTGTTTACTCACCGAAATATTCTTAGAAAAAATAATATAATACATTATGCTTTGGAATGAGAAAATTGGAAATGTACGATGACATTCAAAAACGTATAACAACTAAACAAATTATAACGATGAAAAAAAAATATTAATAATAACAGTTAAAATAAAATATCTCCGAAATGTTTAGTTTAGATTCGAGATAATTAATGTTTCATGTTTAAATAATCGTTCAGTATATTAGTTCGTTTGGGTGACCACCGAGGTAGTATCGACCAGTGTACCAAATAATTTCAGAAGGGAGGGGGGTTACTTTGTTACAATAGACATATACATATATTATATATTATTTATATATAATATAATAGGTGCTAAAAAGTTTATAAAATATACAATACATTATACAGTATTACAATATAGTTGATATTAGGTAATAGGTATATAATATATTAATATATTATACCCTGTACAGTGTAGGTAACTGGTACTTACATTGTATATTGTTCATAATATGCTAAGTAATTATACTTATATTGCTTATACTTTATACTTTATTAACAAACGTAAAGTAACTATACGTAAATACGTAATAATAAATTAATAATCCCTGTTGAACATTATTACAAGAGATGAAGGTAGTTATAAAATTATTGCGGTTATTTAATATGTCAGTATACAAACAAAAAACTATACATAATTTTTGAAGCCCTCAAAAGTTTCTTCTGATATTTATTAGTCAAACATTTTTATTTTGGCCCCATGTTCAATAAATCGTTCATCTAGTTCAAGGGTCTGCAACCTTTTGATATCAGGGACCAAAAAATAAATATATCAACATTTTTTATGGACCACAATTTTAATATAGCTAACTTATTTTATTTTAAATAAAAAATATATGATCATATCAAATTTTGTTTATTTAAGTTCAAAAATGTCAGGTTTAGTAATTTAACAAGGTACCTACCTACCTAATCTACAAACAAACAACTTCTTAATTTTAAAAAACCGCAGTTTCCAGTCCATCCTGTCTTAGTTCGTGATTTTTTTACAAATTATAAAATTTATTCCAGGGCCACAATATATTACCATAATAATTTGATACAGTGAATTCCGTTCCTTTACAAAAAACCACGAAATACCTATTTCAAATTATTAAAAGGTGATAAATTAGCACTATACTCTGTTCAACGAGCAGTGTTGGGAATAGATGAGTAAAATATTATCTAGATGAAGACAATAGTAGGTATATTGATAGAAATGTATCTAGATAATGTTAGTAGATGAAAATTTCTAAAGTATCTAGACAAAGTTAATAGATAAAAAAAAAAATAAGTATTTGTTTTGTATATTTTTTATACTTGACATAAACTATGCAGTGGCTTAGACAAAAATCTCCCTAGGGGTGACCAATAGATTATATACCATATAGCCCTGCTGTATACACAAACAAAGAAGGGGGTGCCCAGGCAACCCCAAATATGCCACTGGAACGATGGTTACAGCGATTTATCAATATTTTTCTACACAATTAATTTTCTCCTTTGAAAAACATACCTTATACCGTATTATTATTATCATTATTTCGACTAGTCTTCAGTATAATATTATACGCAATACACCCTCAAGGTACCTAACCCTACGTCATTGATGCTTATTTTTTACATCCAAAGCACACGTGTATCGTGTTATAACACAATATAATATGATGTTGTGGAAGCCGCCCATCATTACGCGAACGATATGTCAGTCCATCCGTTATTTTAATAGACAACGATAAACTATAACTATTACGTGTGCTCCTGCAGGATCGTAAAACGGCTCCGTGGGTACGATTATGATATATTTCGTTAAAACCGACGACGAGCACGAATCGTTGCTACTGGAGCAGGCGACGAGGTCGTTGATGAGACTCTAAGACATACGCACGCACACAATTCAGCTCACTATTGTAGAGTAATATCATATTATTATTATTATGTAAGTGACATTTTGTATTTTTGTCAAGAGTAGAGCATTTTGAAAATAATTGTACCACAAGCTTGATAATGATGTAATGAGTAAACTTAAATATTATAGTAAATTACGCAGTCCATTTGTCGAGCGCGGGGAACGATCATCCCCGACATAAAATATTATGTACAGCACTGATTTAATGTGGTCACGCGTATGGAGGTCAACTCTTATTCTTAATACCGTATATTATAGCCTTCTCATTTACTGCTAGACAGAACAGGTGGCTACAAAAAAGGCGTCTGATATCCAAATCAGAGACAGTCACTGAAAGCACAGAACCCTATTTATCCGAGCCATTAATACGGCTTACCACTCTCTGGCCAGTGACCAGCGTGGTTGTATCGTCCGATCTCCAGTGCAACCGCACCCACCACTCATCTCTCGGAAGTACCTAAAGAGTCTTTCGCTCTCTGTTCTTCTTTTACAGCCCGGAATCAGAGCCATTTTTTCTATTTAACAACTCGCGTACCTCGAGTGCGTTTTTTGTGGCACCTGTTGTAATCCTATTACAACAAAGTCAATGTAGGCAGCTCCGACAAGCCAGATAAGACACACATCTTATATATTTTACACATAAATTCTATTGTACCGTGTATTTGATGAATTCTCGAGTACCGAGAGTAAGTAACGTCATCTGGTATTTTCCAGATGGGTGACCACTGACCACCCGGGTTCGTAGTAGCAAAAACCTTGCCTCAGAAACACGTGTTGCTTACCTACAGTAACAACCTTACAGTACCAACCCTACCAACCCTAGTCCATAATCCCTAAAATAGCTTATGACAAGAATTGCCGGGGTCGAGTACAAAAAAAAATAAATATATATATTATATTATATCAGCGTCGGTTGTTAAAATATATAAAGAAGCGGTAATTCAATTATTAATATTACCTATGACATAGTCACATTGCAAAGACTTCAAATGGTCGGGTTAGGTGAAGATTTTAAAACGGAAATCATTAGTTCATATTATTATATTAACCTGATTATTAATTTCACACGATTTGGTCGACACAATTCGATTTGTTGGCATCGATTCACACATTGGGAAATTCCAAGCGTCGTTGTACAAGTCGCAACGTGGTTATAATAATTATAAATTATCGCCACCACACGTAATAACGTACCTATAACGGCCGTCGTTTTAACTAATACGGATGATTTATCGACGAAACTGTGTACAGAGTTCACTAGCGATTTTCGACTAAGACATAATACCTACGACTATATAATATATAGTACCTATAACGACTGTGCCGTTGTACGTAATAATGGGAGTTTAGAAATTTACTGCGCTTAAAATGACCTTTCGAATATACCTACCAATTGTACTCGGTAATTTTCAGGGTTGATAGGCCTATTACGCTCGGCAATTTTCAGGGTGGATGGACCAATCGCGCTGGATAGTAGCCACCAGTTATTTAAATCAAAACAAATAATATTTATGATATTCAGTATGACTTTAGTTACTTAATTTAAATTAAATAAAAACATACAATCATCAAGAACCTAAGATATTATAAATGTAACACAGTTAAATGACGATTACATTGTACACACACAGTTATCTAATAGTTTATCGTCAGTGTGTGAATGAAGTTTCATAAAAGTATTGATACTGTTATACTTTAATATTGGTTCCATAAATATTAACATTTTATATGCAAAAATATTGTAGAATATATCACAAAATATATTTGGATATGAAAATCTAATACATTTTAAATAAGAACATGCATTTATTTGCTAGGCTTGATAACAGATAAAATTTAACAGATTCAATATATTTTAAATAAGAACATACATTTGTTTGCTAGGCTTGATAACAAATATACCTATAGGATCCGATTTACAATCTTATTAATTTAAATAGGTACATACCCTTATTATACATTTATAACATACTAAATTTACAGCATTCGTACGCTATCAACAGTAACTGAACGGCTGGTCCATTGAATAGGGTTATAACGATTGCAGCATGTCATCCCACGTTAGTCCAACAAGCGATAGAGCTGGAGAAAATTTTAATTGTAAATTTATGTGCTATTGACATTGACCCTGATGTTAGCCGGTTGACTAAAATTGTGGGTAGAGCCGTCTTGGATGTGAATTGCTTGATTCGAACTGCCTTAAACTTTAATTGCTTTTAACTTAATCGCGTTGTGCTTAACTCGAATCTAGAAAAAACTATACTTTCTTAACTTTTTGGATATATAATATGATAAGCGACAGTGCCATGCTCATACGGCAGCCGTACCGATTTTAAGTTACTCACCTAACGTCAGCCCGTGAGCCAACAAATATAATTTCTTTTTCAAAAACAAAATATTATATTTTACCAATCTTTCAGTAAGTATAGGGAGTCAATTGATAAATTGAATATTTGTTTTTAGTTCAAAAATATTTTTATATACATCATTTATGTATAATGCATGATAATTCAATGACGATTGAATTAGATTGGACAAAGACATATTATTATATTTGATGGTAAAACTAAAAAGTAAGCGCAATTCATATTATACTGACAGTAAAATACAATAAGCGCAATTATCGGTATACTATGTACACCGACCCTAAAATACAAAATGTATTCAAACGGTCAATGCCCTTCATAATAATGTTTACAGTTAACTGATTTAGTTTCGGTAACGAACAAACACATTCCATAATATAATATTTTTGTTGGTTACGCCTGCACTGATCGATTAGTTAAAGAGCATATTTTATTTACAAAATAATATGGCGGAAGAAGAGACCGGAGAAACACGTTTATCGTCAAGACAGTGTCAACCAACCAAGCAATGCGAAAACATCATTCAAATTTAAATGCTATTTTAAATGGATAAAAGTATATTATTACATATTATTATTATAATTTGAACAAATTAGAGTAAAGGCTATGCCTTAGGTTGGACAGGGGAAATTTTAATATCTGCCCGAGACTGAAATACCTCACTACCTCGTTATTACATTTATTCTTGAAAAATTTAGTTTTTATTAGGACAAAAAAATAACGATACTATTAAAATTTCCCCTATCAAACCTAAGGAGAACATATAGCCTGTACCACAGTTTGTTCAAATTATAATCTGTAATAATACATTTTTGTCCATTTCTCGACAATAGCATTTGATGATTTTTCATCGCATCGCTTGGTCAGTTGATACTTGACTATAAACGTGTTTATCCGGTTTCCTCTTCCAACATCCTCTTTTGTAAACAAATGCTCTTTTCCACGCCGTATATATGTGACGTGTTTCGAATGTTTCGATCCTCTGCTATATGATCAGTTGAATGGCAAATGGAAAACTGAATTAATTCACTGTGCTCCGTGTTTATTCTGAACTACAAAATCGGGACTAGAGATGTCATATTATAGTCGCACACACAATCGAAGAGAAAACTAAATACTTGGATCGTGCGTTCTGATTGGTTGTTTTCGTTGTTTTATCGGCAAGGAAACCAGCTAAGCTTTTGTAGTGGGTGCAATTTTTTATCGTATTTTAACAATAACAGCTTAAGTAATTTCTAAGAATACAATTCTTGTTTAACTTATCTTTGTTACTTCTCAGCTGTTGATCACATTATATTTCCTATTATGCAGAGTATACATCACACCAAGATGTCAAGATAATTTTTTTTCAATACATTTATTTAAAAAAATTTAATGTTATTATACGTACCTATTTTATGTACCAAAATTAATTAATATTTAATATAATAATATTACTTTTTTTAAAATTCAATATCAATGTTCTTAATGTTTATACTGTTTTTAAATCATCACAATATTACCAACACTGAGTCGTCTATTGCAAAATATAAAACATATATATGGATAATAATACCATACAAATAATAACAATATAATACGTACAGATTGTTAATACATAATATAGTAAAAATCATAATTTATTGTACCTAAATCAAATTGCGATACGATCGAATGCGCTGCAGTTAATTACAAATTGAACACAGTTGTAGAACTTTGTATGAAAATAAGTCGAAACCAATTATTACACGGTTTCGCACATGAAGATAACCTTTGACCAACGGGGCACGGAAGCCGAAATTGAATATATTCAACAGAAGGGTGTTCGATTACAATCGCGTTACACGTCGGTCATATTAATCTATTCTTACACGGCTGCAGCAGCCACGGCGGCGGTGCTTGCGTATACGATTTAATAATAATAACAATAATTTATAGTTTGGAAAACTCATCAAACATCGATTTTCGGCGCAGTCGAGCGCGGCGGTATTCGTTTTCGAGCAAGTGCCCCACGTGTACAACGCAAACCCAATCAGGCCTTAATTTAAAAACAAAAAAGGTCGATGAAAAAAAAAAAAACGCCAAAACTAATACCGAACCGCAGCAGCAAGAATGTGGTGCGGGATTTTATTGACTTTCGGTCGTCCGAAAAGAGCGAGGAAAACAAAAATTCGTTATATTTTTTTTTTTTTACGCGATTCGTTCCGCGCAGAAGAGTACTGTATAGACTTTATATAGGGTACCTACCTATTATATTATTATATAACCTCCGTGGCAGACCGCAAATCGTAACGATCGGAAGTATATTGGCGTCGTCGATGGTGGCGTTGTGGGTGCAGGGGTGGCGTTGTCGGAGCGTTGCTGATGCTGTAACTGCTGCATCTACGTTTATTGTGCTCACTGGAGTTACACTTTTTGACGAAGTTCAATCAAATCCCAGATTTTCCAACCCCTCCGTCCTCTCGTGGACGCAGTTTTTGGGATTTTTCACATATTAAACCGATCGAAAAAAAAAAAAAAAGAAAAAAGCAATTTCCCTCACTCCGTTACTCTATCGGAATCTCCATTCCTCTCTGCGGTCGTCGTCGTCCCGCTCCCGCGCTCCTCTTCGTCATACAACCACGACGATGGCCATACTATTATTCTTCCTCTACCGGTTCGTCTCGTATCATCGTCGACCCGTAAAACCCTCCATCGATACATCTATACCGGCAAATATATATGATATTATATACGTATATATTGCAGTTTCCGTCGGCGATGAGCTCCGTTTATTTTTTTTTTTATCGTCGCCGCACTGTCTTGTATAGGTACACCTACCTATACCTATATATACGATACGAACGATAGATTGACAGACAGGTAAATGTATAGACGTCGTTGTCGTCGTCGTCCCCGCCGTCGACGAGAGATCAAACCAACCCCTCATGCGTGAACGTCTTTAGATTTTCGGAAAATCGGTCTAGATTATATTATATACGTATATATAAAACTATACGTTATCTGGAACTTTCAGCGTTATAAATATATGCGTGTATATATTTAAAGTAAAATTATTATGCGGTTAACGGCGGGCGATTCGATTTTCTCTCTCTCTCTACGTCTCATTTTTTTTTCTACCCATACGCATTTCCACAGTAACAGTAGTCTGTTTCGGCACAAACGTATGCAATAGGTAGGTACCTATATGTATAATATATAATACATTTTCAAAATCGTATAAATATAATATTATACGCGGAGAACGATAGTTAATATTCTACGCGTATACGTCGAACGATTTGAATATATACGCTCGCGTACATGTACCAGATACATAAATTATACATCGTGTGCATCGTGTACGGTTAAAAAAATTTACTTTTTACAATTTTCCTTCAAACATTTTCCCTTCGAGATGAACGGGGGCATTCGCTGCGTGGCCGATTACTTAACCTGTACCTATATTATAAATTGTCGTATCGCAAATTCGTGGGGTTTTGGTCCGTGAATGAGCGTCAATGCGACCATCGGTACCACCCTCATATATGGACATTTTTTTTTTATCAGAACACTCTCAGTGACGCAGTTGTGCCCAATATTGTAACAATATGTACATATATTTTAAAGTTTTGTTATTTGAGTAAGAAGATGCCCAAAACAGGGCCAATTAACCGTTTTTTTTTTTATTTATAAACAGTTTAAGTTAAATTATTCTAAAATAAGTTGATCAATTTTAGTTGAATTTATTTCAAAATTAAAATTAATTTAAGAAACTAAGTGAGAAGTAAGTTACACATCTTTAGGGAAATACAAATTGAACAAAGTCAAAAGTTTAAAGTTTAAAGAAATTACTCACCTTCATATTTTCTTCAGACTTCAAGAAAACTGTGTTACTTAAGTAGGCTAACAGTAAGCATTGAGTACCATCTTAGGAAATACAAAGTAACTATAATACATTAGAGAAATTACAAATAAATAATTATCAGTTATTATAATAAAATTTAGTATTAATCGTTTATTAAATTTAACATCAAAGTTTTTTTCAATGCTTGTCCTCCCGACATGGTCAAGAGATATCTCGCAACTCACATGGAGTTGGACAGAGTGATAATACTAGCTGGATAGTCACAGTACGAATAATAATTAAAATACAGAATTGTTATTATTATCGTTTCTTTTAGACAAGCGGACACGTAATAAAACTACAAACGACGACACAACTCTGATGGTAAGAATGTGTTTAACTGTGACATGCTTACTACAGCCCATAAATGAAGGGAGTCCCTCTCTTTCAATTAGGTATATTGCGATAAGTGGGCCTAATCCTATGGCCAGTTAAATGGAGGTCTCTTGTCTTCTCTGTGTGTTATTCGGAGAGGGTCATATGCGGCCGTTCGTTTGATTTATTTTGAGTTTGATTGCCATTAGTTTAAACCATTATTTGTTTACTGCACAGCGGATCATGTCTGTCGCTGGTCGCTAAAAATTACTGCGCTAACTCTGTTCGGTTAATTATATAATATTATGTCCGTTCCGAAGACTGACGTCATCGTTGTCTCATAATGTAAGCACACCGCACGTCTACAGGAAACCGGCATCATTATTAAATATATAGCGTGTAATAATACGCTGCACTGTGTACACTATGGATAACGTTTCGCGTTTCTGGAACCTTTCCACAGGATGTTTGAAAGTCGACGCAGATCAATGCTGATATACCTATATGCAGTGTTGACGTGTTGTATATAATATCATTCGTCGACAGACAATAATATAACTCACACACACACACAAGCATACCTACAACGTCGTACGATCAAAATAATTTTGTATAATACCCCGACGGATGATCGATCGGCGAACATCGTGCAAGACACGCGGCCGTTATAATATCGTAAATATTTAATGGATATAACACAGTATTATAATATATGACACATGTCGTCCTACTCATATAATAATAATAATATATAATATGATATTAGATTATAAACCTATTAAAAGCGTGTTAAAAAAAAAAAAAAATCATCTGCAACATGATAGCGCGTATAATATAGTTATTATCGTCGATGATGATGAATTACAATATTATTTTACAAACTTCATGTACATACACATTTTTACGGGCGTATTACATACGACGATGATAATGTTACTCGCAAGCAGAGAAGATAATAAAGATACATAATGCGACGCACTAAAATATTATTATTATTTTCACATTATTTCGATATATGCACCCGAGCGTATAGAGAAACGAAAAGTTTGACATTTTTACAAGTGAATTAATTGTATCGACTCGTCGTTAGCGATCCATTGAGAGACGTTTTAAACTGAGTGTGTGTGTGTATAATATAATATTGTGGACTGTGGTTATGTTTTCGGATAACACGGGGTTTTCTAACACATAAATATATTATATTATATTATTATGTAATATAGTATATAGATTATGTCATACATATATTATGTACCGATACACATATCCGATCGCCTCTGTAGAAATTCCACCAATATTTCATGTTCTTAAAACCGTATTCATTCCGGGCGCATGATTAATATGTATAATATTTAAAATCTTAATGTGCGCCGCAGACACTATTTTTAGTATTATACAAAAATGTCATGAAATTATATTATTATTAACGAATATTGGAAGTAAGGGCACTTCTGGAAACAAATTAAGCTTTTTCACCTATATAATAATAATAATAATAATAATAATTTATTTGACGACCAGAAGGAAAATATAGCGCAATATGAATACAGTGGACAATAACAATACTATATACATTACCTACTTAAATACTAGTACAAAGTACAGCAATAAACAATAAAATAACTTAAATATAACTGATTTTAGACGATTAATGTGATGGTAAAAGTCATCATAATCTTTGTTATTATTATACAATTCATTAACATAATCGTGTGCCAAACGTTATAATAATTGTGAGCAAACAATGGTGACCGTATATTATACTCTATATGTATACGTTTATGTTTGAAGCTAATCAGATGGGCGAGTGAATACGCCTATTGTTGTATCTTAAGAGGCGCCTATAAAAAATACCAACACAGAGTATATAGGTACTAAAAAAAAACAGAATAACACAGAAAAACTCTTTAAAAAAAATAAAAAAAATAAATAGAGTGCCTCAAATCTTGGAAAAAAAATATGAGAACAAAAATATAACGTATTCACATAAATTATGACGTGATATTATCATAAATTAAAAAAAAAAATAGCTGAGACTAAAATTGGACGGAATGAGAAAAAAAAATATTATAATAATAATTGTACTCCAGTGGTTATAATAATATATACACTCGTTTAAAATAGGATAAAAATACATATTCAAATATATGTAAATTAAAAATATACCCTCTTTAAGTGTAGCGGCCATCATCTTTTGATTTTTAAATGGCAGCCATTATAATGTTTTTTTGTATAATATATTCCGATAAAGAAAATTAAAAAAAGTAATGACGGTCCAAGTAAAAATAATAATAAAATGTTGTTTTAAAAAAAATACAAGCAATTTATTAGAAAGTAGATAGGTATTAAAAAAGGTGTTTTTATTTTTATTATAATTGAAATATTTGTTTGTTTTTTGCAATTAAATATCTTTTATGTTCAATATTGCATTGAATAAAATAACTTTTGATAACACTACACAGACTGCGATATATGGTTACGACAGGTTTTATTTTATGTTTTTTTTTTCAAAAAACCTATCGACACGAATAATTTAGAATGATAAAATACGTAAAAAGAACATAACAATTTTACGGTCACCTTTTTATAAATTAATCAGCTAAAATATAACCATGCAGTTAATATAACACATAACACAGCAATTTATACTTTGTAGTAATGTTTTGCACATTTGTTTTGCGTCGACGGCTGTTTAATCTGGATCATGATCGATGAGCTTTAGAATTGAATTGTGCCGTATGATCACCTCGGATTAGTTGAATTGTTCATTATAAAGTTATTGTATGGCAACGGTAGAGTAGAATGAGCCTATAAGTGACGATGTTATCTGACCAATTGTAAATAAAATATTTTTTGTTCAAAGGTCAATACATTGTATAGAAGATAAAAAAAATCATGTTTTAGAAGGGAAAGGTTAACGAAAAATAAATCAATACAAAAAAGTTGGAGTCTTAGAATTTTATAAAATTTATTTTCACTAAAGTTGCAATGAAAGTTTAACAAAGTTAAAGAAAAAATTGATAGTAATATATTGAATTTTATTTTGTATAGAATAACTTTATTAAGTTGTATTATGTACCGAGAAATAAATTAAAAGTTACTTAATATATTTTATACACTAGGTACGGTGTTTAATTTCAAACTTGAATTTTGAATACGTCTTAAATGTAATAAATAAAAATGCTTGTAACATTTTTCTTTTAAATTTAAATGTATAGTTTATACACACTTTATCTATATTATAATGTAGAAATAATCACACATAATTTATGACTTTCTACTATCATATTATAAATTTTAATAACAACTAATATTTCACATTATAAGATAAAACTATTTTAATATAATATATAATAAAACAAATTAAACGACAAAATAACTTGGTATTTTAAATAAATAAATATTATGCGTTGTATTTTCGTTTTCCAGAAAAATATAACCGTTCGAGTTGGACATGATCCACATTAGCTGGTATCCATATTATTGTACATTGTACATTAACCGTTTGAGTAATACGCTTGTTTGCATATTATTATAGTTTAAACCGTTGAAATGCATTTTCACTGTACAATCGAATACTTCTCTACTTATAGTGTACAAATCAAACGGCACCACTTAACAGATAATCTTGCAGAGAGTGCATAATATTATTGTAATTATTTGAGGATTAAACTTTAACGCTCTAAAAAGAAGACAGGGTACTCGTCGCGTTTCATCGGCACTTGGGCGCGCGAGGTTTTTATTCGAAAACGAAATCACGTCCAGTCAGTTTCTTCGCTGTTCGATAACAATAAAAATAATAAAATCAAGAGCGGCAATGACCTAGTCAAACACACTTCCGGTGCACATGTAGACCGACCACGCGGTCTTGTTTCAGGCTGCCGCCATAATTTGAAGGAGAGACATGAACGGACGAGATCTCACTCGAATCGGATGTCACAACTATACAATAAAATATTATTTTTATTAATTAACTAGCTGAAACTTAGACCATTGGGCGGTTTTTAACTGTGGGAGAGGGTACTGTAGGTTTTCGTACGTGTGTTTTTAGTTTGGCAGAATTTCAAATTGGACACCCGTAGGTTTCTGCCATGTCCGATTGGGGGATGGTGGCCTCACTCTCCCGACAGATGTCGGCCCGGAGAGAAGTTTTGCCCGTGACTGAGATTCGAACCGGCGAAGGAGTGAGTTTCAAGCAACGAATTAGTCTGCTTGGCCACTCCGTCCCCCAATAAAATATTATTATTTAATTTAAATATAGTCTTACAGTTTATACATTGTAATAAATTATAATACATGATGAGCTAGTGTTGAGAAAAAAAATCAATAATTATGTACACTTAAGTTAAAAATATACCCACGACAGTTGTACCAAATTGTTTATTTATGACATTAAAAAATATGAGTATTTGACGATTGTTATAATATTCTGGTCTGTACAAGTATGATTTCAATTTTCAAAATCATAATTTTAATCAATTTATTGTTAAAGGAAAAGAGGGGGTGGGGTAATTCTTGGTGAACCATTTTGTTTAGTTAGCTGATTGTATGAAATTCTGCAGTACCTACAACAGTATATTTTTCAAGTGTGTATTGGTGTGTATTGGTAGTCATTATTACTGCGTTACGATTATTTTTTTTTTTTAACGATTTACTGTTTTTAAGCTATTCGTCATAGTACAATTGATATTGTTATGCCCCTGCTGCATACAATCTATTGTTATATATAAATATATTGAAGATGACTATATGTGTAAAGTGTGATTTTTTTGTTTAACCCAGTAAGACCTTTTTTCAGCCCGTTCATTTTTTGTTTAATCTAAACATGTCTGATGTAGTTATTCAAAGTTTATTTAATTATCTTATTGATTTGTAACCTTTTTTATAATATACTGTTATTTCATTTTCTGAGGCAGCAATATAGTTTTATTTTTCAACTGTTATGTTCATAAATTTTGAATATTGAACCAATAATATACATGATGAAGCTTCTGAATAATATGAATTTAAAAATACAGATTAAAAACAAGCCGTACTGAAGAATAATTGTTAAAAAAAAAAAGAAAGTAAACGAAGAACGGCTTTTGTCAAAAAAAAAATGAAATATTTTTAATGTAGTGCTAATGACTTAATATTATTATTAAACGTAGTACGTCAAGGGACTTGTATGTGACAATTTCTAATTATTCCATTTGATATTAACTGTATACAATACTATCAATATGTTATGTTATGATATGTTTAGTAAACAACAATACGAGTTCAACCATCCGGGGTTTGTAACATCCTGTTCAGCTTTATATTTCTACAATCATAATAATATTATACGACAATATTATAATAATACAACATGTAACACGGCGTGATGTATAGGCAATTTAGGTACATTACTTTTACATTGAATGCTACGCAGCTGCTTTGTTCAATAATATAATAATAATATTATATTAATATTAAATTTGACTCGTTGCTCTCTTCGTTAGATTTAGTATATATTTTTTTTGTTCGTTTCGACTTTTGGGATTTTTTCCTAGACCCCAAAGGTCACCCGACAAAAAGATAAACTTCGGAATATAGATAGATAGATTATCGATGGATTCGCGGCGATGCCCTATATTCACTTGACATCGAAAATCCCCGATCAGGGTGATCCCTGATTGGCCGACTTCCCTGAAACCGTGTACAATGCGTTACATGCCAGAACACCGTATCACGTTAGCATATATATGATATTATTATTATTATTATTATTATGACAGAACGGTGGCAAAGTTATTTTCAGTAAGTTGCTGTAATATTATCATAAGTACGATTTGTCAGACGAAGCCTTTGGAAAACTGGTCACCAGCGATCGTATTGCGTTGGCAGTTGTAGTTTTCGAGTCACAAAATTCGTTCGAGCGGGGCGACTCATCGACCATAGTATAGCGAATACGACGGTGCCGCCATTGATGGCGTGTAATTCATAGACGATTTGAAGTTATCGAGCGGATGGTGTAGATATAACAATACCATATCTCAATACGAATAATATAATAATATCTGCGGTAGTATAGAGGAAAAAACGCATCGTTGAAACGATTAGAGGTGATTTATCGACGACTTTAAACTGCAGCAGGCACGCGCGGGTGGCGCTTTTACGTTGGATTTTAAATTCAAACCGGAAAAGAATAATATACGAACCGTCGACAACGGCGGAACACAATACTAAGCAATACGTAAACAATACCGTAACACAATACGCGTGAGTTTAGTTGGTACGTTATGTCTTTCACGGGCGTTTAAACACACGTCAGGGGGGGGGGGGGAGGGGGAGTACAGTGTGCACAATAATGCACAAAAACAGTGTACGATGGACTCGACGGTAACTATACTATACTCGCGTATTACCATATTTTGTTGTATTATTATTTTGATACGGTTATCGTATTTTAATGTGTATTTTATTTCTGAGTGTATCGGGGAGGGGAGAGGGGTACTCATTGGTGAAAAATCGCCTCGGCCGCAATGCTAACAAATTCGCGCGCAGTTGGATTAATTATGCAACCCCACACCACCGCGAGTTAAAACAAATAATTTAAATTGTACGCGGAAAATTAAAAATTAATCATTTTTTTTTTTAATCTCGACGAGCCAGAACATGATTTATTAGATTCCATTGCCGGCAAACGCCGTCTATAATATATCATAACGAAGCATTATATTCACGGTCACGTTATTATTTATATTCGTTAAATTGATAAAATACAACGGGCCGAGACCCGCGGCTAATGAGAATATTTGTTTAAACAATTCTCGTACATCGCGCTACAATAATAATTCATCACGAGGCCCTTATAATAGTATACGTATACATAAATATAAAATATACTGTGTGACTCGGCGGGATTAACACCCAGCCACGAGCCGAAACGTCTTTATTAGAAGGGGGCCAAAGCGAGTCCGTATAATTCAATCACGTCATTCGTCGACGTTTTTCTTTCACAATCGTAACGTCCCTCGTCGTCGTAATTGAACGCGACTCGATATTGACGACGACGGTTCTACCATTTTTCTTTTGTTTTCCATTTGAAGTTAATAATCAAAGCTATTGTGTATTTGTGTAACATTATATTATGTATAACAACATGTAAAATGACAATAAATATTTACACTGACAAGGACGCCTCGGGGTTGACAAATATACAGAGCAATCCATTTGGCCTACTTTGCACTTGTACACTGTCAGGTTTTGAATTTGAGTTTGAATGATTATAATTGAGTATAAAATATTATATGATTACATTTTTACCAATAAAAATTATTTGACGCTTTTAAATATCAGACTATCAGAGCCTCTTATAGTCATTTATTTTTATATTCTATAGCTAAATACTTTTTTAATATTTGTAACTATATAGTTTTTTTCAGTATTTATACGAAACCGTTTTAAATTAATGAACATGAGTAAAATTAAGTGACATATTTGTGTAGGTGACACTTTGTTATTTAATCTATAAAATTAAAATGCTAATAAATTTAATATATTTTTTAGCATCTAATATTGATTATTTATATTAATATTCCCATAAATATTGTGTTCAAGAATATTAAATTAAACGAGTTATGATAAAAAAAAATGTATCAACCATAGCTTTGATAAAATAAATAGTAAACATTTTAAGACATAAATTCTTTAATCTATTATATTATACATATTGTATTATTATGCAATTTTAACGTCATTGTCGTAACGCGTTATATATATTTTGCTATTGTATAATATTAATTTATACATATTATAAAAGGGCATAAAAACGAATAACTTAAGCCTATGAGTGGAATGACATATAATAATATGTGTTGTGGGTTTCAAGACATGTAAGTTTTGTTATTTTCAATTTATTACTAAGCATAACTTATGTATGTGCTACATTGGCGTAGAAGTTTCCTGAAAGTTTTATGCAACGATATTTTAGTCTCAAAATGGCATCTAGTTGATAACATAGAAAGCTAATTTTTCAAGTATCAAAATAATTTTATTTTTTATAACAAATTCTAAACAATGTTTATTTGTAATAAAATAATATACGGGAAATAGGTTCCTATATGGTTTAAAAAAATAGCTAATTATTAGTTTAAAAAAATAAAACCAAATATCCTATTGTAAGAAAATATGTAATTTCCTGGTCTTGCACACATTTTCACATATTATTATGTTATAACTTAAGTCCGGATTTGTGTGCATTTTAGTTTTTTTCTTAAATTACCTATGTAGTTTGATGTTTGTAAGAAATGTAGATGATTTTGTTTTGTAGAGAATGCATGGACAAAAGTTCAAAGTGTATTTAAAATATAAATGCATAATTTAGGGATAACGATTGGTTTGAAGAAAGATTTTTGAAAACGTATGTGAATTCCGTAAAAATGTAATTTTTCTTTGTATGCTTTCAATTTTTATGTAGAGTAGGCTTTATATGCTTACATTCATTAAAAATACAAGTTAAAGACCAGTTTATATCTGAAATAAAAAAATATATAAATTTACCTCTTTACGTTTTAAACAAAATATAATTGTCTACTCTGTAATTAATTTTCAATGGATCAGTGTGCAACATTTTAAAACGTAGTAGTTATGCTGAAAAAGATTCTTTTTGAAAAACCCTTAAAGCAAATTATTGATATTTGATTGATTTGTCAAGGTTTATTGATGCTCAGTTTAAGCATAAATGCAATACTAAATTTAATTTATGGATAATGCATGTTTAAATCATATTATGGTTTTAAGATTTATTATACTGTAACGTATTTATTTAAGATTTACTTTACTGCATTTCTCGTTGACTCACTGTGTTTTATCTCGTATACAACCACTCACATTAAAGAATTAATATAAACCGAAATAGGTGACACTAAGCGTCAGCAGTGAGCCGGTGACGTAAAACGAAAATTAATTTTAAAATTATTTCCGGGTAATCAGAATAAAAAAAAAAACTAACTTATGGTTATAAAATAAATTACTTAATTACGTCCTACGCGGTTAAAATATGACTTATTTTGAATACCTGTAATCATTTTAGAAATAATATTGTGTAGTCAGAAAAAATGTGTTGACGGAGACAAACTACTGACGACGAGATTTCCATCGGGTTCCAGCTGATATTATTAAATATTATTATTGTTATCATAATAATTCACTTGCATCCTGTATAACAGTCACAATGCTTTGTCAAATACAATTGATGTACTCACACATATATTATAATACCATTATCACAGACCATAATATATCATAATATAATATTGTGCACAATTCTCTATCGTAACTAAACGTGCAAAACTCGTCAAACCGTTCGCACCTTTCCGCGGACGACCCTACATAATATTATTATTATGTGTTGCATTGTGAATCGTTACAATGGCCAATGGGATAACGCTCGAATCATTTCGCTCCTGCGGTACGTCATTATCGAGATAACAAAAAAAAATTGACGTTTCGTTCTATTTTCAATACAATTTCACCGTTAGTATATTATTATATTGATATACGTGCATTATGATATTATTTATATTATGGCATATTATCACTACACTATTACTAGATATATGCCTTACCCATATGATTTCGAGCGCAGCTAAGTGGACGAATATTATGTAAATTTCTCACCGTTATCATTGTCTGCCAACGCTGTGTCCGCTGTTGACGTTTTTAAATATAATATTATAGGCCTTCAAAACACTGTCACCGTGGCCGGAAGTCCGTACCAGTGACACGCCGAATATTATACTGGATATAAATTAATCCCGTCAGTCAACGAGTTTGAAAGTGATAAATGGTTTATCCATTTATTTCATTTGTCATTAGGTGTATGTATTTCCATTATAGTATCCGAGTTGGTATCAAATCTGCGTAAAAAACGGGCAATCATATTGTGGGCGGCATAGGGTGGCAAATTTGGCAGTGTTGTGCATTATTTAGATAAAAATATTTATCTTTTTATGTCTTATCTGTCCATTTAAATAAAATGATTATCAGTTATGACCTGATAATTTATTTGTCTAGATAATTTTGTGAGACAAGTTTTTAAATTTTTTTATATTCAATTATTCTGATCGGGATTGTTAATCAAATAATATATTCTCCTAAGCTATTTATTCGATTCTGTTTTCAAATTATTATGGTTATTTTATGTATATTTATCACGTGTATAAATACGTAGCGATTTCGTATAGTGCCTACCTATAATACTGTTAATTCTCTGTATAAACTCTAAAGAGTAATCGTATTTAATACTAACGTATTAACTATTGTACGCATAACTAATCATAAAATTCATATTTTTATCAGAAATGTGATTTTACAAATGCCAGTTTTTAATTACCCATTTTTTACCTATAGATAAATATTTTAATTGTTAAATATTTATGTTAATTTATCTTATCTAGATATTTGTTGGTTATATTTGTACAATAGTTTACAACATTGTAAATGAGAGTGAACTCGGCACAAAAAATAAAAATGTCACCCTGGGCCCATCCATAGACCTATAAACTAATAGGGAGCTCTTAGAGAGAGAAGTCAGGGGTACGATATAGAGTGAGCGAGAAAAGAAACAAAGTAGTAATTTACAGTGTGTCTACTGCTAAATAAAAATTGTGCCAATTGTCATATTTTATTGTTAACATAATAAATGATTTGTGGTTACCAAACTTGTGGGCCTATGGACAATGGTATCAACCATATTACCTATTTATATTATATATGGTTGATAAAGAAAATGGAAAAAAAAGTGAAGTATTTCCTCCATGATTACTGTTTTATGTTCTTTCTTCTTTCCTTCTCAGTTGTATGATTCCCTAGCATTGAGGGTAGGACGGAGTAGAATGCGCTGTCCGTTAGTTTATAGGTCTACGACAATTTAAAAACAAAAACAAATTGGACCCGTACTATAGAATCAATTATGATTATTTTGAATTTCGTCTTTAATCAATCGAGACGTGTCACGGCGTGTTCGCAGGCTACGGGAACGTGACTCCGCGGACGCTGCTCGGCAAACTGGCCACCATATTGTACGCGATCGTGGGCATGCCTTTGTTCCTATTGTACCTGTCCAACATCGGCGACATACTGGCCAAGAGCTTCAAGTGGATATACGCGAAATGTTGCCTGTGCCGGAACTGCAAGAAACGCCGAAAGCGCATGTTGGCCATACAGCGGAAGGAACAGTGGAAGGTACGTAGTGCTGTATAATAATTATTATAACGATGGAGACGGAGCCGGATGCCGTATAATAAAATAATAATACATAATATTATTATTGTTATGTTACGTACAATATGAAATATAACAGAAAATAATAATAAATATTATTAATATAATACACGGGCGGTTGTGGTGGCGGCGGCGGCCAACTGCACTGTCGATAGTAAATCAAAAATGACGTTGATGTATCGCCTTCGAGAGAGCAGCGCTTAATCTTTAAACCGGTAGTGGGCGAGGTGGAGGGACCAGGGTAACCAGGGTGGTTCGGTCTCCTTTCGAGTAATACCTACATCATAATATTATTATACTTGGGTATTATTATTTTTTTTTCTTTGCACTCATTACCAATCTTTATTTAGTTAAACAACATCGAATTTTGTGTCTATGAAAAAAAAAAATGCTTTTTTTTTAAGTATCCACATAATATTAGTAATAATATAATAACTTACCCTTGGCGGTTTTGGGTGGAAAATCCCAAAAATCACATTCGAATATCGTAACCATAATATTTTCTTCGTGTTCGCAAAAAAGGTAGACTACTTTAAATCGCAACATTATATATTATTCGACTCCAGAGAAAACTATAGACTTCAAAATAATTATTCTGAATATTTATTATAATCTACATCGTCTTAAATAATACCTACAAACACACACAAATTAATAAATATATATATATATATATATTAGAGTACAGTTAAGATTTGAAATGATTTTTCTTTCAAAGCTTGGTGATATCATCCGGACTGCCGTTAATTTGTCGTCGTTTTAATAATAATAATAATATTTCGCAGATGGATATGCGAGACTTCAAACTGAACACCGGCGTGCTCACTGAGGGCGAAGAGAGCGACGACGAGGGCACGACCGACGGAAGTTCCTCGTTAAGCTTCAACGACACGCAAGAGGTTACCGTGCCCATCTCTTTGTGTCTAACCATAATGGTCGGGTAAGCGAACGTGGCGATGGTGACGATATAATAATAATAATAATAATATTATATTATTACGAGTTACGACACTCGAGTGTACGGGTTAGAAGGTCGTTATGTATATAGTATAATATACTAAATGGGACATAAAAAAAATTATTTTTCAAAACTTAAAAAAAAAAAAAATTAGAAAACACATATTTAGGTAGGTGACTATTTATTTATTTATTTATTTGTATAATTTAAACGGGCGAACCCAGTTACATTTATTATAGACATACGTCTATTATTATAAAATATGTAATAATAATAATAATAATAATATTTGTTATCACATGAACACTAATCTTAACTCTTAAGTATTATAATATGACAGCTATACAGATAGTGTGCATTTGGTAAATAGGCAGGTTTAAGTAATGTATGTGATGAGACACTTATGGTTGAAAATAATTCACTGAAAACAAAAATGGTTAAGAATACAGAGTAAAGTTGTATAGATTGACATAGATTATAACATTTATACAGCTAAAACATTATTTATGTAAAAATTAAAATCATTTAAGGAAACGCAGGAAAATATACTGTAATACTGTAATATTACATTTTCCGATATAACAATAAATATAATAACTATTAACTAAGAACACGTGGGTAAGGTATTGAAATAATAGATTATCCTTATCGAACCAATTAATCGTTAGAATATAGAACTATTGATTACAATTTACTAAGTGAATATAATTTAGGTCATGTCGTTAAATCTTAAATGTCATCATCTCTACTTTATTAAAGTATAATATATATAACTATTGAATATTTTAATTCGACACGTTTAGTCACGCATAGGTTTGGTAACGACGTATAATTAAGAAATACATAACTGAAAATTGAATATTAATTAAATACAATAATATGCAATCAGGTGTTCTCTAAGATTTTTTTTTATTTCTTATGAAAAAAAAGTCTTGAAAAGCGCACGTCATAATAAAATGGTACGCACAGATGATTTTCTTCAATTTAAATTTTTTTTCAATTCCAAGATTTTCATTCGTTATAAACATAATAACGTACAAGATTTTTCTTTTTTTATTTCTCTTAACTGATATTTTTTATTTTACGTTTTGTATAAAAAAAATTATACTAAGTGCTAAGTATTACGTCCTACACTTCTACTGTATTTACATTTTAACAACCTTTTTAATATAAAACCTAGGTGCAGTTAAATATTGTAATATATGTTAATATCGTTATACATTTATCATTTACGATACTCTGAGAAAAAGGAATCGAAGATTCGTAGAATTTTTCGCAAGTTATTTTTATCCTCTATTAACATTATTTATAAACTCTAAGGTCCCTGATGTACTGGTAATATATAACACTTCGCCATTACCCTCTCTGCTACCAATAATTCTAAAATTGAACCTAGGTATTACCCATATTGACGAGTCTTGCAAATGTCGATCCTTCATTTTTTTTATAAAATATAGTCTTTGTTAGTTCTATTAACAATATTTTAATATTCTCTCTTATTATTATGATATAAACTTAAGTTGTTGTTTTTTATATACTTAAATTTTAATCAGCTAAAATAATATTGCTCTTCGAGGCCCTTGAGAGGATGTCAGCTCACTATTTGTAAAAACACCTCTTTTACAATTTAAAGGAAAGATTAGAGTATCTCATAGACGTTTATATTATATTTTAATTTTAAAGAGTTTATAAAGATGTACAAAAATGTTACAATTTTAAAATACTAATAACTGGCTTTGAATTAAAAATTTAATAACACGGATATGAGATGCCCTAGGTAATCTTACCTTTACATTTTATAAACGGTCATTGCATGCTAATTTTAGAAATTATTACGAGTACAATCATTTTTTGAACGTATAATTTGCTATGTTACGGGTGAGTCAGAGAGAGAGAAAACAATAATAGTGCGCTGACATCTTCTTAAAACCTCAAAAACGGTCGAGTTCGACAAAATGTCATTGTTGTTTCTTTTCGTAACATAATTAAAAGTGAAAAATAAATCTCCACACTTAATCGCTTTTCCATAAGCACCCGGGAAATAATTTAATTTCAACTCTATAGGGGTCCGAATCGATATACTACGACTTAACCGGTGGTCACGCGATAACGGTCCAACGGAATCGATACGGCCGATAGATAACGAATGAACGCTGTCCGTCATTCGCGTATTATTGCGACCCCTCATAGGTAGGTATCGATGCAAATTATTTACGGGGCCGATAATCCCCCCCCCCCCCGCGTGGATGCACTGTACACATTTTCCGGTTATGTCACCATCAACGCTGCTATGGTGTCGCGTTGACATTTTGTACGACATAGGTATAGGTATATCATATCGATATAGTATATATTATATATCGAATATAAACCCACCACCTCGTCCCGAGTGAACACGAGTTTGCCCGAGTACGACGTATACATTACTACTAATATTATACTTACAACTATGATTATTGTCATTTGTCACCGAGTTATCATCGCAAAGTCTTAGATTTTTCCGGTTTCCCCGCTGCGTGTCGTCATAGTCACTCCAAACGGTGTACCGACTTCTCGCACTGCAGATGATCCTCATTCCTCAGACTCAGAATACGCTGTACAGTCGTCGTTATAAAGTATATAATATATTATAAGGGATCTAATAGAGGGGTTACGGAGTCTCTTTTTCAAAAAAAAAAAAAAAATATTATATTTATATTTATTCGTATCCCTTCTAATTAGTATATTGTACTAATCAATAAGATATTTGAATATTATTAAGGAGCGCACATTTTCTTTACACTCTGACATCATTCTTCTATTTTTTCCCAAAGTTAAATTACTGTACCTATATTAATATTGTACTGAAAAACGGTAGAGTTTTTTTTCGGTACAACGTCTCAGGGAACCAATTTCGCACGGTTCACTCGTGCGAGCTGCAACGACTTTTTGTCATATGTTTAAATTAAACATCACTGATAATAGTATATCGTAATATTATATAATAATATTATTCGCCTACCCATACTATACGTCTTATAACCGTGTATACTGTACAACGGTTCGTTTGACATTTCATTCGCGATGTCAGGCTTAAAACGAAAAACAAAAGTTCCGCTTTATTATTTTTGTTGCCACTATTACGATGTCGGTGTGTGTGCGGCGTGTACACAAAATATTCGCTTTACGAAAATGTTTTGTCACCAGACATTCGTCACGGTGTTGGCTGAAACGTAAATAACCACCCCTCAGCCCTTAAAAGATTTGAAAAACACAGTGAACCTATAAATTGTTGTATTGTAATGATAGTAGGTATTACCTATATTAGTATCTGTACGAAATCACAAAGCTTTTCGGTTGAAAAAATGTCTATACTCGTGGATCTACTACGTCGTGTCATCTACACCCCTTTTACATAGATATTTTCAAAACAAATTATGTTAGTAATATTATTGAGCGAGTATTTTCATTTTTAACTTATGTGATTACCAATCACTAATTTTTATGCTTTTGGTTTAATTAGTATCAAAAATGAATTGGGTCTATAAACATATATCGTGTCTTTAACTATATCAAAAAATCTATATTTCCAAATGTTTTCCTCCTCAAATGTCTATCACGTAAGTAACATATTGTATACTATGCAACACTATTATAACAATTTTCATCAAGCCCCAGCAAAAATATTTTTTTGATATTGCTCAAGTCCCCAAAGTCCCGGAGATTGTACCATAGCCGCTTACCAACTATAACACGGGGCATAGCACTTATTATTAATATAATAATGTTATGGATTATAAATATATTCCCATGTTGTAACTAAGCTTGTCACGAATGTCTTGATACTTTGTAAGTAAATAATATAATAGACCAAATACCGAAACAATAATAAATAATAATCCATAGAAAAACCCTATACATAGAAAAAAATAATGATTTTTTTTCGGAAGGTTGTGTGGAGATTGTGTAACTTTTTAAATTGTAATGCGGTGTAATAGATATCATAATTAATTTTCACTCATATAGGAATAACAATTAAAAAAAAAAAAAACATTTCAGCAGTAGCATGTTGAAAAATGTACGCCTGTACGTTCAAGTTTCAAAAGTTCGTTTATTCGAATTTTAATGATTTGAGACAAAAGGCCCACTTTGAAAGTGTATTTCAATCGGGTCCTGGACTTGACCTATGTACATCGATCGATGACCCATAAAGAAAACCGTTAATTACGCGTACCATTATATTATCAAATGTTTGCAATACAATAATATAATGATGTAGAGTACCTACCAAAGTCTGATGCATGGAAATTTGCAAAAGGTACTTCGGTTGTTGAGGAATAACATCGTATAAGTGTGTAACTACTGTATAAATAAATGTTATGCAATTACCAGGTTCACTCGATTCATAACCTCGGTTATACTGTTGGTTATAAGTTTTAGAGACCTTATTTTAATGTACCAAGAACTATATTATAATAATTTCATACGCCACAGCCGAGGAAAAAAAATGTTTCTCCGCGTCTGAGTTATGGCCGTTTTTCACTGTTTTTCTTCCCACTGCGACCAACTCGGCTGTATAAAAAACGATCTCTGTCGCAAATTTATATTAGGTTCTTGCTGATTTGAAGTTTTCTCAATTAAAAAAATATAAAACTCCAAACTTCTCCGACGAGAATTGTTTTATGCCATTTTTTTTCATCTTGCAAAATATGTTCACATTAAATTACATTTATTTTTCTTGGAAACGGTTAGTTGTCAAACATGAATCATCTTGACAAACAGTAAAAACAAAAAAATTAAAAAAATACAATAAATAATAACAACAACAACAACCACAGCAACAACAACAAAAAATAACAACAACAACGACAACGACAACGACAAAATTGTTGTGATTGTACCAAAAACAATGGTAGGGAAACAAACGAAACAAAATATTAAATTTCTACTCTTGAGAAACAGACGTCCTACATGCAGACAACGTAAAACTGAAATAGTCGTTTACAAGTAAATACAGAGGACAGTCAGAGGTCAAAGGCCATCGACACCCCGTGACGCGCTCCAGCACATACAATTTACATACATCATAATATTATAATATTCTAATCGAACGATTTCGACATTCAACCAAGTAGTTGAAAGTGCACCGGAACAATGCTCTAACATTACTCCAACATTTTAATACTTATAAATGCGAACACTCGGGACGATTTAATACAGTATACGCATAATATGTGGCTCGAGATTTATTTCGGTGCGTTTACGATCACTGGGTTATGAAAATATATAATCATCACTGACGGATTTTCACACGTTTGCCGGAAGTAAATATTTCAAATACCTCTGGTCCTAAATTCCGTCGAATGCACTGCTGCCCATAGATATCTATAATATTATAATATTATTGTTTGTACGGAAAATTCAACTTTCGGTCAAGTATTGAATTTACAATTTACGAATTTTGTAAATTTGGCAAATTATGCATAATACGATCTATACATAGTTCTAATCGTTAAGAGTACGCCACATCCGCATATTGTGTTGTCTCCGTTGTACAAATGTACAAAGTGGTAAAATTTAAGTTCACAATAAGGGACCGGCCACACTGTGAAAATACCGCAGTGTGGCCTGGGCCTAATGTATTTTACTCTGTAAATTCTAAAACTAACGTGAATTTACCTGTTATAAAATGTAAAGGTAAGATTTTTATAAAGGGCTTCTCGGAGGGTCTTATTGGTATTCTTATTAAGAAGCAAGTTACGACCATTTTGAAACGGTTCAACTTTAGTGCATTTCAATATGATCAGAACTTTCTTCAAAATATTTATATCATTAAAATCCTAAGTAATGCCCTAGATTACCTTACCTTTTATTGTATATGGGTCAATTTACTCTAATTCTAAAAATAACAGAGTAAAATGGATTATTATTAACTTAAATTTTTTTATGTTCTACGTTTGTAAAACGGTTACAACACATGTGGGTGTGGTATCGTCTTAATTTAAAATTATCCTTTCCTGCAATAATTACAGGCTTGGGACCAGACTACACAAAATAATGATCATTGTTAGCTTGGTTAAAAATCATTTTTAAATTTTTTTTTGAATAATTTATTATTGTTAAATTTTTAAACTGTTTCTAGAGGATATTATAATGTCAAAATTATTAATATTATTGTTACCATTTGTATCACCACGTAAGATAAAATATTATTGTACATAATATGTCAATCAGCCAGGCGATTACAATTCGATAGTATTAAAGTTTTTAGTGGGTACTTATTTATAATTAGTAAGTAGTATTATTTAAAAGAGTCACACGCGTACCGCTATCAAAGTCACTGCATAATTAATGCAAATTCTTAATTGATGATTTTAGTTCTTGAGTGAAAATATAATGTGGAAAATATGATAAATACCTACTACCAATTTGTAAATTTGTAAAATATATTGTTTATTCAATACACTTCAGCTTATCATGTGCATATGAAAATTTATATAATGTCGCATAACAATACATAATACTTTTTCGATGTGCCACTGTATTACATATTTGGTCATCAAAGAGGCTATCATTTTTCATAAAATTGTACAATCGTGCTGTACCTGGTTTGGGCATTAACAACTATTTGTCACCACTGAATGTGACTTTTCGCTTGACCGAGTATGTACAATATGCCGTTTAAATCATTCGTATATCTCCGCAACTCACAAGTCACTGACCGAATTTCAGACAAATATCATTTTCCTGGATAAATTTCACTTAAAATAATTTTATAAAATATCAATTTAGGTACTTCAATATTACGATTTTAACATAAAAAAACAAACACTTCGATTGATTTCCAACTACTTCAGTGTATGTAATATAAAACAATATTATTCTCTAGTTTGGCTGTATACTAATTGAGTCCCAATAAAACCTTTTAGAACGAATCGAATCCCGAGATATTTTAAATGTTATACTAATTGAGTTCGTGTTTTAATACTAACCAAGTCCCGACAAAATTAAAACAAAAACATTTTCCTTCCGATTTTTAACAGATTTAGGAGTTAAGACGGTCTGTAACATCAAATTCTAAGTGTAGGGTTAAAATTGTTGTTTTTTTAAAATTATTTTATAATATTATAATAATCTATGTGGGTATAAATTGTATAGTTTCAAATAACTGTGTGTGACTCGGGTTCTATTTAAAAAAAATAAGTAATGAACTCATTTTTGACTCAATTAAATACATTTTTTTCTCACCATTAAACAATAAACTTTTTGAGTTAAATACATTTTTTGTTAGCTACCTATATTTATTGTAGAACTTAACCCTACTCGAAAAACTAGTGTTAATCAATCTACCCGCATTCTCCAGTCACCATAATACGTCATAATATATTGGATATTTCATGGTTATAATATGATATTATTAATATAATACAGTGGCGTCCGCAGGGGGGCTAACAGGCTGAAGTCCCCCCCCATTGCCCGTATTATATTACTTAAAAAAAAAAATATTTATCAAGTTTGAACTGTCAATACTATAGTAAGCAAGAAGTACATTTCATATACGTCTTACCAGAATGAATTCATTTTTGAAAAAACATTGTATTTGTATACCAATCTTCCTAAAACTATCTGTAATTATTCAGTAAAAGTATGAACTACTTGTATAAAAGACCTTGTATTAAATTGTCTAGCCTTAGCTTTACACATTTAATATTTTATAAGTTTTGAACAACAAAGTAACTGTGGTTTTGACGGAATTTGAATTTGAAATGCTTATAAAAAAAAACCATGATTCCTATGTATCTTTAATATTTTAGCTATAATAAAAACTCACGTATTACATTTTTAAGCTTTTTGATCGGATGAATTATTTTTTATTGACATTTATAGAAAAACATTTTAATTAATCAAATACAATCCAAGTGAGAACGGTATAACCACAGAATAGATATTTCATCTATTCTGTGGTATAACCAAGCTGGTTACCAAACAATTTTAATACATTTTCATTTTTTTTTCTATAATTATTTTAAACAGCACTGAGAATTTTCAATGTCGACCTCATAAAAGTACCAACTACATATAATTTGCTTCCAAAAACACACACCGGGCATCGAAGCTTATGATCAGAGCATTTTTTCTACCAGAAAAGTGGAAAAGTTACAAACATTTTAAAATACCTCAAATAAACGTCTGAAATCATTATACCTACTTGACAAAATAAAAATTACTAATTTTCAAGCCCCCCCCCCCCCCATTGAAAAATCCTGCGTACGCCACTGATATAATATGTAGGTACGGAGAATTGAACAATAATTATTATTGGGTGAGTGTCGTCGGGGGGTCGTACTGCGCAGTAGAAATAATATATTACAATCGCACCGTTTCGCCGAATTTCATAGGTATGAGTTATAATGTAATGCTTATGTTATTAGAGTATGACGTCGTAGTGCGTTTGAAGTTGCATTTATGTGGAAATTTATAATGTACCTACTTCCATATCGGCAAACTAAAATATATTATAATATACTCCTGAAATTGCTAGTGGAAGTTCACGGAACTGTTACTGTTTTAGCATACAATATGATTATATAACAATGCATTATTGTTATACCTACCGTTCGACTGCGTACAGCGTGATCAACTGTGAAAAAATACAGGAAGGGAAATCATTTGATGTAAAAATGGGTTAATTTTGCCGACTCAATTACGTTTTTCAGTATTTCGACTCCCTGAAAAATAAATTTTCCAACGATTTATTACGATTATCATTATAATATTCATTGCGAGGGCGAGGATTATATTATAGAGCGAGCGTTAAAACCGTGTTTTCAATAATATTATTGATGTTGGTAGGTACGACGATTTCACGACAACTACGAATTCGGTTGTTAAAAACTCAATCATGCTCCATCACATGTTACCCAAAACTAATAAACTTTTGAAATCGGTATCAATTTTTTTTATTGTACCTACGTTGATATTTCGTCGTGTGTAACGATTAATAATATTATACTAAGCGCCGTATGAGTAGTAATATTATACTATTGTTTTAAAATTTCAATAATATTATTATCACAGTGTTGCTAAATATTAGTACAAACTATACATCTATAATACCATATTATAATGGTAATGCCATTAACAGTATGATACAAAACTTTTGGAAAAACTGCACATTGCACCTCGTACATCTGGATCGTAGTATCTGGATGGATAATTTTAACCCTCGAAACGTGATTAATTGAGCTATTCGCTCTGTCTCCCTCTTTATTCATAGGGCCCGCGTGTACGTACCAACACTCGTGTTTCCACCTGGAGCACCGCCAGGGTATATTATTATATGGGAATTTTTAATTTATCCGAATGCATAATTCTCGCACTGTCTGTCCCTCCATCTCTCCGCGAACATGGTTCAACGGGCGTACGAGTGCAGATTCCGAAAAATAAAATCGAAAACAAAACACACTAGCCACAAGTATTATTGTACGTTATAGGTACTCTCGAAACTGTAAACCGTCGTAATATTTCGCTGTTTTTTCTGCTCGTCGCGCCACCGTCGGTTAATAAGGCGGCCGAACCCAATTCATTATTATTACTACGCCCCAGAGGTTGTCCGGGGATTTGCCTTTTTTTTTTCGGTACACACGGGATGGAACTGTTTGGGTGGGAACGAGTGGGAAAAAAAACACCACAAACAACACACGATTCCGAAGTGTTTTCGCAGAGTGATATTATTTCGTACGTGGTCGGCAAAGCACGAACAACCGTGAAATGTCAATGAAATACAAAGCGTACATGAGACAGGCTACACGAGTATCAATAATAATTATTAATAATATTATGTACCTGCCTATAATATATTATATTAGTTACGGTTTTAAAATTTCATGAAATGTATCACTGTCGTAGGAATTATAGTGTTAATACATTTAGGTACTTCTTAAGTGGTAAATGTTATGTAAATGTTTCTAACATTAACCATTATACAAATTACTTAGTAATAATAATTATTATAAATATATTTAAAAAAGCTTCATAACTCATAATAAGCTTTACATTTTTTGATTCATGTTTATTTAATATTTTAAAATTGCTTTAATAACATATTTTATTTATAACGGGAGTTATCTATAACCTTTATGGATTTATATAGTATTAATTTTTGAATTCAAATAAAATACAAATTTTAATTATTTTAAATTTATAAAATAATTTAAATTCTATTATAATAAAATTTATAAATTACAGATTATAGCCTGCAGCCTAAATTATTATATTATCAATTATCATATACTTGTGTATTATTTATATAATTTATAAATATAATACTATTATACTAATATAATTTCTAATCGTCAAATGATAGACAGATCATATATTGAAACATACCTTTTATTTAAGTAGATAACAGTACATTTATAGTATGTATACAGTAAGATAAACTTCAAAGTTAAAGTATATAAAATAAAACATGAAAGTTTATAAATAAATAATAATTATTAAAACATAATCATTTATTTTGAAATAATCAATAACGGTACAAAAATTCATTGCTACATTGAAAATGTTGTCTAAGTATAATGACTAGATTGGCTCATAATATCAGTTATAACAACCAAACAACGTGTATAAATTGGTAAATGTGACTATCTAATGATGACTTTATGAAATATACCAAAATTCATAACTTTAAAAAAAAAAAGTATACTTTAAAATATTTAATTTATATATTTCAAAGTGAAAATGTCATACTTCTAAATCATAACTCTATGGCCTATATGTATATTATATTACACGATAGTAGCGATTAGTGTTTGCAAATTTCATGGAATATACAAATTTAGATTAAGTATTTAAAACGTTCGAATTAATTAAATTTTTGAAAAAAACCTTTTGAAATACTATCTCAACGATTTTATAAACGTATTTATTTCATTTTTATGAAAATATATGTTATATAAATTGATAAATTTACACGTCATATTGATATTAGTGGGACATATTATCTTCTTAAAGAATAAATAAAAATAAAATACAAAATAAATAAAATACAAACATTTACATAATATCATCTGTAATATTAGGTACCTATTCACAAATAAATACAACACGGTTAAATCAAGCATAGAATATGTGGCAAATTGCCAAACTATAATATTAAATAATTATGATATTCGAAATATTAACAATTCAAACATTAAAACATGTTTGGAGACTGAAACGTATGATGTATCATATTATTATCAATACACGTTTAATAGGTATATTGAGCTCAACATTTGTTTTATGTTTATTAATATGTTCTGTGCAATAAGTAAATTTGAGAACAATGATAAAATACCCAGTGTCATATGACTTGTAGGATTTAGTATCAAGTCTTTCAAACTTTCAAAAGAAGGGTCACCTTTTATAACCACTTATTTTATAATTATTATAGGTATCGTTGTATATCTTTTATACCATTAGTGAGAGCATTTAATAGGAAACATGGTTCAAAATAAATATTTTAATTTATTATATTGATATATATTAACTGTTACCTTATAATTTATGAATATAAATTCATAAATTATGATATATTAAAACAGATTAAACATCTAACAGATATAGAGAACTTTAGGTTTGTATAATTTTTATTAAATTAGTTTTAACTACCGTCTTATATATTATACTTTTTATATTACATATGCATTTTATTGTAACAGAAATACATTCAAATCAATTAATATTTATTATAATTAGACTAGAGGACTTCTAGCATTTGCATATTTTTTTAAATTGTTGTTAAATATAGCAGAGTGCGAAATAAATTCGTTTCTCGGTGCCATGATATCAGATCTAAAATTTGAATTTGCATATTTTTGCATATTTGATAGATTTTGCAGAAAAGTACATATTTTGATAAATTGTTCGAATTACAAATTAAAAACTATACATACATATATACATATTTCAATAGATCGCAAAAAAATCTATCTGCAAACTACCTCTTATATCTCGTTATAATTTTTGTGTAAGTATAAATAATACTATAAACCCGTATCGACCCGCTGGATATCGTTCGGATGTTGATAAAGATAATAGTCGATATAGAATTAATAATAATAGATTATTTATTCAGTGTTCAGTTCAGTCGATTATTATCCGTCTTAGTTTTTGAGTCTCGCCATCACGCAACTTCGGATCATACGTAAAACGTTGTACGAGTAAATTTTGTAACATTATGTAATGCCGAAAGTATAACAGTCTACGAGTAGCCGACTACAAAGTTTTGTTTCGGAGTTTAAGAGCGCTACCCATACATTTGATGTCTCAATCTTACACACTCACGAAATGGCAAATTGTCGGTCACTAGTTTCAATAGTGTGCTGTTAGTTTTGATACTGGAGGAAATCGACCTATTATAAAACTTTTAGATCAGAACATTATATCTGTGCTTAAGCTTTGCCAATTTTTCAAAATTTTCATTTTCAAGCAAGATATGGGTATGTAAAATATCAATAAATAAAAAATGCTCATATTATCTCGCTTGAAAATTAAAATATATAATGTTATTATCTAAAAAATTGATAATAGTTCAAATCACTATAATATCAAAACTAACGGCACACTATTGAAACTAGTGAACGAAAATTTGCTGCGTCGTACCCGTGTAAGACGGAGACAACATCTGCATGGGTAGCATTCTCTGAGGATACATCATACATCTACATCCGATTTATACGTTTTATTTTGATAATTAATTATTATTATTTAAAAAAAAAAAAATATTTTAAATTATAAATATTTAATTCTAGGTTTAGTTTTTTCCAAATTTTAAGGTAAATATTTATTTTTTCAAATTTAGTTGCTGCATATTCAATAATAAAAGTCGTATCTTTGATTAGTAATTCTTAGTTATTATTTATTATTTATTAATCATTAGATATAAATTTCAACTAATAATGTTTTAAAGTTAAAAGTGAAATTAACCAAGATTTAGTGGTCAATTTTTTTTTTTTTTTTAATGCATATAAATAGATATTTTAAGGATTTTAGAAGTATATTTGCATGCATGTTTGTGTATTTTTTAGAGCTATAAGTCCCTAGCCTCTTATAATAAATCATTTTTTTTTTATAATATAAAAAATGCGTTACAAGTATCTACTGTTTCCTTTTTTTTTTTAATTCTGAAATAAAAATTTAGAAATTTTATTTAATTTTTTTTAGAAAAATAAATTTTGTTAATCTAATTTAAAACAAAATTTAATGTTTTTGTATTCATGAAGCCAAGTAATTAATTTTCTAAAAATATTTAAAATACCAATATTTTATTGGAGTACATTTATTTGAAACGTAATTGCAACAATTTTTTTTAAATATTCTTTTTGAGAATTTCTTAAAGTATATTTCTTAAATTATTTACTGTACAATACGTTTTCATCGTTTTTGTCATACCGACTACGTTTAACTAGTATTGATTTGTTATTCTTATTCGTCCGGCCTTTCTGTTCCAAGGTGCAGAAAAATACCCATTGATGGTTAATGAAAATATCATAATAGGTACCTTTTTTAAAATATGATGAAACGAACAAAAAAAAAAAAACAACACGAGATTCATTGATTTTCTTCAACGCGTGCTCATTAAAATGCATTGTTTCGAGGAACATCTCAAACGTTACAGACTCTACACGCGCTATATTAATATAACAGTATTGTTACAGTATAATAATATAGTTACGACGGCCGATTGGGTTACGTTTCACTCGAGAACAATGCGTAGCTATCGGCCCGGACGCACAAGAGACAAAACGTGTACCTAGCCACTACGTTATTGAAAAAAAATAGAAATTTAATTTAATTTAATTTTTTTTTTTAGAAAAATTCGAAATAAATAGCCTGCAATTTGTTAATCTAATTTAAAACAAAATTTAATGTTATTAAATATTTTATTAAGAGGCAAGTAGTTTATTTTTTTTAAATGTTTTTCATTCATTAATAGGCAAGTAGTTTATTTTTTAAAAATGTTTAAAATACCAATGTTTTGTTGGTTTAAAATGTAATACATTTTTTTAAATATATTATTTTTGAGAATTTCCTGACATACATACTTGTATTTTTCGTAATTATTTACTGTTCATTTAGTTTTCATAGTTTTTCTCATATTGACGCTTTTAACTAGTATCGATTTGTTAGTCTTATTTGTCCGGTCTTTCTGTTACACGCTGCAGTATAATACCCATAGATAATTAATGAAAATATCATATTATTAGATTAATTTATTAAATATGTCGAATCGAATAAAAAAAAAAAACAAAACGAGATTCATTGATTTTCTTCAACGTGCGCTCATTAAAATGCGTTGTTTCGCGATTTTGGGAAATTCTCAAACATTATAGACATTAAACACACCATATTAATAAAATAATATTGTTACAGTATAATAATATAGTTACGACGGCCGATTGGGTTACATTTCTCGCGAGAACAACGTGTGGCTATCGGCCTGGACGCACACGCCACTACGATATTGAAAAAATTAGAAACTTAATTTAATTCAATTTTTTTTAGAAAAATTCCTAAAATAAATAGCCAATTTGTTAATCTAATTTAAACAAAATTTTATATTTTTACATTCATTAAGCCAAGCGCTTTATTTAAAAAAAAAAAATGTTTAAAATACCAAAATTTTGTTGGAGCACATTTATTTGAAACGTAATAAATTTTTTTTAAATATTCTTTTTGAGAATTTTGCGTTTTCGAGGAATATCTCGAACGTTAGACACTAAACATGCTATTGTATTGATATACAAATATTGTTACAGTATAATAATATAGTAAGTTACGACCGACGACGATTGGGTTACGTTTCGTGCGAGAACAACGCGTGGCTACGGTCCTGACTCACACGTGACTGAACGTGTACCCACCTACGATAATATTATATAAACGCTCGAGCGATAATGTAAAACAATATATCGCACATGATTTATACGCACAGGACACAAGACGGTCACGGAATTGGGGTCGAGTGAGGTGACGGTGGAGGTCCATACTCAATATCTTAGTATGGAGAAACTTTCATATTACTAGATGTCTCGAAGGGCGACAAAATAGAAATCGTTATTATTATAGAGGAATATGTAGAGTTGAAAAAAAATTGTCAAATGTAAGTTTGTCGCACGGATGTTTCACTGTATTTAAAGGGGGAGGGGGAGCGTTCTTCCCATGTTTTCAGTGCCTACCTCGTAGGCTGTAAAAAACACGCTGTAATTTTTTTTTCTACGATTTACGCGTGCGCTTGTGTTGAACGACAATATAAAAATATAATTAATATTACTATAATTGTGCGCGAACATTTCTGCATGTTTACGTAATACACCTGCGCAATTGAGATTATTATGTGGTCAGCTTAAAATCACCTCTATTAATACATGACATCGGTATACCAATTCCCCCTCAAACCACCTTGCCCTGGCCGTTTAAAACTTTTTCAAAAACCGGAAATTGCCGATGTCTTAACATAATATTATATATTATTATTATGCAACCACAATAATTTATATCATACATACCGTAAAATAGAGTACACGGCTATTTAGTATCATAGTAAGAAATAATAATATTAAAAAAATGCATATAATAAATACAATATTTTAAATGATATAATGATTCGCGGCATAAATTTTAATTTTCAAAACAAATCTCAAAAAAAAAAAATTATTGTTGCGCTTAAAATGTATTATACCCATATGTTGGTAAAATGTCTCTCTCTGTACCTGCAGGTGAGCTATTTTACGTTGATGGCAGTTGCCATGTTTTTAACACTTTTCTTAAGTTTGGTTACACGTGTGTCTGTGATCAAATCTTGCGCGCTCGATTTGAGGCACTTTTTGAAGATGAAAAATTCTGAAAATTTGTATAGACCTTGGTCTTGGATGACAATACAATAATCCGTAAAAAAATTTTTTTAACTAAAAAGTAGAAAATAAAAAATTAAAAAATTATTTTTAAAAAACACCCTTTTCTAAAAAAACTAAAAAATAATGAAAAATTTAAAAGTGTGTGGCGCTCTTAAACTTGACATATTATACCACACACTTTTAAATTTTTCATTATTTTTTTGTTTTTTTTATAATACTCTCGAACGTGTTTCCACTGTCAAAGATCTCAGGTTCTATCTAACTTCTTCTCTTTCTTAACCATATTGTAGTTACTGTTGGTAGAGAGTTACAAATTCTGGGGTTCTTAAAGCACAACACTAGCTTTTTCACGTCCACTACTTGTCTTTGTTCCCTCTACTTTTCCCTTGTCCTCTCTTTCTTAGAATATGGTTCAGTTGTATAGGTAGTACCCATATCTAGCCAAGGACCAATTACGTTTAGAGCGAGTCCAAAACCGCTTCCCCTTTCCTACGCTGCTTTGATTACCCACCCCATGGTTACCTATCAGTTAGAACTTCCTTAAATATCCCCACAATACCCCACAATATCCCCTAACCTAACCTAGCCGTGTAGATGCTGACCACTCATTCATCACCTCTCTCCTTAACGGCTCAATAGATGCCCTGGACCTTCTATCCTCTATCTCTTTCCGCGTTCTTTTGCATTTCACTAGAAACCACTCTCTATACCTTGTCTCCTCTCACTGTACTAATTACTCCCATAATAATCCATTAGATAGAATGCTCCACCTACTTAATAGCTCCTAATCTGTAGCTGACTATGTTGTTATTTATCTCTACTGAATGTTTTCGTCTTGAGTTTTATTTTACTTTAGCATGTACTCTTTATAACTGAACACTGTTTAGTATAAGTTTAAACTTTAGTCTATAATTATAACTACTGTTTTCCATGTATATTATTTCATTACTATAATTTCTTGTTAATCTACTAGTTATTAAAATGTATCTATAAATTGCCGTTTGGCGTTAAATAAATAAATATTGATAATCGGTACATTTTATTAATTGAGGTGAAGGCTACAATAACTGAGATCATTAGCCTGGGGTCCTTTGGGGGAGGGTACTGTAGGTTTTCAACACGTGTGCTTATATGTGGCGAGGATTTGTCACTAAAAATCCATAGTGACACCAGCCAGCGCGTATACTCAGAACGGGTCTCTTAACTAAACTCACACACCACGCCACACCGAGCCAAAATGGTTCATGTATATATTATAATAAAGTATCGAAGGCAGATGTAGCTGCACTGGCCAGGTTTTCACGCGTCTCCTTCGCGATAATACTACTATTGTACTAAATTGCTGTCTCCACTATAAATAATATTATATTTTAACGAGACAATTCGTTTATTTTCACTGTGTCAATAGTACAAGAATCCGATAATATATCCACCTGCTCCAGGTAAAAACGATAAAACGGACGTGTTTTAGATGGTTCACACGCTCATAAATATCCCCCAGAAACGGTTTCAATTCCGTTTCCGCTGAGATGGGACCGTCCCAATACTCGCGGCACAGTACGTAGGCCATATAATATATGTCGTGTGCTATTGGTTACCACTACCACCACTACAGTTGTACTACTAGAGCTGTATGTACAAAGGATATGTATTTTTTGTTGGTTATTTATTTTTATTTTTTCGTCTCTCGCCCGACGACCTAGATCACGCGTGTAGAGGATATATTGTACGGACGACAGAGACCGTCGAGAACGGCGGTGAAATGGCATACATTTTATTCCCAGCTCGGTCCAGAGGCGTTCGACGGACTGATTTATGGCCGGCGTCCCCATATCCCCGCTGTCGTCTTCTTCTTCTTCTTCTTCGCGTTTCTTCCTCCTCATCCGACGGATCGGTGGGTTGGTGGTCGGGTCTCTCCGAGTACGAACTCCGCGACGGCGAGACTGCCGCAGTCCGCAGTTGTTGCCGCCGCGTATTAAAAGCGGAAAAAAAGAAAGTATCCGGCGGCGGTGGTGACTGGCGGCGGTCGAAGCTCCGACAACAATACGAAACGGACTGGGCAAGGGACGATAGTGGGCCGGAGGACGTATATATTTGCTCGTAAATCGTATTCGAGGGCGAGACTTTCGAATTGGATTCGTCACTGAGTTATTGTTCGCAGTATTTTCCCGCTGGGGTACATCCGAGAGAGCCGATACAATCGACAGCGTTATTATTATCATCATCATCTCTTCCGGGCTCCTTGAAGAGCCCAAACGATTTAGTTGGTCAAATCAAGGCCCGAGTATAATATAATATAATATAATACGAATATAATAATATAACAGCAGTGAGTTTGCCCGTCAATCATGCATTCATGCAGGTGGCTTTCTTATTTTTAGGATTCCGTTATTTGTGTAAAAGTAGAACGTACCTATAAGACGTACCAACTTTTATAGTAGCGCCCAAACAAATAAAACTTCACTTTCTCGGGCACGTACCCATGATTTTTGAGCCCCAACCTAAGAGCATGACCGATGAAAATCCTAAGCTCAAAAATATTAAACGAGATCATGTTTTCCGTATATCATATCATATATGGGACAATGTGTAGGCGGTTCTGTAGCTGATGGGTATGCCAAAACGATAATATTCTGGTGGTAGTTTTCAGTCATTTACTCATAGTATGTTAATTAAAGTTTGTGGACAAACCCAGAGGGTGAGAGGAAGATTTTCTCGAGGGCTGCTGAACCTAATTGTGAATATAATCTATATAGGTATTACCTATAAAAAATTGGATGTTTCGGTTTGTCCATAATTAATAACCACAAATATTTGTTGGGCCGTTTTCAATAAAAGTTGCTAAAAGAATAGGAATTTATTAATTCCTTGAGACATGGAGGGTGCTAATTTTTTGTTTACCCTATTGGTAGCTAAATAATAGAAAATAACATTTTTTTCGTTTATTTAAATTGTCGCCATTGAAACGCGAATTATATTACTATTGTGGTAATCAGTAGATATAATAATATGGCATACACATTTTTTTCCAATTAATATATTTAAAAAAAAAAAACAAATGTTTGGCACCGACAACCCATGGTGGTACAGCCAGTATTATATTATTATAATAATGGGACTCGCACACTTTTAAGACTATTATTTTGCGATGGAAGTGATGGAATTTCGTTAACTGCAGTGGCATACGATATTGAACAAATCGTAGTTTTATAGACGTTGTTAAAACGTAAAACCTTACGTCAGGAGCGCATATCATGTTATATCGAGGAAAACATATCGTTATTGTGTGTCGTTATTAAAATAATATTATGTTATTGCTGAATTATATTATTATTATGATCGAGTAATCATCGTCGTCGTCGTACTGTAACCACCGTCATTAATCCATTAATGTGCAAGCAATAAAACATTTGTAAGCCGTTTGTCATTTTTACGATCACGCCGTATCCTCCGTCAGTCCGAAGTTCCACGAAAACAATATTACGTCGATTGTATACAATATGAGCTCGAATTACGGATACATACGAATGCGTACAACAAAAAACATTATTATTACGCATTCGGATCGCGTGCAACCTGCAGGATATTATTATCATACAAACAGTATTATTTGGTAAAAATTATGATAAAAAACCCTCCACCTCGATTGTTTTTATCAAGCGAAATTACAAGTTTGAACGTGTTCGGCGCAACGAGGACGGCGTAATCACGACTTTCATAATTAGGAGGTATGCCTACGCAAAACCATGCTCTCTCCAAATATTTTGTATTCAATAAACTGCTCGCATTATATTACATTATATTATATTATATTATGACCGTCGGAGGGTGTTAGGTTATCGACATTGTACCTTTTCCGTATCCAGATAGTGTGTATGGAATCTGATCGATAACATTTTTGGCGTGAACCCACTTTAAGTTCGTCGGCCAACAACCTGTATCATAAACATCAAGAAATGGGTATTAAAATTTTTTTTTAAGTTTTGAATTTCTTTCTGGGCGTAGATATAGCTGCATATAGTTTTTATTAACTATTAGTCATTATTCTAACTCTATCAAGCACAAAAGTTATAATATAATATATTTTGTTTATTCCAAGTTTTAAAAAGTTTTGAAATGAAAAAAAAGTAATTTTTTTACTTAATTTAATTTATAAGGTTAATGACTATCTATTTAAATATATTTAATCTAAACGTATTGGTGGATAATGTAAAGAATAATTTATTCGAAATAAAAATAATGCCCTCTAGATTATCTGCTTAAAGTCCATTTAGCATATTTATTGGTTGGAAACAGTAAAACAAATGATACTTCGAATTTATTACATATATTATATGAATTGTCTATAAATATCTATACCAGCTGTTAGTTAAATTTGAATAATAATAATAATAATAATGTGTTTTTGAAACAGTTATTTGTTCAAAAGGGGTTTAATAAATTTTTGTTTCGTAATGACTTGAAAACATGTAAAAAATAATTTTCAAAAACATTTATTCTTTTTGAATATTGAGTGTCTTACGTTATATGAATCATCTGGTATATAGTATATACATAACATATTCTTTAAGATCCTAAAATTACTTGATCTTATCATAATTTTGCTGTTGGATATTTAAACTATTTAAATTCAAAATAATATTGTTCTTGGATCAATACATTTTTTAAATTTTAAAATAAACCAACTCTTTTTTATATATATTTTTTTTTAACTTTTGTATAGGCCAACATTCAATTAGTATGTTTTGGGACGTATCGTGTATAATTTTTTTTCATTTTCATTTGTATGTACAAATTCAATAAAACAAATCATTACAACTTATGTAAGTGTTGTACAATAACTGATATTGGATTGATTGTGGGTGGGTATAAAGACTATTATAGAGGCTTTCATTCGTGGCACTTCAACGTGGGTATAATATACATATTATGTTGTCTAATTCATCTAGTATAGAGTTTAAATCCTATAAATCTATCGTCTTGAATATGTTCACAAACTGTATTATATGTGTACAAGTTAATAAAATAAAATCAATCAATTAATAGTCACGACTGACCGTTATCCTTCTGAAATTTCCCGAGCAAAAACTGTGGGTAGACTCACTATATAGTTATTGTAGAAGCGACTCCATTTGGAGGGAAAATGTCGATTGCACTTTTAACATTTAAAATAATAATATTAATATATCAATGGCTTAGGACCTCGCTGATTCGACCCCCTCCAATGGGATTGTATTGCAACTATGGCCTTCGAATCACATGCCCTTTAATATTATTATAATATAAGTATATAACGCACTATATTACTCAATACTCGTTTGCCGGACGCCGCCTTTAAGAGTTTCATAAATTATTATTGTTAATATTGAAGACCATCCTATTATATGATTAGATTATAATATTATCCGAAGTGCCATTTTTGAATGACTCTTCCCCCTAGCTGACAAATCATATTTTATGTAAATAACATATTACCCTTATATTATATTTTACTACATAATATTATTATATGTAGATTGAATAATTTTCTTAATGAAAAAAAAAAATATATATTTTATAATATACTTAGAAAACACGACTAATAATCGAACTCATCTCGTTATACACTGTCTCTTTTCTTTTGTCTCTATCTCCCTTGACTCTTTCTGTCTCTCTCTCTCTCTCTCTCTCTCTTTCCCTCTCTCTCTCTGTAACTCTATCTCTAACAAACACACACACACACACACACACACACACACACACACACACACACACACACACACACATTTCAGCTTGCACTCACGCTGCCCTCCCGTCGAAAGGTCATTACACGTTACAATGAGTAAGGTTATCCCGATAAATATAATATACGCACGCCGTGTCGTCCAAGTCGAGTGGTTGAAATATTGTACATGTGACGTTGGGGAGGAAAGGTCGAGTATTGACGGCGGTGGGCGTTTGAGCTTTTACGCTGTTGTGCACCGCAAGCGTGCTTATCGCCGTTAAGCACAGACGAAACTAGGTGTATTTATTATGACCGCGAAGGATAAAGATTAATTCTTAGATAAATATTTGCTCTCCGTGGTTATAATACTTACTATACATTATACTATAAAGAAAAACGAAAAAGCGTTTTATGTTAAACCACCCCTAGTAGCTCGTGACCCGCAATATTAAAAGTCTTATATAGGTAATAATATTATTATATAGACTGCAACACGGGATTATATAACAGGACGTTACCTTTCAACCCTCACTCCGATTTTATAGAAACACTAATCAATTTCATCGACGCTTAAAACTCTTAAAAAAATAATTATGATAAGTTCTATACCTAAGGCCAGCCAATAAGACCTATAACATGTTATTTTATTTATTTGTTTACATATTTTATTCTAAATTATATTTTACTATTTCATTTTTAAATTCGAAATAATAATATCCACAACGACATTGTAAAATTATTTTTAAAAAAAACCAGTAAAATAATAATAATAAATGAATAAAAATAACTTTACCTGTACGAAATATTTTATAATAATACTGCTACGATCGAAGAAAACAATAAACGACATTATGTGTGTTTATATAATATTATACGAAACCCCTTCGAGTCAGCGTGCTTGGAGTTTTCGATTGCGATTCGTCAACGTTCTTTCGTTAGATTAATACGGTAATAAACGTTACACGTGGGCGACAAATTAAACTGTATTAAGCCCAGAACGTGCCACCTACATCCTCGTGTGTTATAACCACGGTATAATAATTATATATTAATATATTATACAAATTACGTGTGCGCATTAATACATCACGATCGTGACGATGTGTGTCCTCGTGTGGTGGAATTATGGTGAATTGTTTGCACGCGATCGTAAGAAACTAAAAATAGACATCTAACACACAACTACTGATTCCTGCAAAATATATTAAATCGTTGTTAATTTGGTTTACTATTTTTCAGCCGTCATTCGATATGGATTGACCCTCTTGGCTCTCCGCGTAATTATTTGAATGACGCAGCCACTCCAAAAATATAGTTTTAGTATATCTAAGTGTATAATAATATATTTTTATATATCTATATAAAAAATTGAATTTTTGATTTAAAAATCATTAGAGTTACGAACTTACAATGTACAATGACTGTACAACCGTCCAGCGGCGATGACGACATCAGGATTTCGTTCGCTATTCATTATTGTTTATTATAATTCGATTTGTACGCTACATCCCCGACTGACGCCGCCGTCGCCATCACGCAGAGTTGAAGACGAGTTCGACTTTATAATACAAAATTAATAATTTAATTAAATATGATTTTCTTACATCCGACCTGCATCAATTCGTCAGCCTCGTATTTAGTCTTCGTAGATGATTTTTTGTGTAAGTCGTCTCAACTCTTCAATGATGACGGTCACGTACTACATGTCATACTATAATAATAATAATAATAGTAATAATAACAATAATAATAATAAAAATAGTAAATATACCTTCACCGAAAATATGGTTTTGTGGCAAGCGAGGTCACCGAGGTTCCCAGCGAGAGGGTCCAAAACTTTTAATTATCCTCCCAGAGACTACACCCCACAATTATCCACCCGAATTGTGTGTGTGTGTGTGTGTGTGTGTTATCAGGAAAATAATTTGTCCTTGGTCAAGTTTTTACTTCGATCCCTATTGCCTTGAAACTATATTATAATAATAACAACAATATTATGTAATATCATCATGGATCTATAAATAATACTGTGGAGGTCCTATTGCTACGAGCACAAAAAGGGCCGGCAAAACGGCGCCCTGGTTATGCAATATAGCTACACGCAAACATTAATTATTTTATTATTTGAATTGACTAATCTAATATACAATTTATGTTTAATAAGCTAAGTGATGTCAGAATTAAGTGTTACTTGAAATCTTGAGTAGAGACCACTGCAGACGACATTCGTAGGTTGTGGATATAGGGTCAGGTTACGACACCATTTTTTTTTCCCGTCTTGAACATAGTATTATATTGTAGTTTATTATAGGCATGGGTATCAAACGCATACACCTATCGATTGCGCATTTGCACGCAGCAGTGGAAATAATATAATAAATACTATCAACAATCGTAATAATAATTTATGCCGACTATGTAAATACAATAATAATATTATCGCGTGTAACTAGGTAAGTGGTCATGTCGGCGGCGAGTTGATAAAAGCCCCCGTGCCGGTAAACGGGCACGTTCGGCCGCAATGAATCGATTTTTTTATTATTATTTTTTTTTTTTTATTAGAATTGCCTTCTTTTTCAATGCACGTTTATAATAACATAATAATAATAATAATGTATAATATAATATATATAGGTACTGTATTTGGCTCGCGAGTTCGTAATAATATTGCACTACGCCCCCCCCCCCCCAGCCTTCGTGTAATCGAAATGGGATTTCGACAAACGATATATCATAACCATCCGATATTGCATACTATACCTACCTACCTACCTACGCCCTGTAAGACGGCGAGTTTTCTCAAACGAGCGTTTTTCGAGTTCCCCGTCCCCCAACCCCCCCAACGTTAGCGCGATATTAGCTCAAGCCACCGCCCATAACCGTATACCACATACCATATTATATACCTACACACAATATTATTATACCGAACGAAACAAATCACCGTATTCACGTGGAATATTTCGCTAACAAAAACGTCGAATCGGTACTGCAGCCTCGCGTTATTATTTTCTCGTCGTCAACGTCATTTTTGTCGGCAGTTTTTATCGTTCCGAAGGCGGGCGGCGAACCGTTTTCGACTGATAGGTACGTCGTCATCCGCTTTATGACCGATCCACCACGATTTCATCGGTCCATAAAAAATACCATACTGTTATCTCTTCGAAAAGGCATGCCACCTTCGGTGTGACCAGATTTATTCAAATCTATGATAGTGGGGGGGGAGTGGGATACGGGTATCGGTTTAATCCATAGATTCCGTATCGACTCGGCCAGCTACAAACGGTATACTATGAATATTAATGCTGCCTATTGATTCAGCCGATCCGTAGATATTTTAATACAATAGTTAATGTTTACAATAATTATGAACCTTAAAAAAGGTAGTACTTATACCTAGTTGGTATTTTGCATAATATTATATTATTCTGTCAAAACCGATTATTTAACTGATAATTTTTAAAACGTATTAGATTTGATTTTTAATTGTTTTTAATTTTTATCAATATTTTTATTTTAAAAAATTTAATTTATTTTTGTTTTTGTGTAATCAGTCTTTAAAATAAAAATATAAAATGAAATATGTTCAGTCTTATAAAACTGTATTTTAATCACTTATAGGCAGTGATATTATATTATATTATATTAGTTCAAAACAGTCTAAAAACATAGTAAATTTGTTATCATAACTAAACACTTATTTTTAATATTATAATCTACAGTAATACCGGATTCTAGAGGACTTAAAATTAATATGTTAGCTTAAATTAAAATTTGTTTAAGATATTTGTATGACGTGTAACAAATAATGTGTACAATAAAATTACTGCAAGGAGTAGTATAACATTTAATTATCAATCGAAGAAATAAAAAAAACCAATACAGATTATTTACGCCATGCTAAATATATAAATTATAATATTATAGAATTACAAATTTAAATTATACATTCGAAAGCCTATAACAATTATTAACGGGCTAATAAATAACATGTTAATTATAAGCAATTCCTACAAAAACAATAGGTAATACATTAGTGGTGCAGTCGATATAAAATTTAAACATTCGTTTGTCTTCTAATATAATATTATAATAAATTCGCTCGACACGGTCTGTCTTAAATCGATTGCCACGCGTTGTATAGATTTTCATTCTTATGCAGCAATTTCAACCGTTGAATTAAGTTTATTTACGTGGTAGATTACAATATAGCGACTTTCGAGTCATAAATTATTTCCCATAAAGCAGTATTATAAATAAATAAATAATAAATCATTTGTGGGTAACGATTAGATCGATAAAAGCGTCCGAGTGTGTTCCAAACATGCGTGAGTGTTTATCGTTTGAACTTTGGCTGTTTTTTTTTATCACCTAAAAGCGTCTTGCATGTTGACTATTAATCTTGTACAAAACCATATACACTTATTCCTACATATTATTTTCATCTTGAAAAATTTGATTTTTGATATATCTGGATCAAATAAAACAATATTTCGTCGATTTTTTTTGTGTAATTTATGGACGTGACCAAACTTGTTAAGCTCATTAATTTATATAATATGTACCTAATATTATAAATATTATATTATAGTATATTATTATATTGCTGTACCCTTAAAATAATTGAAAAAAACAATGATGATTAACATACTATAGTACTTATTTTGATGGCCGATGACTTATTTAAATTATATATATATATTTATTTCAAATAACGATATCGTGAAAATATATTATGCGGATATCATCGTTTTAATACAATTTTATACAAAACATAAAACAAATATCCAAGATACGAAATTTCTCATACTTAACGAAAACCGAATGTGTTTTCGATTTTATTATAGACGTATATTACGACTTTACCTTTGTCAAAATTGACATTTTCGATATTCGCAGAACGTTCAAGATTCATTTTTAAGGACGAGGAGTTCAAACTTCAAATTCTACTCGTACCTATGCTAATAAAAGCCTGTGTGTCCCACGTGAATTCGGTGGGTGCGTGAGGAATTAAATTTTGAATATGCTCTGTTCAGCCACAGTGTGGTGAGTTCGATGCGACGAAATGTTGTTTTTCGCCACACTTGCCCGATTCGCTTAGGACACTAGTCGGAAAAAATTAATTTTGATTAACCAATATAGGGGCAATCGCATCATCCTTCGATAGGATCGGATAGTTCACACGACGATGAGCATGCAATTTTCGCCACGATATCGATAATATTGTACATGTCATACGTACTCAAGAGGACGCCACACCCGCATGCATTGTCTCCGTTTTACAAACGCGTAACGTTCCAAATTTATGCTCAGAAATTCATGTTATATGTCGTTAGCTTAAAAATTAGAGTGAATCGATCTACTATGAAACTCGATGGTAAGAACATTATCTGTGTTTTTTTGGAAGTTTTTTTACTTTAATTCAGTTTTTTATTGAGTTATGATCATTTTCAATTTACATTTATTATACACACATAACTCACTTAAAAACTGAATTATCGTACAAAACTTCCAACAATTAATCATCGTCGATTCACTCTTTTTAAGCTAACGGCATGAGACGTGAATTTCTGAGCTTAAATTTGGTATGATACGTGTTTGTAAGACGGAGACAACTCACTTGCGGATATGGCGTCCTCTTAAGGGTTCATGGACGTCGTCGGCCGTCGTTGTCCCGTCGAATACGCAAACAACACTCGATGGTCGGCGATCGGCGCCGAGGCCGTTTGATTTTTTTATCGGCCGACCGATTGATTTTTTCTTTTAATACTGTATTGTTAATTTATTTCGTTTTTTTTCCCCCTCAAAGGTACATTTCCGGAGGCGCCATACTGTTCTCCAAATGGGAGTCCTGGGAGTTCTTCGACGGGTCGTACTTCTGCTTCATATCGCTGAGCACCATCGGGTTCGGCGACTTCGTGCCGGGCAACAGCATCACCGGCTCCGGCACCAGCATCGGTACGAGCACCAGCACCGGTACCGGTACGGGTCCCGGTAACCGCAGCAGCGCCGGTACCGTTATCGAGCTGAGCTTCATACTGTGTTCCATGTACCTGATGCTGGGCATGGCCCTGATCGCCATGTGTTTCAACCTGATGCAACAGGACGTCGTGATGAAAATCCGGACGTGCACAGACATCGTTCGGAGGATCGGCAGGTGTAAGAACTGATCGACGACCCCGTACCCCACGACCGATGCGCAACGTTTTAAGCACGTGCGAATACCCAAAGTCGAGGAGGACACAACTGTAATGGCGTAGGTGCGTCGTGGTCGAACCATCATCATCGCTAGTCGTATTCAGCTGCACTCGGCCGTTAGCGCCCGGGATTCGACCGGCGTGGTATATACCACAAGTCATTTTCCCGCCATACCCACAAACGCCGACGGAAACCGGAACGGACTACGATTAGGTTTAACGCATTTTTTATTGTACTATTTTTAGATTTTTGTAATGAATTTTATCGTATTTTTTTCCACCCGTTTTGTTTTGTTCCACTTACCCCGTTCGTGTAAATAAAAGTCGTTATGTTTTACTTTATGAATTGGGTTTTAGCTTACAGCGAGAAATTAACAGTCTGACCAGCGTGCTCTGAAACAGAAACACATTTATCTTACCGTCATAGGACAGGTAATCTCGTACACACTCCTCCTCCACGGTAAAACGGTACGATTTTCATTTTGTCCGTGTTCCCGCGGTCTAGTCTAAAGTTTTCCCTTGTACATAATATTATTATTGTTATTATGATTAGTATTACAATATTTCCGTAATTCAGTGTATAATTCATTACCGGAAAATGCGTTATTAAGTGAACTGCCGGGTCCGAATACGTCGTACAATTTGAGTGCATGACAACTACACTAAAGACATCTCTCTGGTCCCTAACACCAACCACACCGTATTACAATACAATTAACTATGATGTAAAATTATGCATTTATTATACACACCTGTAAATCTATTACGAATAAAAAATATATTATATTTTATTGTTAGAATGTAATTTTCGATACTTATAAGTTATAAGTTATAATACCTATTAAAGTTGATTATTATTAAACAAACTGGTAAATATGTTGTTACTTATTGGTAATTCGATACTATTGTTATTACTATTTTTTTTTTCAATAATTCATTTTATTGGAATCATGACGTAGGTACTTGCTTGTAAGTATACGAATATTTTATGCAGAAATCAATATCATATTTATAGGAGTATTTATAATGTATAATATGGTATTAACCTAACCCGGAACCGTGGTATGGTGCGTTTGAATATGATGTCCTTCATGGCTTTAGTAAGTATACGTTGATACTATGCTGTCCACGGTATATATTATCATACAGGTAATAAGTACGTTATTATATTACGTAAGTATATACCGATTGATACTATAAAATTGGTTATTAATATATATATAATATTTAAATGCGTATTATTTTCTGACGGGAGATACTAGAAACGGCCGTCTTAAATTCTTATTTTTCTGAGTACAATTTCTTTATATTTATTTTTATTTCATCTCGTGCGTCTTAGAATAGGTTCATAATAATGTACAAAGTGTATAATATATTTAGTTTTCAATAAAAAATGAAAATCTGCTTCTGTATACCGTGTATTAAAACCTTTCAAATACTTTATGTGAACCCTAAGTCCCTAACTGTATAATATTATGTATTGCAATATTACGATTCCCTGAAATACTATGTGGAATGCTCGTACCAATTTTAGTGGAAAATAATAACATCAATTTTTAACATACAAATCAGCCATACTATCGGAAAAATAATGAAATTTATTCCATACTAACCCCCACCCCCCCCCCCCACTCTCTTATAATTATTGAAATTAAAGCTACTGACATTCGTCAGTTTTTGTTTTGAACTTGACAATTTTTTATTTTGATAAAAAAACGCGTAGCCAAACCATTATCGACAACAATTGAATATTAAGTGGTCCCACTATGACGTAAACGTTATGACGGCACAAATGTAACTTGAGATGTTTACAAACTGGGCTTTACCGAAAAAAACTTGGCAAATAGGCCCACCCACAACCCTAATAAAAAAAAACCCCACAGTAAAAAGCATAAAAAACTCAAGTCATTAACGTGTTCATCCACAATACGATCGATGCGCATAGGATGGACTACGGAGTCTGATGTAACTGCCACTATACATAGGTAAACCATAATAATATTATCGTCGTTGTGACTTGAATTAGTGGTAGATATGTAGTCACTACAGCATCACGTCTATAAGTAGGTCTCTGATTGGCTCTTTTTCGTTATAATAACCATAGAACCCGAAACAATGCAACGGCTCAAATTTAATGAGCTGTAAAGAGTATAAAACCTCAAGTCATTAACCTGTTCAACCACAATACAATCGGTCGATAGGATGGATTAGTGGACTGCGAAGTCCGATCATAACTGTCACTATACAAAAACCATATTATTATAATCATCGCTGTGACTAGAATTAGTGATCGATGAATCACTACGTTCATAAGTAGCTGTCTCTGACTGGCTGTCTTTCGTTATAACCGAAAAAACCGAAACAATTTAACGGCTCAAATGTAATGAGTTGTTGTTTTTCTTTCTTATTGAGCACAATTAGAGGTAATATTAGATAACCGATATAATAATATTATTTATTTGTTTCAGTATCGGAATTGTGTTTTCGATCATAAATTTGAAAGTCTTTACTTCCTATAACATAGATGGAACATATGTTGGTAAATATAAATATTTACATTATTACATTAATTATTTAAATGAAAACGTTGATACCTATATAAGTTTTAATAATATATTATTTTCTCCATTTCCCGAAAAATAGAATTTTTATTATAAATTTATTTATTATTTTCTTGCCCTTCTCCATACAAAATTATATTTTAATCATACTAATAAACTATTATTATCGTTCTTGAAATTAAAATCCAATGAACATTTTATTTAATAATTTTTTAGTGTTTATTTTTAAGCCATACTTTGTATAACGAAAACAACTGACTACAATAATATATTCATCCTGCCCAATGGTTATTTATTACATTGTTACTGTCCATATAATACATATACTCTTATATTGTACAAAAGTACGAATAAATATAGTAACTTTATTTGTATTAAATCTTTGTAAATTGTATACCTTAAAAACAAACTATACGTTTCCTCATAAGAAAAGAGATATTGTGATATCCCAAAACACAATTTGATTTGTTCTTATTTTATTGGACATTCTGATATTTTATCTTAAATGTATTGATTTTTGAGCAATAATGAAATATTTATTCAGATGTAATATAAAAATATTATTTCCCTGGAATATCTATGACCTCTTTTATACTTTTATCTTGTAATCAGGATTTTTTTTTTCCAGTAATGTATGATACAGCGCACAAGATTTTCTCAACATTATGTCTTATTCTTGTTTGAAAGTCTATTATATTGTAATCTGATCTGTTTGAGGACATGAAACTGTAATACTAACGTTAAAACTTTAACTTTTCTTTTGTGTTTTGATAGCAAAACAGCTGATTCCATTCCACCAGGGTGAAGTGCTTTTACTATTATTCCAAATATTTTGAGATACCGAAAAAATACGATAATATGGCCAGAGCGTACCGAATTTTCCTAATTTGTTATGAAAAAAATCATTTTGATATCAAAATTTAGACAAATACGAGACTCCAGAAAAACTAACCACACGAAACCTCGAATACCCATCCCAATGCAACGTAATCATAAATGAACCTAAAATTAAATAATTGTTTAAATTAACTTATCAGAATACACTTTTATAAGGTATTGTAATAGTTATAGAAGAATAATATGTAAAATGATATTCTCGTACATTTTTATATTAAAATTTTAATATTCAACCAACATCAAAACTACCTCGTTAGACCAAAATCTAGTACTTACATATGTTTTGTTAAGATCAAAAATTATTTATATAATATCAGACAACTATAAACTATACATAAAACCTATTACTTTCTATATTATACCCTACGGCTACCTCTACATTCTACGATAAGCGTTAAAATATTTACTGAGCAAAAATATAAATAATTACCTAGAATCAGACGTCTCAGAATAAATTATTTTAGAGACAATATTGACCACTTCACTATAGGTAAGAATGCTCAATAATAATATTATAAATTATAATCATAATCTATTCGTACAATTTATGACATAAAACGTGAATCGCTGCCATTGCCAGGGTTATATTTTCCTTTTAAATAGTACGGGACTTACGAGTCCAGTTGGTTAAAAATGATTAGATCGGTGATGTATAATTTTTTTTATCAAACTTTAGAGCGAGAACTTAATATTACATTTAAAATTTATGTTCGGAATTGTTTTTTTGTATGCAATTTCTCGATATAGTTATAAATCGTTTGAATTTTTATATAACACGAAAATGGAAATAAATTAATCCACCCAACATATAATATTCTTAAGGGAATCCAAGTTTGCATAATTATAATATGTTGTTGATGTTTATTATATCATATTGTGATTGAAAGGGTAAGGTATGTCCCTCAAAAATTCCAACTATGGTATTATATAACCCACTATAATTACTAAGGAATTGAATACTTCACCTCTGTACGATTTTATATAGGTAGAAGTTTTGTTATTGCACAAGTTCAAATCCTTATGGAAACAAATATAAACGAAACACCGGACAGGAACTCAGGACAGAATTGAAGGCAGAAGGCAGGTCGTTGGGGTCACTCTTCTTGTTACGCTTATAGCACACGTTGTACAGCTGTAGGTTGTGTATTATGTATATCAAACTTTAAAGCGAAGATAATAAAATACGAAAACTTACTATTATAATATTTTCAATTTATGTTTAGAATCGTTTTTTTATATTATGCGATTTCCTGTGATAGTTTTAAATAATTGTTTGAGTTTTTAAATTACACGAAAATATAAATTAATTTATCTACCCAACATAATATAATATTTGTAATGAAATCCGAGTTTACAAGATAATAATATGGACAATGTGGTGTTGATGTTCATTATATCATATTGTGATTGAAAGGGTAACGTGTGTCACTCAAAATTTCCAACTATGGTATTATATCGCACTATAATTACTACGGAATTGAATACTTTACCTCCTAGTCAACCTAAAAATAAAAACTAATAGAACACGAGTAAACTAATATCTGGTACGAATTATTCAATACGACAACCTCATACTATATTCAAAAAACCCTAAACTTTCATTGATCAACTTCGATTCATATATATCGTCAAATACAGTACGTCATGTATGAGTACATTATGGGGATTGAAAACACCCTTTTTTTGGAGGGGAGGAAGCGGATAAAAAGACCCTTTTTTTCAACACGCCATACGAATCGTACAAATGATGAGATAAAAGTTCTAAAAGCAGATTTGAAGTCCCCAGAACGTCTTATCGAAAACTCTTTGACACTTTTTATAAATTTAGAATTTAAGCCAATTTAATATTTTATGTGATGTATTTTATATTCTATCCATAAATCAAAAAGCAATAACAGTTTTCGAAAATGCACCCACAATTTTCCAAAGTTAATTATTTCCCCTTGTGTAAAATAATTATATCACAATGTGAGTTTCATCACCGTCTACATTTTTAACTTAATATGTTCTTCTATATATCTGTGCATTTTATTTTTTCATAAATATTATTTTTAAAAAACAATAAAAAAGACAGAGCAAATGCTAACAAGTAATTTTTATAAAATATATTATATTAATATTGAAAAAAAACCAGATCAAAAGTGGAACGTAGAAATTTAAAATAAATATTACGAGAACTACGAATTACTGAACAGAAAAATAATTATAATGTAAAATGAGAGAAGGTGAAAATGTGACCACGTAAGTATAAAATGAAATAAATTTCACTAGCGTCAAGCGAACATATTTTAAATCAGAGTAGTTTTAAGTAATGAAAATTACTTTTTAATTATTTTTTTCCATTCAATCATTATTTTTTTAATAGCACAAAGCAACAAAGTTTCGTTTAAAATTTATATTCTTTAAGTTGTTCATTGTAACAGTGATTTTCATTAGAATTGTATTACTCCAAGTCATATTATCATACATTCATACAGGATTTATGAATCATACATTTGGGATACAATTAATGTGTAGATTTAAATTAATTCAACATTAAATAGTTCCAACGAACACAACAAAAGGTCTGCAACATTAATAAAGACTAAATAAGGGGAACGATTTTAATTTCGTTTTATTTTCTGTTTAATTTGTGTATGCTGGTTTTGAGTAGGTACCTCTACAACGTATAAAAAAAATTTAATTGCAAGGTTAAATCACTATTTGCATACCTGTTTAAAGTTTGCCGAAAAACTTAATTACATGGTAATTGTTTAAAATGAACGGAACCTGACGGTGGGCACACACCGTTATATTAATGTGGACCACTTCTGACTAGACTTTAAAATCATTAGGATCGCGGTTGTTACGTAACCATTTTTTTTTTTTTTTTTATGATAAATTTCCGCTCCAACTGTAAAAGTAAATAACCGACGTGAGCAGTTTTACTGCGCGTTTAACTTGTTTTCGGCCACTGTAACGAATACGGGTTTCGCAAACGATTGAAGCATAATATAGTAATACAATGTTTGAACAACATTTCAGTTCGTATAAGGTCAACAGATTTCGACGATACAATAGTAAGTTCAGATTGGAGATCGTTCGTTTCCACCGAGCATGCGCGATCATAGTATTATTGTTTTGTGGACAAACATATTTTTATCATATTTTATTTTCTGGTCTCTGCTGTGACTCATCACGCTTTATATAATATTTTATCCGAGAGATATTGTACAAGCCTATTGCAGTACTCAACTTAATGGAATGGATGTTATATTATCTTATATTACGGTCAAATACATTAATAGGGAAAATCATAGGTACGTTACCCTGGCACCTCTAAGTGAGAGGTTTATGTTCCTATTATTTTTTGCTCATAAACGAGCACATATTGTTATTTGTATAATAAGATATAAAATAAATCTAATTAGTTATTACAAAATATAATATAATAAATTATAATGCTACACATATATTTATATAATATGACTAATATAGACTAATATTATGTACAATAGAATGTCATTATCATATATGATTATTGAATCAGCATGTGTAAGAGTGGATGTTGCGCATTGTGTAATCTCTAAATCGTACATTTTGAGTGATTACTGATTAGCATCCCTAGTTTTTTTTTCATTGAAATTGAACTCCTATGCTAACAATGCAATTCATGCTTTTCTCATCATTGACTGTCAATCTTGGGAATGGACGTCATTGACGATAAAAGAAATTAGTTCTCCTACAAAATGGGTTTATCGAATTTACCTTTAGGTCTTTGGCCTTACCTAATTTGCAGATTTGGGGGTATTCGTGACATTTTCCGGTGAGTGTTGTAATTTCCAAACAATCGTCTTTGGACGGACTGTTTGCTTGACATTCAAAATGTATTCCACACACGTTTGCCTTCCTTACCGGGCGAGCGTTTTAAAACACATAAAAAATTGTTAAATAAATAATGGTACCTTGCAGACGTTATTTGGTTGTATAAGGCACTCGCCTATCCGTACGACAGCCATTTAAAATATATTGTAACGAAAATATTTTTATTTCAGACCTTCGAATTGAGCATAAGAATTTTATTCCGTCAAAGCTTAACAAATGTGCATAATACTACAAACGACATATTATTATACCAGTATATTAATATAATATTATTACCATTTTCAAATTGGACTAATATAATATATTGTGTGGTCTTGTTCCACGCTCGACTTGACGGTTGTTGTGGGCAAACGGCCTGAACTAATGTCGTGAGGGGCGTGAAATAACTTGCAGGAAACGAATAAACGATTCGTTGTAACGACGAGTCACGAGCATTGAGTATAATATTATTATATAATGTTTTGCGATCAACTTCAGAAGAAAATCCTATCGCCGCGCGTGAGTCGGACGTGTGTCTAGAGGTGAGTTTGAGTGAGGGTTTGTGATTGAACTGCTGCACAACCGCGGACCGTCGGAAAACGATTTCGTCGCGTGACACAGCATAATATAATGATAATAATAATATTATCACTATACGTATAGGTTTGTCGATTTGCCATACATTTTCGTCTGAGCGAGCGGTCGCGGTGTAACAAACGATTTTTGGAGGTAAAACAGATACATTAAATCGAAAACGACGTGCGAAATGCGTGTAAAAAAAAAAAAAAACAATTGTATCCGCCACGAACAGACGACACATTTTTTTACCGACGCTAAAATTGAGTGTCTACGCCAGCCGCCTGACCCGTGTGATTCCTTATCTTTCATATTTTTGTCCGCTCTCGTTTTACCCGGCCGAGGTGTTCGTTCTTACATTTTTTGCAGTCCGAGTATAGTTCAACAGATTTGCTTTCTCATACTGATCATACGTCTTCTTACAGCATCGACTGATTTCACTCAGACGCTAAAGGCTATAAAGGTCGCCCTAATTTCGTTTACAACTCGCGGCACGTTTGTGTACACTAATAGCCCGCAGGCACGTATTTTTTTCAGAACGAGTCGGTCCTATTAAAGTGTTTTCGATCGAAGAGTGACCTATAGTAATATTACGATATACTTATTTATCGGATCGACATTGAATAATTAGATAGTTGTTTAAAATAACTGTGCAAGTCTGATAAACTATAGTTGAAAAGCTAAACATTTTTTTTCCTTTTTGTCTTAAGTATCAAAAAAATCCATTGTCACACTTAGCTCTTTCCATTTCATTAATAAAAAAAAAAAAATATGTTAATTTGTAAATATCATGTTTGTGCATATTTTTATCTGTAACTGTAGGTATTATAAAGTTTAAACTACCTAACTATATATTTTTTGAATCACTAATTTTTTATTATAGTATATAATATAGGACATAGGTATTCGATTTTAAATACAAATATAAACAAATAATTAATATTCTACATTTAATGATTTAGTTGACACCAGTGTGCAATCACACAAATGACTTTAGTTAATTTACAATAAGAAGGAATGAGAAGGATGTATTTTTAAAAAAAAAATTACATAGCCACTAAAACAAAGTGTGACCCAGGTAGTAATTAAAAACAAATCGCTTAACTTTTTTTTTAACAGAGTTAAGTTAACATTGTTTGGATGCCTAACGTCCATAATTTAATTAGCTCAAGTTAATTATGTTCACTAACTTGTCCACCTATTATAAATAATAAATTATGAATGTGCCCCGTAGATCTAGTCATCCAAACTTTAGAGATTCACTTATATTATGTCAAAGTAACGCGCAATAGTGGGATCGAAAATTAACCGTGTTAACAAAAAAAGTGTAGATACGTAGGTATTACAACTAATTTTTTTTCTGTTCTCGGTATTTGAATATAGGTCACACTACATTTTTACACTTCTCGACAGTTTTTTGCACTCAGTGAAGACAACTCACTTCGCATAGGTATAGTCGAAGAGATAATTATTTGCCAAAAGCCATATACTTATACCAAATTAGCGGATAAAACAATAAAGGAATACTATATTCACTAGTAATAATTACGTCCAAAGATTGATAAAGTATACGAAAAATAGATTTCCGTTTTCACTCAATACTACTAAAGCAGATTAAATATATTTGACAACCACTTCCAGTGACGTCTTAGAACTCTATCCTAAATTTTTGAGAGAATATTTTTATTCCAAAAGATAATATTATTATATTTTCATGATTAAAGTCGTAGAAACATCGAAAATCTGCATTTAAAACTCGAAATTATATTATGGATCTAATATTTAGTTGTTAATGACATTAGTTTTTATTCTAAATAAATCTTTTATGGATTCGATACCGGTTTTTTATTTCACGAAGACATGTGTTGAAACGGCACGGTCACGATGGACCGGCCTCCGAAATAATAACGCTTGGGTTTTTCGTTATTACATCTTATCCTGTATTTTTACACAAATATATTTTGTACAATGTGGGGGCAGCGAGGATCACGGGTGTGACGGTTGGTCTATGGAGACGGACCGCCGCGGTGAGACCTCGGCACGGCCAGCAATTGCTAGGCCCTAATTACAAATATGAAGGGAATGTTTGCGGGGGAAACGGACGATAACAGTCGCCGTATGGACGGGGTCAGTATACCACGGCGCGTGACTCGTAAGAAGCGGCTACTGTGATATACTAGACCCGGGTTTCGACACAACTTAATCAAGTGGCCGTAGGAGGGGACGTATGGGTGGTGTTTTAGTCTCCGACTGTTTGAGTCGACGGCGACGGTGGATACCGGCGCAACGCGGCAACTGCTTGGCTCCTACTACTCCGTGCGGCGGGTACTTGCCGGTCGGGAAGGCGTGTGTGCGGCTGGTTCTCCGAGTACGGCGCCGTGGGCGTATTGAAATGCCGTCTACCTCGACGTGGCTCTCCTGCCGGTTGCGTGTGGCGGTCGACGATAGGCTGCGGTTTTGAATGATTCGGGCTTGGGTCGACTTGTGGCCGGCGTTCGTCGTTCACGATATCCCGCTGGTTGTCGGCGACTTATGGCGGCTTCGTGGATCGTCAGGTCTTCGGGTCTTCACTTCTTCTGGTGTTGAGATGTTGAAGGTTGGTGTGTTGAGAGAAGACTGATTATCGGTGCGGTGAAAAAGTCCGGTATATATACCCGGCCCCGTACCTACTAGTAAACTCCCGTGTTGCCGCCGCTGTCGTTGTGTTTAGGTTCTGTGCGGGAAGTGGTGTCGTCCGCACAGTTTTGGGGCTCTAGGTATGGGGATGGTTTTGTTCGATGGGTCTTGTTCTCACCTTTGGATCCCTTGTATTCCAGAGTGTGGAACAACCCCGGACCCTCGTACTGAGGGCGCAAAGTCATTCCGCCGGGCTGTGCTACCGTTCTGGGCCCTGATTGGTGGACCGTTTTATATGTATGACGGTGTACTGTTACAGTGTCTAATTTGTCCACCCACCACCGTGCCAGTAAAACAAGTGGTGCAATCAAACACATTTGATTTCGTTATGAAATTTATTTGGGACCGTTTTTTTTTAACTTTTTCAAATTTTTACTTTTATTCTTTCTCCTTGAATAAGATTTTTAAAAATCTGAAAATTAAATATCTTGAAAGTTCAAAAATTGAAGAATGTTTGTAAATTAGTTTAACGGAATTGAAAAAAAAGAGGAAATACTGAAATAATCGAATCAAGTGAATTCTATGAAGAATATTTCAATAATATATGTTTTCAGATTTCGTAGAGCATTTCTAGTTTTGTTGGATAGATCAAGCAAATATGGTTTGGTTTTTGCAAAAAAAAAAAATACTGTAAGTTTTGAATTCCTTCAGTAATAAATAATAATATTATAATTTGTTTCAATGTAATATTTACAAACAAATTCGTTGGCCGGCGCGGTGTATAGGCAATTTCGCTACAATGGTGTGTAGATGTCTCCCAGAATTTTCGATAAACATTTTACGTTTTATATTTGTTTAGCTTTTTTTCTTTAAACGTTGATATAAATTTTTCTGACCTGGTTGAAAATATGATTAAAGTTTCCTCTTAGGTTGTATTAATAGGAAAAATAAAAATATCAAAAATACACACAATTTTATTAACAATGTGTTTTAAGTTAAAAATCTAACTTTGTTCATCGAAAATGTACAAATTATTTTGTATTTAGTTAGAAATCTATAAAACTTACAAATGTTATAATTAAAGAGTACAATGTTTATTCTAAACAGGTTGATTTACAGAATTTTAAAAATAACCACCATTTTCTATTAGGCATTATATACCTATATTAATATATTATATATGTATACTATTTATATGACGAATAACAATATTTATCCTCTAACATAATTGTTTGTTGTAATTAAAAATATATTAATTGCTGGGTTTTGAAGCTTTTCACCATTAAATATTATTATCCATGCACGATGACGTTAATTTCAAATTATTTTAGACTATTTTCTAACGTACTACTTAATTTTCTACAGTGTATAGTATTGATTTACCTATAATAAATTCATAACATTAATAAATATTAGGTATGTACTTTATATTATATAATATTATTATGCATTATTTAATATTGTTGGTAATATTTTGTTGCACACATACACACTAACAAAGTAGTAAACTAATAATTTCTAATATTAAAAAAATAACTTACTAATATAGTTATGTAAATAAATTAAAAAACACGTTGACACGCTTTCACACAATTTCTGCTGAGTACTTATCGTTTTCCAAACATATCGATTTATCATTGAATTACAATTTAACACCATCCATTACAGTGACACATTCTATGATGAGTCATACTCCAAACATCATACACAGCTAAGTGACTTTACCAGTTTTTCATTTTTTTTTTTTTTTTTATGCATTGGGTTGAATACTATACCATAATTCTGGTATTATAACTAATACAATTACTTCAGATTCTTCAGATTCTCGGTTTGGCCTTTGAGACCTGGAGAGCTATGTATAATTCTGATATAATCTTTATAGATATAATTTTTATTTCACTTTGTATATTATATTTTGGGATATAATATTGCGTTTGTAAAGCCATTTTTCTAATGCGATTTTCTAGTTTATAATAACTATTCGAGAGAATGGAACACCGTCATCATCATGTGACTTTTTCCAATAAATGTAATATGCTCCATTACTTTTATACCTAATTTCGTATTTTTTTCCTACAAACACAGTGAGTATAATATGCGCTTCCAAAATAATGCTAAAAAAGTATTGACACTTTTAACTTTTATACTATACTAGCTGATCCCGTGCACTTCGTCGCCCGTTAAATGGATCAACTCAATACTACCTACTCAAACTTTGTTCAATTCATTAACGTGTATGGTGTTCAAAATTTATCTTATCTTTCCCGTTGCCCTGAATAAAAATTCTGAATCGCAGCAGTACATTATCAGGCAGGCAATCTACCTGCGGTAGATCGCGGACCCCGTGCTGTTTGTACGGAAGTGTATGATTTAACTCTAAAGTATCAAAGTTATACCAAGTTTATTTTGATGTAATACTGTGGATTAATATAATAAATTTGGTTGCTCGTAAAAAATCGCAACTCTTAAAAAAATTATGATTGTTGAACTCCTTTTGGGTGTAATTTTCTGCGGTAAGTGCAACTCTGCCACCCTGGTAAGCATTGTTCAATAATTCGATTTGATGCAAGCTTGTACCTGATCTGCCCGAATAACCAATGGCAACCAATAAATAAATGCTAATTTCTAATGTAGACTGTAACCAATGGCAACTATAAATAAATAAAAATAAAATTTTCAATTTCTATCGTGAATCTCAATGTCCCTGTTTCAGCACCTATTTAAAATGCGAATTTTGGCAAATCCTTTCTTAGCGCACGTCTATATTATAATAGCTATCTGTATGCCAAATTTCAGCCAGATCCGTCCAATGGTTTGAGCTGTGCGTTGATAGCAGTCAATCAGCTTACTGTTTTTTATATACAGATATGGTTGCCATGGTAATATGGACACACACACACACACACACACACACTGACATACATTCATTTTTATATATATAGATTGATATGAAATCTTGGTAACCTTAGTAACCATGGCAACCTTGGTAACCATGGTAACATGGACACACAGACACACAGACACACACACTGACATACATTCATTTTTATATATATAGATATATAGTTACGTAAGTGTACTAACATTTGAGAAAATGATAATTTTTTAAAATATCATTGATGTTGAACATTATCATTTATTAATTGTTGTCAATAGTATACGGTACGATATAATATGAATATAATAGCTGTGAAAATCAATGGTATAATAATTATAGTCTACGTTACTTACGTCTTTTCGGCACTTTAATGTGATTGACTATACAGAAGTCTCATCAATTGGCTCAGCCATTGTTTTGATTAATAATAATATGATATAATACCGACGCGGAACAATTCGCAAACACTGTAAACGCTCAGGCATGAAAACAATAATGGTCGATTAGCAAATCTCGACTGCTAAAACTATAATAAGTATCTATTATATGGCAGCTAGATACAGTATAATATAATAATATTGTGTCCAACAGTTATCTGTTTAATCTGCAAGAGTTCGGTGTGGTAATCTATTCACGGTATCGCAGGAAAAGTGAAACCGACCAGATCCATCCTATGTCAGCAAGTTATGAATTACTGGGCGTTCATAGTGATTTGTTGTAATCCCGGCCATGTATCAATTATTGTCGTTTTGTACATCGTATTATCATATACAAGGCGTATTGATGTCTCATTGTTAAATTGTGTGGTTATAATAATATGATGCACGGTTATTCACAGGCAGCATATTCACTGTTCAACTCGTTTTTAATACAGTAATATATTATTATCGAATTTTGAATATTTAAGCATAATATAATATATACTTATACTTTTCAGGTACACCATAGTATAATTTAAAAAAAATCATTATTTTTCATTACTTTTGTAGTGTAATAAAGATAAAAACGGTTTTTTTCCTATTATGACAATGAAATATTATGATGACATATGATGCCTAAAAATCACTGGACACAAACGTAATATCGCATTACAAAAGTGATTCCTAAATTTTTTTGGGGATATAGATGAAAGTTGTCAATATGAGTGGTAACCACGCACTAAGGTAACTAAATAAAAATTTTAAATAAACGAATTATTAAAGGTAAAAAGAGTGTGTGAGTGCCCGCTATGTTCTAGCATATTTTGTTAACATAAAAAAAATATATATTTATAAATAAAATTGCGTACAAGCGTACAATAATTAGATATGCATATTGCATATTTTTATTTAAAAATATAGATACATTTTTTGCATACAGGTTCATAGCATACAATTATTGATCTGTTGTTCCCGTCGAACCATCAAAATTAAATTACACTTTTACGATCAGGAATATCGCGTGAAATAAAATAGAGTTAATTAAACTATAAATTAATAAATCAAATCTATTGGTGAAAATCTGACATAAAATAATTGTGTTATTCAATTATTTTTATAAATCTGCATGTATGTACTAACCAGAAAGCTTTTATTATCATTCCGTTGTATCTGTTTCAAACACTACAATAACGGGAACATTTTTTTTTTTTTAATTTCTCATGATTAACATAATACCATATCATATATCCACGGCCAGTGGCCGGTAATTAAAGAGAATTTGCCAAGGTATCGAGGAGAGGTACCAAATAATGGGCCTCAGGGCCTACAATGCTTCATTGAACAGAATATAGGTATAGTGTCAATTATATTATTATAAAAATATGATAATAAATCGAACTGTCGGCTAATCGGTATGCCAATCAGCACTGCTCATTTTAATTAATATTAATTTTTTTGCACCATAATATTGTTTCAAAAAAAAAAAATTTAATAATTTATAATATTATTACTATTATTGTGATGTTCGTTTTATTAGCTTTTATTCACGATATATATATATATATACATAATATGCACAACGATTTCGGAATTTTCATCAACAACGTATGTAATATATTATTATGTACAATCGATGACCAGAACAAAAATATGGGATTTTACTATAGGAATATTTATAATATATTTACATTATCCGTGATGTCGTTTGTAATGAATTTAGTATAATATTTGATTCTCGTGCATTGAAAAAAAAAAAATAATAATAATAATGAAATCGCAATAATTAATGTAGGTAGGTACATCGTAATAATTAATTATTTATAGTGTATCAACGGCGGCCGTTTTGAAATTATATAATAACGAACATCCACGACTTGATTTAGAGGCAGTTTAATAATAAAAACGCATGCGATTTATATACATAATATACGTTTAGAATGGTTTTTTTGTTTCGTGTTAATAATAATAGTAATAATAATAATAATAATAATAATGATATAACGACGTCGGGTTCGGCTCAAACGCTGATTTATACAACTAAATACCGTAGTCGGCCATGCGAAATGTTACGCAGTTTTCACGGGCGCAAAGATAATAATGTACAGTGCGGCGTATATAGCATATAGTGATAATAATAATACACTTTTCGGTGTAATATATGTTTAAACTTCGGGAATCGTAAAATACAATTTAATATAATATATTATTATCTAGAATAGGCGAGTTGCACACGTATTATTATTATTATGAACTATCGCGGTGGATGGCTGCCAGAAGAACTGTACACACAACACTAATAATAATATATTTTAATTATTGTGTGTGTAATAATATGCACGCACGGAAAAACATTATTTATAATCCCGCAAACGACCGCAGTTTGTACGATAATGTTTTCCGGGAATTCGACTCCGTTCGACGACGGACGAGAAGAGTTTTATTATAATATATTATTGCAATACACCGCGGTGTATCGTGAATGTTATTATTATTATTATTATTCTTAGGTTATTTCACGGGATAATGATTTTTAACCATCCATTATTATTATTAAACACTTGGCGAATCGTTCGATACGATGTACGACCAGAGCGCGACTGCGGCGCACGACAAACTTCTTAATAATTTTTGTATTTTATTACAAATATTATATTTTACGATCGATCTAATATTATAATAAAACAACTAAGAAGTAAATTCTATGAAAGTGCGTGGTAATAACATGAAATAGATATTATAGACTGGAAGCTATACTGCGGTTTGACCTCATCTATTTTACCTCCCTTGAAATGATCATAGCTAATAGAATCGGGCCTTCTGAATAGGATAGAAAAATTTGCTGATTCGCAGCCCGGGACGGGGAAGGGGTTGTCTCAAAAACAGCTTCAACCTGCACAAACACCAAATTATTATTTAAATAATTAAATGATTTTATAAAAATCAACTGATGAAAATTCAGATTCTAACGTAAAAAACAATTTAAACATTACTTAAAATTGTACCAAAAATTATAAATTATTTAGTTTATACAATTTATAATTGTTTTTTTACATGTTGGAATCTGAATTTACATCAGACAATTTTTATAACGTAATTTAATTATTTCAAATCATATGGTTTTGGTGGCTGAGACGCTAAGGTTAGTTGATTTTTGTGACACCCCCTCTCCCTTCCCCCCGAGCTGGTCTATGAATCAGCCAATTTTTCTATCGTATTCAGCAGGTTTTAGCTATAAAACATTCTAGGAAGCTAAAATAGGTGAGGTCAAACCGTCAGTAGCTCCTAGACTAATAGATAGTGACACATTGTTAGAGAATTTTCCATATTTCGTTCTCGGCAGGCATAACATTATAACTATATAATATTAATTTTATGACTTAACAGGGAAGTAACAAAAAAAAAATTTACTTGAATTCAATTTTTTAATTTTTATTATTTTTAGATATGTATGTAATTATCACGTAAATAAATTATCTTACGTATTCAAATTTTTGTTCCACGTCAATTCTATTGTTTCGTTACATTTAATTATCCGGACTATCACTGACACTATATATTAGTCCGGATAATTGACGTCCTACTGAATTCAATTTATTCTTATTATCATAATTAAGTCAAAAAGTTTGCGAACTGTTCTCTTCTCAGAAACGGCTTGTGTTTATTAGATCCAGAGAGGATATTATAATGTAAATCAGAGGATTGAATGAAGACACGGGGGTGTTTTTTTTAATCGCTTGTGAAGTCTATAATGTTATGCTAGTTTGAGAATTCTTATTGTACTCGGAGATTTATGGAGAGTTGACCGTATTACTATTATTTTGGATGTTTTTGAAACACTCTGCAATTGCATTATGTAGCTAACGAGAGGATATTTTATTTATAGGTTTTAACTAATGTTTTAATGCAAAACAAAAAACCTTGGAGGTTATAATATATTAACCAGTTATCGCCAATAAACAATAGCAGGTGATATGTAAACAAGGAATCTTTTTATGGAATAGCACCGAGTGTTGTTATTGCATGTACTGCAGTTAAAATTCGACAATCCATCGATCAAGACAATAAAAAATTATTGTCGTCGGTCTATATCACCAAAGTCGAAAGAACAAAGATTGCCACCAACTCCCATACGCCTTAACCACAGTGACCGTATGATTGGGAGAAGAATCATCGCAAGCACCATTTAGTCAAGAATTATTGAATCGTTATGCAAGATGATATTCTTTCGAAAATATCGATAAGGGGTTGAAGATTATACAATTCAAGTAGGTAAAATTAAAGTAGTCAGTAGCTACTTTATAATAACAGTCAGACTGACAATGAAGGGGTCGTGAAGGACGAACACTAAGGTTCAAACTCCGTCAAATACACGAATTTTATTGCCAATATAAATATTTAAACGACAAACACAATTAGCGTAATAATTGAATCATATTGAATCAAGACTGACAGTGCATCATTAGGACGAGACTATCATCCTATATATAATAGAAATCACACATTTCGAGTTTCACCATTTAATATTCGATGAAAAAACTACGCCTTGGGGACATTACGAATTTATTTTTGTTCCGGATGAGCTCTTGGCTTCCGAGAAGTGACAACAATATTTGCTTCTGCGTCGGCCTGACGAAAGGATCACTCTTGCTGGCTATTCGAGAAGTTTTTTTTTTCAAATACGCCGTCAATCCTGTCCGGCGGATAGGGCTTTGGCAAGTCAGTAACAGTTAAGTTGTTATTATCGAGGTCAGAGCTGACAACCACGCACAGCTCGTGTCGGGTTCACAAGAGATTTTTATATTTACAAATAAATTATATCTCCCATCTAATATATATAAAAGTGAAAGTATCCTAATTTCTTTATCCTCTATAGACTAAACGACTACTTGACCGTTGTCAGTTAACTTTATATAAATAGTTTCTTTGAAACTCGGAAAAGGATTGTATAGTTACGTTTTTCATATAGTATATAGCTTACCTCTTACGTGAGAATTTTGTTTCAGTTCGCTAAAATCTAACATTTGTTTGTTTATATGTAGGGTTGCCACAATTTATATAATGCAATCTGGATATCCCCGGCCTCGACCGGAAAAAAAATTGTGACTGTTCAACTCCTTTTGGGTGTAACATTTACGTGTAGAACGATTTCATAATAATATTATATATTGTGATGACGACGTTAATGATACTATTAATATTAATACCGAACGCCCTGAGGCAAATTCATCCAACGGATTTTCAATCAGATATTCCTGAAAACAAGGTCAAAAATGCGATGCTCTTTATAACATTATATTGCGATGTTCGTAAATTTCACGTTTCTGTATACGAAGCGCATAGGTATAAAAACCCGAGGCACCGAGACCGTGCACCTACACCCACGGGTAAAGAATATAAATAACGACGAGAACCCCACGTGTATAGGTACCTATCTATAATAATAAATAATAATATAATACACGCACAAACACACATACATACCTACGAAGAACACCGGAGTAAAATCGAATATCGTTCGGATCGTGCAAAAACGGTATAGTTGCTGTTATTATTATTTATCGGCAGCCACGGCATAGTGTATTTTATATTCCGTCTCGGTACATAATATTAAAATAATAAAATAGCCTGCTCGAAAAAAAAATCGAACCGCCTTCGGTGTGAAAAAAAAACCGCGAGGTGGAGCCATCTTCTCGTTGTATATAGGTACCGTGCGCTTTGTGGTTGGGCCACAAAATATAATAATGGAATGCATAGAGGTGTCTGAATTGAACTCGCAATGGTGAATGAGTCTCGGTAATCGGAATGGCGACCAACTAAATGAATACTATTTGTTTAGCTATTAAGATCAGTGATCACCATGCCGTGATGACGGAATCGCCTCAGCTACTTAAGCAATCAAATGTTTTTATATTTTTAATTTAGAAAATTATATGAACCACTCAAAACACATTGAGAATAACGGGTATTTGGGATAACAGAAGTTATTCACGTTGCACAGTGGTTTGAAATGCAATTTTAGGCGGACAAAATTATTTTATTTACAATATGTTTTCCTAATGTTGTTTAGTTAATGTTAGTTAGTATAATTAAGTTAACAATGTATTAGAATTAAAGAAATTAATATTAATTAATATTTATATTTATTTTTTCTATTTTTCGATCTTTCGGTACATTCAGCAAATGCCTTAGGTGGTCGGCCAACTGATAAACATGAAGTAGAAGTAACATACTGAGGGTTGAATATTTGGCATTATAAATTCTGTTTCAAGCCACTGTTTATTATTTTTGTAAAAATTACTCAACTTTCTAGCACTTTTAGCCCATAACCTTGTCAAAATTACTGCAAAACTACGAATTTTTTCCATCACAAGTTTTTCATACATATTGTCCCAATGTTCTCCATTATATTTATTTTATAATAAATTTAAAATAAATAGCCTGGATTCAATACTTTGAGGCTTTAAAGGGCCTACATCACGCAAACATTTAAAGAAATCTTCATAAGTGTAATTTTTGATTTTTTTCTCTACACTAGAACCAGCTGTAAAAATAAAAATAAAAACTACAGCTGCAAATGGCTGCAAATGAAAGTTATACCATTTAATCTATAGGAAGTTGTACTATAAGAGGATATTACTCGTGAATAGTTACTATTAGTTACTTTTAAAAGACCTTCCATTGAAGTTTAATAATGAAGTAAAAATTCAAGTTTACCAATTTGATTTAGTCTATTGAACCTATCAATAAATTAAAAAATATATTAATCATAAAATATTTAACTTAGGTAATTTTTGTACCGACTTCCATTGTAAAAAAAAAAATCTCGAAAACAATTAATATTGTACTCACAAAAATTGCCTGAAATACACGTTGAACGGTCGAACAGGTAATGACATAAAATCAAACTACTCATGTAATCATATTGTGATTACAGTTCATGCTGGTTCGTTAATTATATTGTGTACTATATTTATATTTGATAAGGTGTATACAACAATTATAAAATACTCTCAACCTTTCTAAAAATATTTTAAAATAATACTTTTGTCCGCCTAAAATTGCATTTCAGACCACTGTGCGTTGGAGGAAGTACAATCTAAAAACAACGCTTTTGCGTGAGTTGAGGGATAATAATTTGTGTATGATTAATTTATTAATAAGGCATCGTAGCTGTTGCCGCTTAGTCATCTGTGAAGATGTAATAGATAGTATTTTTTTGAACTTTAGAGTTGGTATGATATTAAATTTGGCTTTTGAATTTTTATAGTGAAAGTATAGTGTGTGCTATTTAAGTGGAAACATATTGAGATACTTTTTTTATTAGTTTAAGGATTTTTGTACATTTCGTATGTTAGTTTTTTTCGATGGTCCAATGCCTTACATCCGTAAATATGAGTTTAAGCAGGATATTATAATTGTGATTTGGATTTTGAGTAGGATATCTGTGTTTAAGAATAAAAATTATACCTCTATCGATCAGAATGGAAATAAAGTCGTGTATGGTGTATTCAATGTTAACATATTTTGTAATGTGGATGTGACACACATCCAAACATTCTGGTTAGAACAATAGGCTAGACGTTTTTTTCAAGCATCAAGCCTAGCCATTTGGCTGTACTAGTTTTTGGGTAGTTGTCCGTAGTGGCCGAGCTTGGCAATGGTGGTGAGTTAAGGTTCAAATGTAGACTATTTACTTTCGTTGTTTATGACATTCCTGTTACATAACCAGAGGGACATAGCGTCAAAATGATTTTTAATTTGAGTAATTCAAGCTGGATTTAATTTACGATCGATCCAGTTGATAATCGAGAAACGTACCGATGTTGTACCGTGGATACCATTGTCGGTTAGAGTAGGTCCTAGAGTTTCGCTAGGCATCTTAAATTGCAGCATGATCTAGTTCAAAGTAGACCTCTAGTGGATCCCATTAAAAAAAAAATACAATTAAAAAGCTTGATATTAGATAATGTCTGAGGTAAGAAACAAAAATAACATTTTTTCGACTACAACGCGTTGTATTTAATGACTTCACAATTTTTAAAATCGACTGCGAAAACCCACGGACGTATCATATACAATCTGCTCGCTGTGCACGCTTCATGAAATCGGCACGTGGCTTCCAGCAGTTTCCTAATCGAAACAACGGAGCGGACGTAACGACTGCGATGCCGTTCAAATAGAGCATAAAAAATAAACATTATTCGCCCGGGTCATGTTATTATTGTGCAAGTGTACAACACATAGCTAGGTGTGGGTACGTGACACAATTTTTGCTAGTGTATGTAATAATATAAATGTAGTTCATACGGTCCGCGTCGGAAACTTATCGGTGTGACGTCTCGCTAGATTACCCGCGCGACAACGACGGTACATAATAATAACAGTAATAACGACAATATTTTATTTGGGGAAAAAAACCCAACACACCTATTTTTTAGGTGGTGGGAGGAGAGGAATGTACTCCACGACACCATCTGTCGAAAAAAAAAATATTAAAAAGCATCCATGCACGGTGGACATGTCCGCGTCGCCCGCCGTCAAAATAATAATATCGTCCTAGGAAAGCCCGCTTTTCTAACATCGTATGGAGATGACGTCAAATAAGAGAGAATAGTAATATTATTATATTATATTATTATCGGTGTTGCATTGTTGCCCAGCGTAGTATACGTTAGACCTTTATTGAAAATAAAACCGAATGACGTGCACTTAAACGAGTCGTATTAAAATATGACTTACATATTATAATCTTACAATAATAATCTACATAACTCAACATAAGAGTGACTTGTGTCTTTTAATAGTTAAACACTTCGAGTTCCGCATGTCAGCATTTATGAAAATTACAGTTAAGAGTTTCTGACCGGATAACTTTAAAATAATATAATATCAATATAAATTTAAGTTACATATTTTTCATTTCTATCGAATCGTTTTTGTTTATTCTATTTAGACTATATATGCCTGTATCCTGTACCGATTCGGTGTTGTTAAACTACATTTCGTTTTGAAAATATGTACAATAATCCGATGTTACAATATTTTTTTACTGTGTTGTTTAATACTATACAGGTACTTTATTATATACCACGATGACTGGTCGTCACACCTGTAGATCATCATTTATACGTACCGATCCGTATTGGTATTACATTCAAGGCGCACTGACTATATCAGACAATACTAGTTGGTTAGTGTATACACCCAATCGACGTGTGACTTAGGACCCCCCCCCCAACTTAAGCACGTGTTTCGTGCTCGGTTGATTGGCCGATGACGGACCATTCGTGATCGCCGTGAACAGAAATAATTCGACCAAATATATCTATATATTACACTATTATTATAGTCGTCGGCTGGATCGAGAACGAGTAATCGCTTAATAATGTAATGTAATATCGTATGAAATCATATAATGCGCAGGCATTACACCGGCGAAGGCGATTAAGATATTATTGTTAACCCCCCGAGGTTCGGCCCGTTTGCCCTGATCGTATTATACACGCCCCGCGCTTTAAAGACGAGCGTATTAACGATATATATTATTGTTATAATACTATACGTTTCAACAGCTATAATAATATTATTATTATGTAGCTAAGGCTTTCGTTCGTATAAGAGGCGTCGAAGGACGCTGCGTGCGAAATGATTTAGTGCCCTCCCCCTCCCCAATCGTAAATCTATCATTCGCAAAACAATGACATAATAATATTATTATCCGATGACGGTTCCTGCCCATGTATTATATTATATACTCGTGTAATAATAATAATAATAGTATTACGTTACACCATAGACATATTAATAAATGGACTGCGCCTCCCATACACCCGGCCTATGTCGCCGTGAGACCAACATTGTTAGAAAGAGATCAAATATATTATACATGTATATGAAAGAGATAGAGTATAATTTAAGAAAATCATAAGAGAAAAACATGAGATATCACGGAATGATAAACAAAATTTGAAGGGGAAACATTTTTAAAAAAACAATGTTATAAGCCCCGTTCACACGATCAAATAATTTGTCAAATATTTGATTTACGTCAAACTTCAAATATCTTAGAAATGGTTCTAAAATATTTGGAGTTTGGGGAACGTCAAATATTTGACAAATTATTTGATCTTGTGATGTATTACTGTGTTTTTTACTCCGTGATAATATTATGTGATTCGTTCTTTTATGACCGTCTTAAGATGTATGCTATCACTAATTTCTAACAATGTATTGCCGTATTGGTATATGAACTTCTCTATACAAGACCAGTTAATTTATTATTATTTTTTCTATGCCTTACACTCGCATTGAGCCTCAAATTTCGAGTCAAGTCGATTTCTCTGAGCCCAACGCGCGACGTGTATAGTATACAGTCACTGTATACGCAGGGAATATTGTGAAGACGTTTCGATTTTGACAAGATAGCTGGTATAGGTACCGATCGATAGGTTCCGAGACTCCTAGAACGTTATAATAATAATATTATATTATGTTGCTGCGACACGTGTATATTATAATACACGTCGTGATGTCCTAAAGACATTTCTGAGAATATTATTAACGACGCGTCAAGAAAAAAAATTGTGGAATTTTAAAACGGCCAGATTTCACGCGAGTGCTACCGTTCGCTCCAGTATTGTATGGATATCGTCGTTTTGCGTCCTTCATCGCCAGGTATGAGGATTGAGGTTTGAGGTTTACTTATAATTATATAATATATTAATTCTCTATAAGCTCTTTTGGTTTATTTTAATGGGCAAGGCGAGAGTAGATATTATTTAGGTATACCTACTTACATCTGACGAAAATTCCCGTCTAGCCCACTTCGTTAAATTATTATAACTATTATTATCTCTAATAATATTATTATTATAGGGTTCTGAAATTGAAATATTTCAAAATCTAAGATTTCACTATTCGTGGAATATATTTCAAGGAAATTATGAAATTATTTGTATACAACATAGGTACTTACTATACACACACAATACACATCCTGATATACCTTGATGCTAAGTATAAATTTATTAGTTTGCGAAAGTAGGTAATGATGATCAAAGTAGATTATAAATGGTTAAGGATATGGAGTTATCTTTAAACTGCCTTATATAGATGCATAAAGCAAATTATATATTGCATATAATAACAATATTTATCTTTGTTTCATTCAAAATAATCATACTTTTAAAAATGTTTTCTAGGTGTACGCCTATGACTATGGATATTTATTTATTTTTATTTTTCATATAAATTAAAATTTCAAAAAATCCAATATAATAATATGCAATATTAAAACCCCAATTATTATGTCCAGGTAACATTTTTGTGGTGTAAATTATGCCGACAGAAGGTCTTAAATAATAATATATTAGTTTCGATAAACTACTTGCATAGAGATATTTTAAAACAACCGCTGAATAAACTAAATTAACGTTAACTAGATAAAACTATCGTCATAGTTTAACGTCCAATTGAATACACTGATTATTGTACACATCAAGTACCCTTTAAAAAATGTTCTCGGAAAATAAAACTCTAATATGATCTCAATAATAATGAAAATAGTCATGATGCACTGCAGTGTTGGTGTGTTTTGGAATTGAAAAGAAAAAAACGACAGTTATAAACGAACAAAAACTATATTCACAGGAAAATCGCTTTGACTTATTAAAGTGTTTGCTACTGTAAATTATAGAAATGTCACGGAAAAAGGCCTACGGGGAATTTCCCCTCGTATGTGGTGGTGGCGGCGGCCGAGGGGCGCAGCTATTATTATTGCGATCGTGTAATATTTTATCAACAAAAGGGAAAACTTGTCCGGGGACGATCGTCGGGTGAGTAGTGGTGCGGTGGGGTCTAGGATCGGTGATGTGTGTGTGTGTGTGGGGGGGGAGGGTTTGCGTAAGGTCGGTTTTGGTGTCGGAGACGAATCGATAGTGCAGGCACGACGCGACGTATACAGCGGCACCGGCAGCAGTGGTGGCGCTGACGGATCCAATCAAATCGTCATCGTCACACAGACGTCTCCTCGCCGTCATCAACCAGCTCCCGTGCACTAATTGGCTCGCCGCTGTCATAAATCATAGATCGCTCCAAGTCCGCCACACTGCACCCTCCAGGCCGACACGACCATCACGACCCATGCACCGCCACCCCCCACTCGACATGACCCTGCAGACCGAAATAATTTTCCCGAGACCTTGAAAACGCAAAACGCTCGTGCACTACACGATAATCGTCTGCGCCCTGGATCGAGACGAATACGCTTGAGAGTACTGTACATTATTACATTACAATCGGAATATTCTCACGTAAAACGCCTTTAAATATAATTTATGTAGATGACAAATCCAGGCGCCGCGTATTGTCCACGAGAAAACTCAAAATATCTCACTCTCGCGACACACACAGCCACCTGTCAGAACGGACGCCGCAGAGTAACACAGCACACCAAACCTACTACATATTATTATATTATAATACTCACGCAGTATCATTAGAACATGGCTCGCGACCCGCCAAATCGGCGTTTTCGTTACCCATGATAGACGTTTTACATAATATTTTTCGATTGAACCCGCCAAATCCAAAAATGTTTTGGGCGTGAAAACGTCAAAATTCCGGTTGCACGCACGTCAAACATCTAGAGGGTCGTTATCGATACACCGTAAACAGCAGCCTGCTGTAATTCGATCGCCCTGAAACGCGACACGATGTCGTTTACAGAAGCAATTTATACGATAGGTCATCATCTACACAGCCGAGTCGCAGCAGTGGCGGAGTGTACCTATGATATTACATAAAAGTTTAAAACGCAACACGATCGGCAAAATTCGCTTAAGTGTGTTTACTGTGTACGGTGGTTAGGTTTTCGTCATCTCCGGCACTGTAAACATTGGATCGATGGTCGGCGCACTGTATTGACGTGTAAACTCTTTTAAGTGCTCGTACGATGACAATATATTATATACCTAATGTTCCGTTTCAAGCACAAAAAGTAGTAATTTATTTCGTAGTGCATGCGATACTGCGAAATGGATATATTGAATCGTTGACAATATAATATAAATGACAAATATTGGGAATTTGAGTATTTGAATATTCAAAAAATTACAATATGTTTCATAACACATGTTGTACACCGATAGTAATATAAGATTTGTCGACGTGTCATAATGCATTAACATACCTAACTGAAAATGTCTTTTAAAAAGATTAATATACCTATTAAGGGACGCCGTAAAGTTAGGGGAAAAGTTATTCGAATCACATTCGTATTTGTTTTAAAACAATCAAAGTTTGTTTTAAAAATATGGTATCTGATAATAAATCTTATAAATTTTCCGGTAAAATATCAGTATACTTAAAATATTTCAATACCGTGAAAATAATATTATATAATAACGTCATGTCTTTCATAGCTACGTTTTTTTGGAGGAGTTTGCATCCGTTTATTTAAGGACCTAAGTATCAATTAGCTCTATATATATTAGCTCTAATTATTTATTTTTAAATCCAGGAAGGAAAATCATGATAAATATTTTATTAATTAGCTTCAGGTATTATTAAAATTTTAAAGTCTATGGATTTTTAGCTACAAAATAATTTACGCATTTATGTAATTTTGTTTTTTTAAAAATATTCCCGTTTTTCACGATTATTTTAATTCCTCCCTTTCTCAAAAAAGTACTATTTAGGTCCAGTTCTCTAACGGAAGACCTCTTCAAAGTTGAAGATTGTACCATTTTTACAGGTCCGAACGATAATTATTTTACAATGACGGACATAATAAAAAACATTTGTCGTCCGTAAAACCAATACTCGTTATAGTTCCGCTTAGAATCTAAATCTTAGCTGCTTAAACACGATCTATGTGCACTTGACATTGTATAATGGGAAAAGTTTCATTGGCACTTCATCGATTCCCATTGACGTTATGTCATTGGGTCAACCTACTACGCATAATTTATAATATCATTCTATCGATGCCTACGCCTAAGTTACAAGCACACCATCAATTTCTTGATAGCCACGTGAGTTGTAGCATATCGCCGCCACGGCCCACAGGTAATGCGACGTTATTGTTATGTCGGTTACTATACATTATGTAAAATCAGAACTGATAGCGATGTAAGACGTGTTTTCCACAAATACGTGTAGGTACCTATACACAATACGTACACGAAAAACATTTTTAACCTAAAAAGAAAAATGGTCACACTAATACGAATATTATACAATGGATTTTTTTTTTATCTCGTGTTTATAAACATATTAATAACTGTGGGAGTCGTGATGCAGTAAAAGCAGTAATCAATATTCGATTTAATATGACGTTTCGTATAGGGTCATTAATCTGAATATTAATTTATCACGATCTTAATGGCTATGGTCAGTATAGGTACTACGTCATGATTCCCAATCTTATGTTTATCAACACGAGATAAAAAAAAACCCATCGTATAATAATATATTTCGTATTAGTATGACAATTTTTTGTTTTTAGTTAAAAATGTTTTTCGTTTATGTATAATTCAGTATTTTACTATTGTATTGTGCAAATGTATTTCAGTGTTTGTAAGATTAAAAACAACGCTCTTGACGATCTTATCGTATATCAAGATCAAAAATGTGGGTGTTTAATAAATTGAAATATCTATGTAAATATATATTTGTGAAACTCGTATACTGGTATATTATAACATATATTTTATATTTAATCCTCTGTCGACAAAACACAATATTTTATTCACCAAGATAATGTTATGGAAAAAATGTACTTTACAATTTATTGTATTCTGATTTACAAACCATTAACAAATTATTATAAACAAACATCTGTCTTAAACAGTTTAAATTTATCTTTATTTCATACCTATGGTTTATTTTTTATAGTATGGCTCGTTGAAATAGGCGTTATTACGAATTTTCAAAAGTTATAATATTAAGCAATGCAATTATTTAATCAATCACATCATTATAATATAAGGCCTTATGGAATTCAAATTATTAAAATATTAATTTATTTATCATTAATTATATTTAAATCACTACATTTGTACATTTTACATTGAATTAATTAAAAAAATTATTGATATAGTATTGATTTCTAAAAAGTGCGTACCGAATGCTGGGTTGTAGTCTAAAATCTCACATATAGATTTTAGAATAAAAACCAATTATATCTGAACGGTTTTATATAATACACCTAGTATAATAATTATATTTATAGCTATAGAATTTAACTCCATAGTCAATTCATAATAATACACACGTATATGTGTCAATATAGTGAAATCAGCGTTTACTATGATATAGAATAATATTATAGATAAACATAAGTTGTAATACTAAACATTTAAAATTATACAATCATCACATCGTGAAGATTGTATGTATGAACAATATTTTAATTCATTCAATCGTGATGAGATCAATGGAAAAATATCCCTTAACGTCTGCAGGACATTATTGTACCATAATATTGTACACCGAAACTCTGTACTCACTAATCATAAATGTACGAGAAACCGCTCAGTTCACGCATGCATGCTCCGTATAAACAAATAGTTCGAGAAGACAACAATTTACCACTGTTCCAAAATATACAACTTACAGTCTACGCTTCAGAGACGTATATTGATGTAACGATGGAGGATAATACATACAGATAGACTGAAGGGCTGATGCCATATGTTTTCGGAAAAAGTTAATAGTTCAATACGTCTTCCAGAAAGGCTAAAAAATAAAATGAAAAGTTTAAGACCCCAACACGCTTTGCAAATGTAATCGAAAGTCAAAACACACAGTTATATGCAAGCAGATTGATCGATGTGCTACACCGTAGTATACCCGATAATACGGGTTGAATATAGTCGAGGACATCAACTTTGCACAAAATAAAAGCGACCAGGGAGAGGGCTGGTGAAATGTCCCAAATTTTTTATTTTAAAATTTCCGTTTATACCGTTCGATTGTAGTTAGTTTGTAAAAAAATCGTTTTGCTACAGAATAAAAATGACCGTAGGGGGTTGGAGAAATGTCCCAATTTTTGAATTTTAATTTTTTGCGACGAAAGCGAAATAAATATCTTTACGAACCTTTGCAAACAAATTACAATCGAATGGTATAAACGGAAATTACAAATTCCAATTTGAGGGATGGGGGCTGATACCTCTGCTGTACGCGCGTGAAAGTGTCGTATCAATATAGAGGCCACCGCTTATCATCCATATAACGCTCTAGAATGTATGTATGGAAAAATAATCCGGTAGTACCAAATAGGCCTGGGAAGTTAATGCACAGTGAAACTTTGAGAAATTATCAGTTTTAAACTGTTAAAAAAGAATGCAGTTTAAAATAAAAACAAAAAGGGATAAATTATAAATTATAAATTTACCTTAAAATTCAGAGTAAAAGTTTCAAAATTGAATTCTTTATTGCAAACTTCAAAGTTTCTGTACAGAAAGCTACGTTTCACAATAAGTTTATAAAAAATACACTTATCGCCACCAATTCTCAGCCCAAGTAATAAGTTTTCGACCGCGGGCAACAGCGATCACGTCGACTGATCGTAGAACAATAGAATGAGGAACTTAATTGAAGAGAACAAATTTAATTTTCCTTTTCTTATGGTTTATATAATTGGAACTCGAGAGCTTGGGACTCATCATAATCATTCATACATAACGAACATCGATGTGAATGAGAAATAATGTATTAAATATATTATCAACAGTAGTCAGACGAAACGTTAATTGATAAAAAGTACAATAGGTACAACGGTAGTATACCTTCTTTAAATGACATATTATTATTAATTTTAAGAATGAAAGCGGAAGTGCGAGATAGGTATTTCCGATGCAACGGCCAATAATTGACCAATAATAAATTATCGGACAGAAAACCCAATAACTCCGCCGACGGACTTCGACAAGAGATAATAAATCATAGTCTAGGCGGAAAAATACAAACGGTCTGCAGGGCACGAAAACCTCTTGCCGCCAACTATCTTCCCGGAAGAAAAATATAACCTAAAACATGTTCCACACGTCTGCCGTACAAGCAATAATCCTTTGACTGAAATGTCCACACCCCGTGGCCAGGGCGGAGAAAATAATTCGATTAATTAACATACAAAAGTAAAAAAAAAAAAATGTTGAAGTCACCATACTAGATCAAAAAGGCGGAAATACGGTCAAACAATTGAACCGTGGTCCAATTTTACGCATGGTTAATGATTGCTCGGATAACTCAGAAATGATTACATAGTCCTTAATGAGAATTCGCAGTAGTTGCTCGTGCGGTGCACAAATCCCTCGTGTTAACTATAGCGGTCGACCCTTAAGTTAAATAATGCAAAGTGTAATATTTGAAGGTTTATATTATGTGTAACACGTCGCGTGTTTACAATACGTTTGTGCAGTGTTACAGTTCGGCCGTATTACGTTCAAAAGATTAATTATCAATTTAAGCCACAAGTGTGTTCGAATTTCATTAGAGACTTTGATTAAACTTGAAAGTTTCTCGTGTGTGATATCCCTGTTAAGACACATTTTGGTTATTCGACGTGCAAATATTGTGTGAATATCTGTCATAAACTGACGGATTTCAATCTTCAGAAAGTCACACGTGCTAACAAAGTGTAAAATATAGGCACTCATTTGGTCTCGCGCTCAGCAAGAATTTACCTCATTTGAAACGATTATTAATTTGAAATTTTGGAATTTTTTATAAAATCATTATTCAACTACATCCTAAAATTAAATATTAACATGAAAAGAGTTCAAAACTTTTAAAGTTTCGAAAGTTTTCGGAAGTCGAAAGTTCACTTTCCGCGAAAGGTAAATTCTAAGTTACATAAAAGCTAGTATATTACTTCAATAAGAATTTAAGCAATATACAAAACAAAATAAATTATAATCACTGAAGTGATCCCACTAAGGCCTAAATAATGTACAAATTCAATTTATATATTATGAAACTAGGTATTAGCCATTAGGTATTATTATTCTTCTTCTCCATTTTTGTTTAATTTAATTTGTACTGAAGTTATGTAATTATCTTGATACGACGGTACTTTTAAAAATCTTATTTCTGAATAAATTATTACGTTTTTAGTTTTCGGTGAATGAAAACTGAAGAACGTCAGATTTTATTAAATTACGGTATAATATTATTATACGATCTCGGAAGAACACGACGTTTTATGTACCCATATTCAAGGAATAAAACTATACACCGAAAGAAAATTGAATAAGATTTTCCACGCACAATAATTTACTTGCTCGGAATGTTGTCTGGGAAGTCGCGTGATTTTCGATTTACAAGTGCTTCTATAATAAAACACGTCGTATTTAAGTGTAACGCATTTATGAATTTCCTACACGTAGGTATTAAAAAAGGTTTGGCAAGGAAGTAACACATTAATTTGAAACCCTATATATGGTCATAATAATACGACAAATTCGTGATGGTGTAAAGAGAATTAATTTGGAACGCACGCTCTCCGGTTTCCATCGTGTGGTGATTAAGTCGACGTTTGTAGAAATGCAAAATTAAAAAATACAGATCGAACTTGATGAAACAAAAAATTGATTGTATACAGTCTGTACTGCAGCGTGGTATTACAATGGTATATTGCTATATTGTTATATACGCATAGGAATAGTATGATGAAAAAAAAACATATAATTACACATTTTCGTGTCAACAATACTATGCTCAGGTACAGCACAATAATAATAATACTATGGTGTTAATGCAGCATTAAATGTTTTCGAGTCTCGACGCAATTTTTATTATTATTAGGTATAATCTTCGTCCACACCGAAACTAAATTAAAAAATCTGAATAATACGCGACTTAACGCGTCGCCCGTTCAGAAGAAAAAAAAAATGAATACTTTATTTTATTTTGTTTCAAAAGTTTTGCAGTTTTTTTTTTTTTAAGATATTTTAACATTATTTATGTATTATTATACATCTTCATTATTATATTCGTTACAAGTTTGGGACGAAATAATTTTAGTACATCGTATTATAACACAGCAAGCGCATAGTTTATAGCGAAGACAACTTGGACGAAATGTCTATTATACATATTGTGTCGCGGTCGTTGGGTTTCGTCAACACGATAAAAGTTTATAAGTCTGTATAATATATATATTGTACTTTGACGTCATGCGTGTGTCATGTGTGGTATGTGGTAATTCGTATAGTTTGACGACGTTCAAAATACTATCTTTTGTCGTGTGTCATGTATGCAGTGAAAACGTTCTCGGGTATCTAAAGGTGGTTCACCAAGCGCGGATCACCCCGTTTCCCTTTAAAATTTAATTTATTCCACTCCTGGCTTTTGGAATTTTTAAGTATATTAAACGACCACATTTTCAATTATTTACATTTTTAACCTCTATAATTTTGTCAAGCCGATATTTTTTTTTCTTTTTTTTAAACGTCGACGTATCGAAACCAAAATTCAAACAAGTAGTTTCTGAGTTATTAAAAATGTATTAGTACGATGGATAATATAAAGTCGATTTCACCGAAATATAAAATATATTTAATATTGAATCTTATGTTTATTATACTCGGGCAACACGTCTTACAAATTATAAAATATTGTTAGATTAATATTACTTTAATTTGCAACTAATTATTATAGCCACCATATATCTTCCAAACCTATGTACCTATTCGTGGAATTATTTTCCTTAGTATACATCTTAGAAAAAAACTCAAAAATTATTCGTATTTTAATGATTCTCAGTAATTTGTATATAAGTACATCAATATTTTCGAATGAGTCATCTACTTTACAATTAACAGGGTAATTCTGATTTGAAAAAAAAAAGTTGATATCACCTCGACGGCTCGACATGACACTACTTAAACCAGCGGTTCTCAACCTTTTATAAGCGTGACCCTAAAATTTTAAATTTAAATTAAAAAAAAAAAATCATATAATTGCAAACTCAAAATTCACTTATTTATTATTATCATCAAATTGATAAATGTGTATATTTATTATATTTATTGATTTATCCATCTATAATCTATATTCTATTCTGAAATACTTAAATACTCTATAACTCGATCATTTTATCATTTTATCATTAGAATATTTCAGGAATTTTATTTGAAAATAATAATATTAATAATATGTAAATTTATTGTAAGACGTATGTAATGATTTCGCGACCTACCATAAAAACCTTTGCGACCCTAATTTGGGTCGCTACCCCGAGGTTGGGAATCGCTGCCTTAAACAGTATAAAATATCTAAATAATTGAGAGTATCGCGTGGGAAGTACCTACATTGTTACTTAAAATATCAAAATTCGAATAATAATATTATAGCGATGCGATCGAGAAAAAAATGGGGCTGAGCATGCGCATGGTTTAAAAACACTCTGCGCAACGTACGACTCCGGTGTTTTTTTCGTTAAAGATAAACAGGTAAAAAAAATAATATTTCGCTTTTTTTTCGACCATTAAAAAACGGCATTGCCTGTTAAAAATGCGCGTAGACTGTCGACACGTCGAGGAGACCGCTCAGCTGCCGTCGGTGGTATGAAATTAAGTGGGCGGGCGAGAAAAAAACCTATGCCTGGCCGGGGGTCTAAGTCGTTCGAGAATCTTTAGAGGTTTGCCCAGGTTGTGGTTCCGCGGTTAATATACACGCAGCCACAATGAGTGGTGATATTATCGAGATAACCTCTTTGGCGGGATTTTTTTCATTCTCGTTTCCCGCCATTCGAACTCAACCGCCACGCCTCGCCACGCGCGTATTGATTTTAAGGACTCGCGCTACAACGTAGTCGTCGGAATACCTATACATATACATATATGTGCACACACCTATCTACGCCTCGTCCATAGACAAAATAACACAGTGAAAATAAAAACTCTTATATTGTTATAATATACAACCTATTCAGACGTATATACACCGCGCGCGTCATATCATCACTCTCTCAATTCGCTGTCACTCACTCACTCCCCCCCTCTCTCTCTCTCTATCTCTCTCTCTCTCTCTCTCTATCTTCATCTCACCAAACCACCAGACAGCAATAGACTTTTCTCTGCCGCCGTTTATTTCATTCCCAGCCACCTCCGAAAGCTGCAAAACAAACGTGTTTATCCTCGATATATTATGTATATTTATGAAAATTACGACGATACGGACGTAATATACAGCTGTTGTGACCAATGATAGACCAGAGTTTACACCTAATTCGGTCCGAAAATGATACTTCATCGAGTCTATAAAATAATATCTAATCTAGTCGAAAAACAGGACGATATTCATTCCGAAAAATATTTTACAGACTTGGGACCATCAGAGCCCTCAGCAGTATACAATGGGTCAACAAAATATGACGGTTAGAGGCTTAGGCCTTAGAGCATCAAATGCTAAACAAATTTACACAATTATCAAAAACTAATTAATACCCATTGTATTTTATTTATTTTATTATTATTATTATTGTAAAATATCATTGGTGTGAACGATTGACGATACTACTGACTTATATATTTGAATGAAATTAGTCATCTCATCCTAAGACCGTGCTTATTTCATATCGTTATTACTTAATAAATTACTAATATAAGACAATGATAAGAAAATCAATATTAACCAGCTTCTGTTTTAACAGACCCAATCAGATGTATTATCAGACAGAAATCAGCCATAGTTAATACAAGTCTAAATCTAAGACTGAACTGTATAACTCCTAATAATATAAATATACAATTCAATTAATTTGTAATATGTATCAAAGCATCAGTGGCATAGTCCAATGGGGGTCCCACAGCCGAAGTTTTAAGAAAATAAAAAAATTATTTCTATGGTCTAATAAAATAACTGCAAATACAAATTATAGTATAGGAACCTCACTCTACAGTGTCTGCATGCTAAACCCATGGGACACCCTAACTCTGTGTAAATCTAACTATGTGTAAATCTAACTCTGTCTATAACTATAGAGGTATTCAAAAATATATGTTTTACACCATACGTATATTGAAGTCCTTTTTAAAAACGACATGTTTTTAAAGCGATCATATTTTTTTCGTTATAATTATTGTTTATATTGTTCAATTTTTGAATGACGACGTACATTTTCTAAAACAGAACAGATTTTGGAACAGTTTTGGTGATACCACAATGGTTGGGCTAATATTTTGAGGTGTACCTACATACCGCCTATGAATCAACTAACCTTCAAATAGGTAGAAAACTACTTAAAAGTCAAGATACAAGTCTAATAAACCAGTCCTTCAAAATCCAATTCGAATATTTAAAATTACTCATAAAATTAATATCCTGCTTCATATGAAATTTAAAAAAGTAACAACACATCAGTTAAAAAGTATAAGCTTAAAATTCAGAATTATAAAAATACAATATTTTCATAATTTTAGTTTTCTAATTGACTTCAAATTTGTTGTGTAAAAATAATATTTTCAAAAACATTTATACTTTTTTTTGATAGTGATAGTAATACCTACTCATTACTATTTACTGTTAATAATATGATTTTGAATACAGAATCTTATACCGAATCAGGGTTGTAAAGTGTTTAATGACAATAGTTTAAAACTCTTACATATTTTAAAGTGTTGAAAAAAAAGGGGTCTTGTTTTCATCAATTTTCATTAAACATTTTAAAGTGTGGTCTCACATTTCGTAAGTCTTATTTAATATCGTTTTTTTATTATCGTATCACGCTATGATCTTATTCATACAAATGTGTGATATAAAGGCCTTATAATATTATTATATTATTTGAAATCGTTAAGTGAAATTATTGTTTTTGTCTTAAGTTACTTTTGGTTCTGAAGATGTTTTCAAATATTATTATATCTAAACTGTTGTTAACGTATTGTCATTTACTATAATATTATATTAAAAACCCTAAATGATATTATGTCTGTTGGCTGTTTCTAGAATGGCTTACTTCAATTTTTTTTAGATATTTATTATATAATAAGACATAACTTGTTATCTATATGAATTATGAATATTTACTAAAGGTATTCATAAATACAACTTATTTAATATTCATATTCCTTATCCACTTTCTTATTTCTAATAACTGTATATTATGATATATAAGTTATATAATAATATTTAGGATACTTATTATTACTTGTACGGTTATACCCGGGTTGTATACCCTTAAAGTTTTTTTTTTTCTTTTTTTTTTTTATGCAGCCTTGTTCCGAATAACCTTTTCAATCACATATACCTATATAATATTGTATTTGCTCGTTTTCGGTAATACTGCAGCGTAATCCTCGAAGCTCAAAATCGCCCATGGCTTGAGAATTCAATTTGGCATTAAGTCTCATTAAACATATTTCGTGTTGACAAACAGCAACTACAATGAATTCGAGATATTTTCCTGTTCGTAGAGTTTATTCTGAAATCATACCTAACCTATCGTCATTCGCTAATATCGTTTCGTCCCATTTCGTTGTCTTGGATTATGCTCATCACAATATTATACTAAATGGGTTTGAATTCGTCTTCAATATTACGATAATGATCTGCGTAGGTTATGATATATGTAAGTACAAAAATATAATTCAAGTGATACAACATTACGTTACACGTGAATTTCTATATTATACCAAAGGCGAAGAGGTTGCCTAAGTGTAATTTTCGAGTAAATATTGAATTCGACCGACACTGCGATAATATGCCGACCGTCGAGGGTGAAAAAACTCTATAGCAATTAAAGTGTACACGGATGACGGATCACAATATTATACCTACCTATCTATTTACATGCATTCTGCCCTGCCAAGCAAAAACAAATGATATTATATTAGTTTTGAGAGGATTAATGCATATGTTTGTATTTTTCATTTTCTTATACCTTTGTTATTAAATTTGTTCCCTATATTCTGTTTGATTTAGAATATATGTATACACTTGTATATTTTTTGGACGATGAATAATGCAAGTTTAAATAATAATGAAAAAGTATTATCGACAAATTACGTCATGAATTAATGTTACTTCTATATTGTTATTACTTAGGTAGTTAGGTAACGATATAAGTCATAAACAGGTACTTATACTTCTACTTCTACTTAACAATAGGAAAAATTACGTAAATATACATTTTACGGTATTCCTAATTGATAATATTATTATAAACCATCCATACCTTTATTTAGCACAGTAAAAAACCTACAAGTATTTCATAAAGATATGACATCAAACATGATAACAATAAATTTACCACGTGTAACACTCACCTACTGTTAAAAAACCTACAGTTCCAACCCCCCTCCCAAGGGCCTAAGTTGCCACGGGATAATTAATAAAAAAAAAAATTAAAAAAAAATTATACCTAATATAAAACAGCTCCAAATATTAATAATAACTTATAATTGATTAATTTAAATATACATTAATTTAGTGGATTGGTCAATATCAACGAGTAAATACTAAGTGTTTTTGATGTTACAGTAAACCACATTTTACTACGAAAAATAAATTAGTTCGTGAAATATTAATATTTTTCTTTTTTCATTATAATATGTTAGATACATGATAGTTAAAAATTCAATCAGTCAGCATCAAGTCCAGCATAGATATTGTTTGTCTAATGCATATATATATTAATTGTATTGCATTAATTTATAATAAAACATATTTTAAATAATTATTAATTTTAGGCAGCTATATTATAATTTAATAATATCGATTATCGACTCTTATTTACTGAAAAGTGTATGCTTTTCGAATTCTAGATTTAGTCCCCGTTAACTCTATAATCATCGTTCAATCATAGAGTATTTTCACCTCATAATATATAACCCTGCCGACCGTACACGAAAATATTTTCTTATTTGATGACAATCCGCGGTAAGACCGAAAAACTAATTGCTGAGAATCTATCGAATTCCAGAGAATCGTGTACGATTTAACACCACATGGCCCCGACAAATACATATTTATTATTTTGCACTCGTGTGGGCGCTTGTTAAGTTTACCAAATTAAGGCGGAAATACAAACAGATGGGTACGTGAAAAGACATAATAGATATTATTATATTAGAGTAACGGTGCGAGACGTAGTGGTCGTTTTTCTTGTTTCTATTATACAAATCATAATAATATTTTATTATGCCTCTTTTTTTTTATGCTTTAAACTATAAATTCTCCAAAAATGCCTACCTTCAAACACGCTTTTTAGCCAACAGTCACATTGCAAATTGCAAATTAATTAAACGATTCACTAAAATTTAATGGACCAATCGTGAACCCACAAAATCGTGTTCTGCAAGAAGGGATCATCGTCATCTCACCAGATGCATCGATTTTCAGTGAATGTTTATGTGACCTGGCATCTATAATATTGTGACGCAAAGTGAAAAGGTTCTCAAACTGTGGTACCCACTATGCGTATCAGCCAAATAAATAAACTATTGTTATTATTATTATTATAACTATAAGTATTTAACTGTTTTAATATGTACAAATATGTAGTATATCAGTTGTTCATTATTTTACGTAGTAATTAGTGTTTGGTGGGCATAGTCTCCACCGGACCCGTTCACTATTTATGTCGCTGGCTGTGGACGTTTAAAATAGGTACCTACATTAAAAATGATTTTAGTGATTAGTAGTACATGATTAATATATTGTGTAATACCATAAAATATTCACATATGAAACCCTGCAAAAAAAAATTCCGAGGACCTCTCAGTGCGAGATGAGAATCCCCATAAGGGGGATTCGAACGAAAATTCCTTTATTTTATCCTGCGCAAGCAGTACGTTATATATTATACATATAAAATAATATGTTAAGGTTTAGTGTGAAATATTGTCAAATCAATTTTCGTCTAGTAATCGAATTTAATAATATGTTTTTGGGTGGTTGACGTTAACAACAACACAGAGTGCCTCCCAGCACTCTGTATATACAACGTAATATTATTATGACTACGGTCGGTTTTTCGGAATTTCACTCGTTGGTGGATTAGTGATGTTTAATATCAGACATTCGTGAAATTCAATAATTCAAAATCAAATTTTAAACAACTTGCATAGTGCCAAGAATAATTTAAATCAAAAGGTTTCAACGTTATTTAATATCAGTGAAGTATATAATATTATAATATAATATACTCTCTATTGTACGGACTACGGGCCGTCATGTGTAACCTACCTACATCATATTATTTCATTTAATTTCAATATTTTGGAAAAGGTATAATTTTTTTTCGGAAGTTATGCCAGCTGACTGTCATAGTAAAAATATATATATATTACGATGTACATTTCCGTCTACGACCTAAATCACTACCACGGAGAACACAACGAAAACATAACGTTATTATTATACAACCCCCCTCGGTGCAGTTACCGTGCACGTATACCACGGTTCCGTTTATGTTTGTGCGACGACATCGGGGCGCGGTCCATGCGAACAATCAATCGACTATTATACAGGTGGCATACCTACTTGCTTAGCTTCATCTCGGACCGTGTCGGCCGAGGTCGTGACGTGGGCTGGAGCTTGGGCGGATTTTTGCATTATCTACACCTGAGGAGCCGGTTGTTTGCGATATTATTATTAATTATTATATCAATGCCGTTTATTTTACCAACCGTCCTCGTGTGAATCGACTCATTTCCGTTTTCATAAACGGCCGACGATTTATTTCCGTAATAATAATTGTCGTAGGTATGTAGATAGGTACCTACGTGAGAACTTACCTATCATAAGTCCAATAATAAAATTAGTAATTTAATAATATTACGTTTTCTCGAATAATTATTATGTCTTAACTCATGTCACCGTCTACTAGTTCAGCTGCATGACATCTGCTGTGTACCTGCATATAATACAATACTTTATTGCACGCCTAATTATACATAGTTAAACACTTAAACCTCCCCTAAAGGACTTATTTTTGGGAACGGGGACATTTTCACTACAGGAAAACCCAACAGTAGCAGACTCTCCGAATAACAGACGTCAGTTGTCTATTTTAATAGAATGTGCGTATACATTTTTTGGCGTTCCTGCTCTATAGATAGCAACATAATATAATGATTTCGCCAGAAAAACAAAGTTTTTTCAAATAAATCCATACCTCATATTTTTATTAAATATTCATAAAAAAAAAAACAATCACATCAAATATTTTATTTACTGTAACCAATGGCAAATCTATAATATTGTATAAGCAAAAAATAATCTTTTTAGTGAGCCTAAACAAAATATATGTTTGAACCAACATTTTGGGTTTGAATTCTGGGCTGCATACGAATTGCTTGCCAAAAAAAAAAAATGACCAAATTGCATGCCGTCTCTTGTAGGGGTCTGTCCGAATTGCATGCCATCTCTTAGAGGGCTTTGTCCGGATTGCATGCCGTACACCACACGTTTATTTACTATGCACTTAAACAACTTAAAATTTTTTTTGGACTTTCCTAATTTTTTAAAAAAAAATTCATGTATAGAAACCCCTTCAAGAGACGGCATGCAATTCGGACAGACCCCTCCAAGAGACGGCATGCAATTCGGACGACCCGATTTATATTTATTTTTTTGGCATGCAATTCGGATGCACCGGAATTCTGAGATGGAAAGTAGCCTGTATGCTACTTGCATTTATATAAAAATTATCAAGTATAAATGAGAGAAAATAATAGAATTTTTATTTTTTATGTATAGTATACGCATAATAATAATAATCATCATAATATTATGATTTATTATTATTATAATTAAAAGCATTGTATTCACCCTTTATTAAGTTCAAAAATGTATCCCCTCTAAACACTTCTGAATCGTGGAGAAAATGTTGGTAACTCAGAATGTCCGTATTTAGAGATTTCACTGTATATGATTGGAGTGGGTCATCAGACTTTTGCGTGGACAATACGAATATTACCTATTTAAATAGTTATACCTACTCTTACGATAAGTATATCACGGTGACTGCAACGTGTCCTACAAATTACAATCAGTAGGTACAATATTTTTGTGGTTGTCGTCAATCATCATTACCCACCGGACTTAATCGATATTTTTTATTTTACCATCCAATGAAATTTCAGCCGACGGTATAATATTGTGTTTTTCGTAACCTCTGGTTTTAGATAAAGTATAATATTGTCAACATAATAATATACTATAATGTACAATCACGTTTCAGTTGTAGCCTGTAGGGCGACATTCAAACGAGTTGGGTTAGTTGCCCTTAAACGTTTCGTAAACCTACATAATATATGATATTATTATGTCCTTGTGGGACGAACAGGAAAAATTTAAAAATATTTAGAAAACAATAGAATAGAAGCACGGCGTAATGTATGAAATTACGAACACTGAAAGTTAACGGAAGAACGATTCGGAATGTAAAGTGATAATGGCAACAAAAAAACTTAGGTACTAACGTTTTATATAACTAAATTTTTTTCGAAATGCATTTATGCGTTCAACTACGTATTGTGCACTCCGGTTTTCACATGACGTGATCGGTATGTATATTCACCGATATAATGTGGACTAAGTGTATACGACGTGTTTATTATTTCGCAATAGTACTTCGTGTGCATTACAGTGAATTTATTAATCGTACATTTCTACTCTGGTATTATGAAAATTATTATTATTTTTATTATTGTACCTATCACAATGATTGAAAAATGCTAAAAATATGTATAATGATACCAGCTGTGGTGACGTGACCAGACGATATTATAATATTTAAAATAGTGTTGGAAGTTGACTTAGTAATGAAGGGTAAACTATAAAGCAGGGCTTGAAGCCGATATTTGATACCGATTTTGGTACCGGTTAAAACCGTCTAAAATCAAAATCAATACTGAACCAGAAAACAAAATCAAAAAAAAACCAATACCGGTAATCAAAACCAAAATCGAAATCAGAAAAAATAAACACCGATATCCGAAACCGAAATAAAAATCGGAAAAAAATATTTACGATTTAAACTTTCAAGCCCTGCTATAAAGTACATATTATTTTTATTAATTAGCTATGTACGACCGAATACTAACTCGCGAAATCAATAATCAATGGCATAAGAAAACCCAAATCCCATCAACCATCATTACAAAGCATAACAATTGTGTTCAGTATCGAATTTTTTTTACACAATCTGTCAGTCACGTGATGCGTGTCACCGCATAGCTCTAAATGTATCTCATGATTAAGCGTATAAGTACAATTACATTTTTTATATTTTGTACGACCAAATGTACAATTTACTGTCTTCATCGTAAAACTGTTTTTTTTTTCAATTGCAAAGGTCCAGCATTTCGAAATCACCCCCTCCCCCCCCAAAAAAAAAAAATCCAGTGGTAAGTAACGTATTCATTAATAGTTTATTACTAGACTCGTGCACAGCGTATCCACACTGTACCTTATCAGCACTTTAGTTAGTTTATCTCTCCTCTGTTCATTGTTCTTGCAATGTCATCCAACACAAATAAATCCAGACTATCTACGTACCTAAAAAAATACTTTTTCACAGGATTGAGTCTTCTCAGTTTCAACATAAATACATGGACTAAGCATTTAGTGTAGATCCAGTGTTCTAAATACGACGAATTATCCCAATAATAATTCCCAAAACACCATCAAAAATCAAATTATTTGAAAATTAGATATTCTATACGGAAAATCGATTATTCATACAAGAATACTAATACAATTCTTTATCATTAACTCATGTATTATGTAACGCACAAATGAAGGGTGAAAAAATTACATGGGCTGCCAATCCTCACAATCTTAATAAACTTACAAAAATATAAATACCACCCCCAATTCACATGTCTAATAAAATTCTTGATTTCAATTTGCCACACAAATCACTTATTAACGTTGTAGGCGTCAATGGTTGTTTTTTCAAACATATAAAAACACATACAAATCCAAACAAGATGCCAAATTATTATTAATTTCCTCAATAAGCAAATACTAACCAGAAACATCGCACTTATCACTTCGATGAGGCCACATACCCTTTCAAATTGTGTAGTCATCGTCTATCCAACCCTAGCGAGGGAATAAAATCAGCCCTTGAAAACTTTAATTTCTCAATTTAAGAGTTTCTATTTTAGACGTACACAATGACAAACAAAAATTGCTCTTCCACTTTTCTCCATTGATCTGATGAACGATTTAAGACGAACATTTCTCAACAATTATCGATACCACGTCCATTCTCCATACCGAGATCAAGGTATATGGACTACACTAGCCCTGAAAAATAATTTAATATTAACGATGCCAAGATTACGGACAACATCCGTACCTATTGGCTATTTTATTTATAATTCTAGCTAAATTCGTTATGGTAAAAACCTAAAACAACTGTAAACCACGAATCATCCTTATGCACTAAACCGAAAGATTACCACCAACATGCTCTCTTTGTCAAGGTCAACACACCACCGACGGTTGAGGCTGCCAAATCCATAAACAACTTCTAAGACATAGAAAACCCGCAGCTAAGCCCCCACCCAAATTGTAAATCTCCCTGTAATGCAAGCCAACCCGAAATCCTGGTCACCCCATTTTACTTCCCCACAACCAATAAAATCCTACTAACGACTCGCACATACCACTTCCAACGATAAATCAAATCCTTCAGCTCCAATACGCACTAAAACAACAGATATCTCAGGCCTGCTCACAAAATATAGTAAAACATGACCGTCGCGTTTCGTTTGTTGACGTCTCCTTTGTCAAGTTAAACGCGACATAAACCTCTGTAATATCACATAATATATGCCTATTTCAAATATTATATATTTTATATAATAAATACTTCATAAATAAATAATTGATAAAAAAAAAAATTGTAGATAAATAGTTGTATACTGGAATATATGTAGGTAATATATTAAATTTGAGTTCGAATAATTTACCATTCAATAAAAAAGAAACTTCTCAGTATTGTGGTTCACCGCACGGCAAATATTTTTTGAGCTTGTTCGTTTTTATTATTGGATAGGTATCAACAAAGTGGAATGTTTGTGACTACCAAAAGAGAAGATTTTAATCCAAACCGAAGAAACTATATATTAATTTTGTATAGTCATACTATGCGGCATGTGGTTTTTTGTATCGTGTAATATGAAAGCATCCGTCTAATATTCACTTTGTACAAAATATTCCTTCTCCGAAGGTTAGAAAACTGTGCATATTTACCTTTTTCCGGTTGCAAATTCTTGCAATTTACCATGGTTATTATAAAAATCAAACGGAAAAACATGAAAATATTGTAAAATCGTAGCTTCGGCCGACACCCGTAGTATCGATAATATTGTATTTACAGTACATTATAAGATATTTAAAATATTTTTAAAATTAAATGTTCAGACGTTTTTATAAAATCTATTGACAATAAAATATGCCGTGTTACATTTTAATAAAGAAAATGGAAATTGTAATAGAGTATTCTGAAATTAAAATGAAAAAACATTATATGTATATCAGTAACTTATAGAAATTCCTTCGTAGTCTGGGTGGAGAATATAAGACGAGATAAAATAATAAATACACGAGCAGCAACTATTACAATATTTTCAATCTAACAATATCGTAGAAGTCGATCAAACGACAAGTCGGTGTGAATATTATATTATGATATTATAGGTGTTCGTTCAGCGGACCAGCTGATAAAATATGTAAATACCATAATATACACTCTGACTACAACATGGCGTATATTTTTACATCGTATTGTTCAAATAATGGATCTTATCTCAATGAAATCACATATACAGACTAACGGTATATTTATTATATAATAAGACATAACTTGTTATCTATATGAATTATGAATATTTACTAAAGGTATTCATAAATACAACTTATTTAATATTCATATTCCTTATCCACTTTCTTATTTCTAATAACTGTATATTATGATATATAAGTTATATAATAATATTTAGGATACTTATTATTACTTGTACGGTTATACCCGGGTTGTATACCCTTAAAGTTTTTTTTTTTCTTTTTTTTTTTTATGCAGCCTTGTTCCGAATAACCTTTTCAATCACATATACCTATATAATATTGTATTTGCTCGTTTTCGGTAATACTGCAGCGTAATCCTCGAAGCTCAAAATCGCCCATGGCTTGAGAATTCAATTTGGCATTAAGTCTCATTAAACATATTTCGTGTTGACAAACAGCAACTACAATGAATTCGAGATATTTTCCTGTTCGTAGAGTTTATTCTGAAATCATACCTAACCTATCGTCATTCGCTAATATCGTTTCGTCCCATTTCGTTGTCTTGGATTATGCTCATCACAATATTATACTAAATGGGTTTGAATTCGTCTTCAATATTACGATAATGATCTGCGTAGGTTATGATATATGTAAGTACAAAAATATAATTCAAGTGATACAACATTACGTTACACGTGAATTTCTATATTATACCAAAGGCGAAGAGGTTGCCTAAGTGTAATTTTCGAGTAAATATTGAATTCGACCGACACTGCGATAATATGCCGACCGTCGAGGGTGAAAAAACTCTATAGCAATTAAAGTGTACACGGATGACGGATCACAATATTATACCTACCTATCTATTTACATGCATTCTGCCCTGCCAAGCAAAAACAAATGATATTATATTAGTTTTGAGAGGATTAATGCATATGTTTGTATTTTTCATTTTCTTATACCTTTGTTATTAAATTTGTTCCCTATATTCTGTTTGATTTAGAATATATGTATACACTTGTATATTTTTTGGACGATGAATAATGCAAGTTTAAATAATAATGAAAAAGTATTATCGACAAATTACGTCATGAATTAATGTTACTTCTATATTGTTATTACTTAGGTCAGCGGTTCCCAAACTGTGAGCCGCGGCGCCCTGGTGCGCCGCGATGTCTTTTCAGGGGCGCCGCGTCGCCGTAGAAATTTACCTGGTCTAAAAATAAATTCATGCTATGTCTTGGGAAGGGCGCCTTGAGAAAAGTTTAGTTCAAAAAGGGCGCCGTGAGCTAAAAAAGTTTGGGAACCGCTGGACTAACCTATACACTAAATATGAAATAATACAACATTACAAAATATTCAATTCATTGGGGATGTATGATTTAAATATTCTACTCTATATTTTAGCGTCTTCGTATTGACATGGTTATTACTGTAACATATAAAGAGTGAGATACATTCACTGGTTAGTACTTAGTGTGCTGCAGCCTATTATTATATACGGGGCACATGTTTTTCGAGCAATAATAAATCATCGCATTTGAGAAACGTTTTTACGTTTCCGAACGACACACCTCAGCCCGTACACAAATCCGTTTAGGATTTTGTTAAAAATGGTGCTCACGTGTTCGCTTTTCTTCTGTGTGGTTTCCACCGTTTTACCCTATTTTCACAAAAACTATTACTTATTTACTGTACGTCTATTATGGGCGGATAGGGGCACGCAGAGTGCAATATATTTTCAAAAACCGTTTCCCGAAAAATCACCACATTTCGGCTATAGCTCAAAACCCGCGCGGTAACATCTGTCGGCTGTTAATAATAAATTGTGATTGAATACTATAATAGATAATTTTAGATTCTGAGCGGAGAGATGAATGTATAGATTTTACAATAACGTGTGTTGTTTTTTTTTTATTTGTGTCTGTCTACACGATAAGTAGGTAGTCGAAATAATGCTTTGATTTTCCACTTCAGTATCTTGTTCGACGGGAAAATGAATCTAGTTGATGCATTTGTGGTGGGGGGGGGGTGTAATTTAATATTCACAGTAATATTTATGACACGTAGGGAAAACGAAAATAAAATTAAGGAAACAAGGAAATTTTAACGAGAAATCGGTTTTTAACAAAATCAATTTTGGTTTTTGGTATATAACTCTATAAAACAAATGACCGTAGAAACATGAAACTGGTTGTATATTTGCATTTTCTATAGACGATAAAATTTTCAAAATATTTTGATTTGTTTTAAACTGTTAATGGAAATTTTCAGTTTACAATTTTTTTAGTGTTTTTTCTATAAGTGACAATACAATTGTATTTGTTGGGTAAAAAAGCTTACAAATTTAATACAAGGCTATTAATATATTGTTACAATGACATTTGAAAAATATTAAAAATCCTTAGTCACAGTTTTTTTATTAGCATTTAAAGTTCAAAAATTGACAAAATATGAAAAAAATCACGAAAATTAGCAAATTATTTTGAGTTAAGAATTCGTAAAAATTTTTCTTTCTAAATGTAAGATTTTAAAATGCAATACAAGGTTCCTTATAAGGTTATCTACCTTTATCAAAAATAAAGTTGTCTATAAGAAAGTCAAATAACATTTTTATGAGCGTTTAAAGTTCAAATTTTTACAACATTGGATATTTACTCGATTTTTCTTATTTTATTGTAATTCAAAAACGAATAACCGTAGACACTTATTGAGATTTATATCATATGTTTATTTTATCAATTCCTATTTTTGATAAAATTATTATATTTTTTTTGCTATAAATATCAATAACATTTTATTTGTTGGGCTAAAAAGTGTAAAACTTAATGCAAGGCTCCTGGTATATTCAATATTACTTAAAAAGCAGTTGAAAAAATATTAAAAATACACAATATCTTCCACATATAATTACAAACATATGGGTTAAAAAAAAATGTCCTTATAGAATTGGACGAGACTTACAATTTTAGCATGGATTATTTTATTACCAGTTTGTCAGGAGATTCCATCAACCACCGTTTCTTTTTTTTAATTAATTAATAAGTCCACGAAATACAATAATATATATCTATATATACTCACAAGTTCTATATAGTTTACCCCTGCGATACAGATGATCTATCCATATGCAGCGTTTCTTTCAGAAGATTTTCTCCTGGGAGGTGTGTACGAAGTATAACATTAAGATAAAGGCAAATAATACTCCCCCGAGAGAGATCCCCGGCAGGAAGAAACACTATTCGTTGTAACATATATATATATATATATACAGTGTACACACAGATCGTACAATCGAAATAGAAATTAGAAAAGTTTTTGGGATAGTAATAATACACAGTAGGTACCTACGTTAGATTTTGAAAACGGCGACTTAACTGTAGCGAAACATTATTTAAATTTTATTATTTTAGTAAACTACATTACATTATCGGCTTTGAACCTCGTTAGGTACCTGCAGCGCATTAAATGTTTATATATAAACCATCAGCTACATCCAACATAGGGCATCAAATGACGTATATTGTTCTAACGTGTAAATCCAATTATTTTTCCAATCACTCAAATATATATTTACCTACTTCGTCGGACCCTTCAAATATAGTGCGTCTATATTGAATCACCGCAGTAACACAGATCGTAATATTATACAATTTATCAAGGCTGGGCATTAACGAGTTAATAAGTTCAAGTTGAGTTAAAAAGTTAAGTTACTTTTAACTAAGTAATTAACTTAGAGTTACTTTTTTTTTAGAAGTAACTTCTAACTTAACGAGTTACATTTTTCCCCATGTTATTCAGTAACTTAAAGAGTTAATTAATTGTATTGGCACTTTAAGTTATTTTTTCCCGAACCACATATTTAAAATAAATTCAATTTTGTAAAATGAATTATAATATCAAAAAAATATATAAATTAGTAAATAACAATTTTTAATAATAGTAAGTTATTATATGGCATATTCACAGAAAATATTATATAACTTTATTATAGACGGAAATGTTATAGGTAACCGCGTCATTAATAAAAGAAAAAAAAATATAACAATTTACTCAGCACCTAGCCCATACACGACGTAATATAACCTAATCATTATTAATATTATTACTTATTAGTGTATTTTTATTCATTTATAGAATTACAGCGATAACTTGGCCCGTCGGTGTAAATAATACCTGTATAGTAGCGTGGTAGTTCATCTTATTTACTATTTACCTAATTAAATAAATACCCGGGACACTGATTTATTTTTATTTTATAATTTTTATATTAATTATTAATTTTATTTTTAAAAAAAAATGTTACTTATTTTTAATCAAGTTAAGTTACTTTTATTTTTTAATATAACTTGTAACTTTTACAAGTTAAAAAAAAAGTTAACTTTTAACTTTAAACTTAACTTACATTTTAGATTCTGAGTGGAACAATGAATGTATTGATTTTACAATGTGTGTTTTTTTTTTATGTTTTATTTTTTATTTAATTTTTTTAATTTTAATTTTTTATTTTTGTGCCTGTGTAAACGATGAGTAGTAAAATAATGCTAAGATTTTCAACATAGTATTTTGTTCAATTGGAAAGTGAATATCGTTGGTGCATTTAGGAGGTCAAAATTTAAAATTCCCAGTAATTTTCAAAAGCGCCAAGAAAAAGAAAACTAAGGAAAATTCATAAAAATTAATTTAAAATCGATTTTTCACAAAATTGAATTTGGTTTTTAGGTGTAACTTTAAAAACAATGACTGTAAATACATGAAATTTTCACTGGTTGTTTACCTTTGCATTTTCTATAAACGATAAAATTTTCAAAATATTTTGATTTATTTTGAACTGTTTAGGGACATTTTCATTTTCCATTTTTTTAAAATTTTTTTTTTTTTAAATATCAAAAAAATTGTATTTGTTGGTTAAAAAAGCTTGCAAATTGAATAGGATACTCCTAAGTCCTAGTATATTGTTGCAAAGGTAGATGAAAAATATTAAAAATCCTTAGTCACAGTTTTTTTTATAAGCATTTAAAGTTCAAAAATTGACAAAATATGAAAAATCACGAAAATTAGCAAGAATTCGTAAATATTTTTCTTTTTAAATCTAAGATTTTAAAATGTAATACAAGATTCCTTATAAGATTATCTACATTTATCAAAAAAAAAAAAAATGTCTATATGAAAGTCAAATTAAATTTTTATGAGCGTTTGAAATTCAAATTTTTACAACATTGGATATTCACTCGATTTCTTAAATAACAATTTCCTTATTTTGTTGTAATTCAAAAACGAATAAGTGTATATACGTGAAAATTTCACCGAATGTTTATTTTAGCAGTTCCTATATGCCATACAATTTTGAAAATATTTTGACTCTTTTTGAACTGTTTACGGACATTTACAGTTTTCAATTTTTTTAGTTTTTTTTTCTATAAATATCAATAAGTTTTATCTGTTGGGCTAAAAAGTGTAAACATTTAATAGAAGGCTCCTGATATATTGTTTCAATATCAATTGAAAAATATTAAAAATTCATTGGCACATTTTTTTTTTTATAAGTATTTAAAGATCGAATTTTGACAACATTTATCAAATTTAAAATTGAATAATTATTTTGTAGTTAAAAATTTATAAAATGTTCAACTTTTATATCTAAGGATTGGAAATTTGAAACAAGATTCCACGTAAGTAATTAATTCTGTTACCAAAAAATCTAAAAAATAGATAAGCACAGTTTATTTTGATAGTCATTTTAAGTTCAAATTTGGACTAAACTACATAAAAAACCTAGAATAACTATTTTAGTTATTTTGTTGTGATTGTATAATATTATTCGTGGGTACTTGAAACTTCTAAAATACACTATTATCTATCTATGATAGTATCAGGGTTTGTTGTTGATGTATAACGCGTTATTATTACCTAATGGATATTGTGATATGATTAATTTGGAATTTATTATAGGTCAATTTTTTTTAATACCATAGATAAGTATATAATATGTCTTATACCTAGAAGGACATACCGTCTCCACTCAGAATCGTTTTTCTTAAACAATGATATTATATCATTGAATTCAAATTTAATACCATACATTATACAGTGACCCACTTGTAACCTACTGTACAGCAGAGCACTCTTTTTCTATATTAACTTAACTTGACGAGTTAAAAAAAGAAATAGTTAACTTGCCCAGCCTTGCAATTTATACATTTAAATTGCTTGATGAATGTGACGGGATATTATTAGGTGCGGTGTTTTGGAATGTTTAGATCGACATTAAGTGTTACTATTTTTCACTAAATTGTGCTTATCCTAATTTTGTCATTTACATAGTAAAATAAAAATATATCAAAACACTCAACGCGTTTCGTAACAAAACTATTTGAATACAATAAATTGTAGAAATGCAGGTGGACGAATGATTTATTATGTACCTAAGTTGTGTTGTGATGTTATATTTTACCTCGCAGACGAAATGCATAAAACGTAAATGAATACAATTCTCAAGGCCCAAACGTAACACTCGAAACCAAGTAGAATAAATTACTACTATTTCGAAAATCATTTATTTCCACTATACCGTCACATTGATCTCCTACATCATATTATTTCCGTCTGGTCAAACTAAGGTCGTTATAACAACATGTGTTGTTTGCAGCGCAGAGTAGTTCACTCGACATCTGAATTCATCAAAATAATTAACGTTTTCAAACTTTTTATCAAAAAAATATTATTATAATCGCGGTTCCGATCAATTAGTATTTAAATTTAATAAATTTCCCAAACTCATTCCGAGAACAACAGTATAGCTGTGTCGCATAATTATTATTATCGTTCTAAGCTCATCTACCTATACCTACACACAAAAAAAAATACACACAATACAATATAACCATATAGGTACGCGTTTGAGCATTATTGTTTTACACAAACCGATTATAACGTGATATGGAGGCAGGTACACACGTCATTATACTGCAGCATATTTAATAATTACCTGGACAAGTAAAGCTAGTCTGATTGATCCGATGAAAATATAAACTCTCGACAAAATATAGACCCTGTCGCCGTCGTCGTTATCGTACGGAAACTATTAGATGTATCATCGTCACAATACCTATGACGTATATATATATAATAATATATAAAATATATATATATACGAAGTATAATTCCGTCTATATTCTAAATGAGACGCATATAACCCCGAGCCGCGCCGGTCTAGCTGCTTATTTGTGAATCATTACTGCAGTTATTTCGTTTCATGTCGTTAAAAATTGCTCCATTCCAGCTATCGTTCCTTCCTCTTGTTATATTATTATTATTATTATTATTATTATTATTATTATTATCCTACCCTGTCAACTATATATAATATAATGTGCCCAAAATAATTTCACCGGCCCCGCGCCTTCGTCCCTGCACATCCCATTCGCTATTTATTTTTCTTTCATTTACGCTCAAATAGCCCTAATCTATTACCTTTTTTTCTTCTTATTCAATTTCAAACCTTAAAGCTTTCGTGCCACCGAACCGTTTCCGACGAGACCGTCTCTCTAGAGTTTAGTATTATATGAAAATCTATACACAGATATACAATGTGCATGTATAACAATATATTATTATATTATTATACATTTGTTCAGATATTCCCAATCCCCAAAACTATAAAATAAATAATAGGTAATATCTTTTATTTCAAAATCGATATTTTAAATTTATTAGAACACTCGCGGATAAAAAGAATACTCGAAGATATGCCTTTAATATAATATTTTATATAATATGTGTATATTTTGTATCGGGTATATTATTATAAATTATTATGAATGATATGCGACAATATTTGTTGAGCATAATATATTATTATCTTATATAATATCGTGTATTGCATATCATATTTGATTAAATATAAAATTTTATTGGATCTCGAGGAAACTTTCGAATGTTACAAACGAATCTAGATATTATATACAATTTTAATTTTATAAATTGGTATAGTACCTACGCTAAAATCGTTTTGTACGGATTGGAAAAACGTATACCTACATTTAAATATAAAAAAAATACCATGTCAACTCCGGGCACACTCATGTTAATAACTATATTTTAACTGGTAGTAAACTCGATCAATACATTTTAATAATTAGTTGTTCTAATATTATTAAGTGTTTTTATTTTTAAATGAATTCAATAATTTAATTTATTTACAAACCATATATATTAAACACTACCTGATTAAGAGAAATATAGTATAAAGTAATACCGATCGAAACTATAACGTAATCGAAAAATAGTTGTCATACGGACAAATTAAAAATATATTGAATGTGAATCAATATCATATTTAATCAAACAGTAGGTAAACTTAATTTTATTACGGAACAAATTATCATTCGAGTAAAAATTAATTAAAGCACGCATACACATTGTTACCGATGTATTTACTTTGATAAGTTCCAATAAAAGTGATAATGTTTTATATACAACCACGTGTATAGAGGTCTCTATGTGCAATATACCTATATACAATGCATAATAATTACGAATGTACAACCTTTGAGACATTTCAGGTCTGAAACTATCTTGTATTAATTAATAAAGTTTCAAAAGAGAACCCGCACTGATAAACACAAAGTTTAATTATTTAATTTTTAATTTTTAACTTTAAACATCTGTGCAGTATGGTTCCATGTGTTTAAAGTAATAATAATATTTCGCTGGTTGGTTTGCGTTAGACGTCAAAATAACATCTTTTTAGATGACCACATCTACCCGCGATGATGTCAAAAAAATCGAAACAACCATTCAAGTACAGTGAAATCTTGGAATGTCGGACATTATCGGTCACCAGGGTTTCGTCCTCGGTTTCCGTTTTCAGATGAGGTACATTTTTGAAGTGAATCAAGAGTCAATAATATAATGTTGTTAATAATGATAACAATGATTAATATTTTTTTCCCGCTTGCGTATTACGTTTGTGACTTACGGACTCCTCGACCACTGAACGATGATACATTTTACACACGGTAATGCACGTCATCATACGAGTAACATATTTGCTTATTTTTCATCTCGGAATTCAACCCCCGAAATGTTGGCTCGAGCATTGTTTCGGCTCACGAAAATTGAATATTATATTTTGTTCATACATTATAATAGGGCTGCCGTAGGAAAACAAAATAGTTATAATGATTGTTTTTTTTTTTTTTTTTTTCAGGGAAACTCGATACAAAATAATATATAGGTGCAGGTGGGGATTTATTTGGAAAAACTCTCTTATTCTCTAGCTATATCTCGCCGGCACCGGAGCAGGCCGCTTAAAAATTATATTAATATCATATTATAATATACTAAAACAGGTGTCCGCTGTTCGGGGGTTTGCCCAAATGTACACATTTCCGACAAAAAAAAAAATTGAGCTATCGAGAGGTGTCCGTTTGGAGACAGGTTTTGCCATGCTCGTTTAATATATGACATTAATATCGTACACGGGCCGAAACCGTTGCAACGACTCGGAATTTCCCGCGAACGAATTGTAATTAATGTTTCGCCGTCATTCGTCGGTAGGTGGGTAATGGATGTTGACAATAGGTAAATAATAATGTATTATGTTACCATCTGCATCAAACGCATAGTTTCCAGAAGCACAACTTGCGTACGTTTTACCACGTGAAACAATAACAAACTTCGCTATCCGTGTCGAGGTGCAGCGGTTGCACTGCGAGTCGTATAACGAGTTACAAATCACTTTGCCCCCCCTTCAACGTGGGTTTGACCGCCGTTGAAGCTGTTTTCGGTAAAGTGTGGCCAGAGGCTATATAGTATAGTGTATACGTCCTGTATTACGACGACGACTACGATAATTATTATACGAGTCGCACGGTTTCTACACCAAATTATATAATATTACGATAATGTGATGAATTTAATGCACGGAACAACATTAAAAATTGTAGAAAAAATGCAGTTAAAATGCAAAAAAAATGCAATATAAAATTCCAAAAACTATAGCATAAAATTCACTTAAAATGGTTTTTAATTTAGTTTTTATATTTATATTGATATTATAGGATATTAATTTATTATACATTATAAGTACATTACATTTTACATGCATAGAAATATATTTATTTAATAAAAAAAAATAATAATAAAAATGTATACTGAATTTGAATTTTTTATAACCCTATTTAAAAAATGTCAATTCACGGAATTCGATTAAAAATACCAGGAAAAGAACTAAAAAAGGAAAATATGACCTAAAAATACAAATAAAAGGCAAAATAAAAGTTTCATAAATGTATTCCTAGTTACAAAATTCGAATTATGTAACTACATTTCAGAATCACCAAAATAAATACACTTTCCTATAAATGTACAGCCCTAGTGATAATAATTATAACGATAAAATTGTAATATAATATAGGGTGATTATTTGATAAATAACAGTAAACACTAGTAGTATCGAAATATTATTATTATAATAAACGCCGTCGAAAAGTAATTTTTTTTTTAAATTTTTACATAACAGTCATTAAGAAACAATATTTTTGAATAAAAATTATATTATTTTTGCTACTTTTATAAAATTAAATAAATATAGAATATATTATATTATGTTAATAAATTAATATTTTTTCTCATCACCTTTAATGTCTTTACCCATGTGAGTTACAGCATCATACATTTTTTTGATTTCATATTCTGCAACAGAGTAATATATTTTTCAGAATTTCTATGTACAGAAATCGAAGTTTGTAAGAGTTGTATTATAACTTATAATTATTCAAATTTTAGATAACTAGACTGGAAAGGCACCACCCACAGTTTGAGTATTCTCAAAATTATAATTATTAACTGCTCACGTTCAACATTTGACTGTTATACATAAAATTCTCTACATAAATATTCAGATTCCAGAGTACGAAATTAAAAACGTATGTCATTAAAAATAACTTCAGAAATTGGTGAAACATAAAAAATTGTTACAATTACATTGTACTTCAAATGATAATAATCGTATATGAAAATATATTTTTTAAAACGTCTATGCTTTTCGATTTTATAATGAGTGCTTACTGTTGAAAAAATCCTCCAGTTTAACGTTACTATAATGATGAAAATATAAAGTCGCAGGTCATCAAAACGTATTGCAATGAGTTTCCTATAAGTACGTCCCTCAGTCCCTATGTCTTTGTATCGTCGTTATAGATGAAGTAAATACTAATCTTATCATTCATATGTATTTTGTACTAAAAGCCCTCTTACGTTCAGAGTATCTTTATAATGTCACGTAAATCTACTATATAAATGCGTTGTTTTTTCAACATTAACCAAAAAAAAAATTTTGGATTAAATGGTGTATAGACTAAAAAAAAATAATTGTGTATTATGAAATTTACCATGACCTTTTGGAATCGGATTGGTTTTAATTTTAATTAGTTTCAAATTAAAAGTGAGTAAAATCTGAAAAAGTTAAACTAAGTTATTTATTTTTATTATTGTTACCGAGCAAAACCACTATAACAGATGGCGTTCGTCTAAAAAAATCTTGTATTTTGATGTGGATTATTATATGTTAATCTGTAAAAATATGTGTAGGTACCAATGTCAGAAGAAAGAGGCATGTCTGACATTTACGATTTACCAGTGTATAAAAAATTAGTTCATTTTAAAATAATGTACTAAGTAGGTACCTTGGCACCTTACACCTAGTTGATCGTTTATCATAATTCATAAACCATAATATTCCAAAATAATAATTTTTCTAAATTTAAGAAATACAAATTACTACAACTATATTATCGTTTTCAGAAAAATCAAAATCTCGACTTAGCTCTAACTTAGCGTCGATTCGTCCTAAGTCCTAATTATTTTTTTTCTTGTTGTTGTTATTTATATTTATTAAAAATCAACTACTAATCTTAAAAACATCAAAAGCTGTACACTGCAGAAATTTTATAAAAGCTAAAAAAAATGAATGTATTGCCATCAAATTGGAAATTTTTTTCCAAAATAAGTCACTGTGTTGGAGAACTCGCAGAAAAAAATGTCATATTGATTTGACACGGAGATATTTAAAGGCGGTGCGAGATTTTCGGGATAATAATATATATACTGCAGCATTGCCAGCTGCAGTAGTCCGCGATAGCTCGTCGACTATACTCCCTGTCAAATTGCACTTGTTTTCAATCGGCGTTATAATAGATTCTCTCGACGACCGCTACGACGAGAAGGATAAAATACAACGTGGTGTGATGAATATTTTCTACGCTAAAAAAAATTGAATATGCCGTCAAATTGGAATTTTCTTCGAGATAACTCACTGTTTTGGAGAACCCGCAGAAAAATGTCATATTGATTTGTCACGGAGATTTTCGGGATAATAATATATATAGTGCACACCATAGCTGCAGTAGACCGCGATGGCTCGTCGACGCTACTTCCCGTCAAATTGCACTTTTTTTCAATCGGCGTAATAATAGATTCTCGACGACGATGACAAGAAGGAGAAAAAAAAACAACGTGGTGTGATGAATATTATTTTCTACGCACAAAAAACACCGGTCGATGTGGAAATATGGCGTCGCTGGCTGCGACGTTGTAATCGATTCCGACGTGAAAACGTGTTATCCTTCTGTACAAAGTTTGTAAAGTCTGTCGACCCAATCTTCAAAGACGGAAAGACGTGAAAAGGCGACGGACGCCAACACGCCGAAACCTACAACTTGCAGGCGCGAGGTGAAGGAGAATTTTATATTTCCCACACGTAACGAACCTTGAAAAGCATTTTTTAAGCTAAATAATTTAAATAATTTGTTTTTCCCTTTTTATTTTTTCATTTCACTATTGCATTTATCCCCCACACTCGCGTAAACTTTAAATTCGGAGACCGGTCGGAATTAAACGTTAATTAAAATATTAGTTAGAAGAATTAAACAAAAATTATTTTACTTTTAGGTAAGTACTTCCTCTTATAATACTCACCATTATCACTATAGTAGGTGCATACCAACACGCAATACGGACTATTGTATACGTATATTTACATCTCGTATAATTTAAAAAATAATATATTATGTAACGTATACGTTAGAACGTGACTAGAAAGTAGAAATAGTTGGGTTTTTAAAATATCTTTTAAAAACATGTATACAACCTATATAGGTAGGAGGGCATTACATTTTCAATTAATACTGCAATTATTATTATTGTATAATAATTATAATATTAATAGTACCATAATAAATTATCAGAAATCTCAACGATTCTAATGTAAGATTCATACAAACATAATATAATTATAATTAATTGTAAGTAAAACATTGTGACTATACAGTATTATGAGTTAAGCATAGTTTGTACACAATACATTATTTCAGAGAACACTATATGTTTATTTAATTATTTTCACATATGACAGTTTCTCAAAAACATAAGAAAAATATGGAAGTTCGTGATAAATAGTTTGAATAGTTTATAGTATATAAAGCCATCATACATCGAATGTAATGTAGGTACATAGAATATTACTTAACAAAATAAAGACAGAAAAAAATTACTTCATTGTATATTACATATATAATACATTCATGCTTTTAGTGACGATTCCTCACCCTTCATGCACGTGTTCCTCAAACAACCATAACCCCCCAAAATGTTTAATGGCCATAGTTTCCGATGTTTAAGATCAATAAAAATTCATGTTCAGAAAATGATAGATTATTATAATCGTACTTGATTTGACAATATATTTTTTTTAATCAAATCAAGTCTTATATAAATTATAATATACCATTTTTTTTTTAAAAAGTCTTTATTAAAAACCTAATTGGCATAGTTTAATAAAAAACAGACGGCTAACATCAACTTAAATATAACCTTGAAATATTATTTTGAAAATCATCGTTAAAAATAAATGAGGAAAAATATTTTTTTTAATATTATTTGTTTTCTAAGCAATAAAAAAAATTATGTTTGTAGCATATTACAAAATAGTAAAAATATTAAGTTAGCTTCGCTTGACATTCTTTTATATTCTATATTGATTTTAGATTTAGATTATCAAATAAATAATAAAAAGCATGTATAATTTTTGGCTTATCATCATTTAAGACTAACCATTCTAGACTTAATTATAATAAAAATTCGTTTGAAGGAGACCAATCAACCATAATAGAAAAAATATCATCAGTTTTAATTAAAATTTATATTCTAGGTAAATGTGATAGTTAATAATGTTTTTTTTTTAATTTTTATAACTATAAAAATTTAAAAATAATGATTATTTTTTTTTTATCTCCATAATATATCTGCACTTCCTTTTTTTTTTATTTTAAAATAGACTTTCGAATTTAAAAACTCTCTAATGATTTCATTAGCAAAAAACCATAAAAGGTAGTAGGTAAAATCTGTTTATAACGAACTGGCGAATAGTCAAGAAATCAGTTACCAACCTATAATAATTGGTTATCATTTATCAATAATCGTACAAAGGACCAACTAAAAATTAATTCAATAAAATGGTTGATTAGATTCTGCTTAATACATAAAATAGGCAAAATGTTTATTATAAATTATAATGAATACATACTGTGCATATTAGGTATATCCAAACATTTAATCGAATATACTTAATTAGAAATAAAATAGCAAAGTCAAGTTTATAGCTTACTTCCTCAAAGACATAATCACTGGAGTTTATTCACTATTTTCACTATAAAAAACAAGATTTTTAGAAAAAATGAATTATTCATCTGAAGTAATAGGTAGGTATAACTATTTAAAAAAATCATAAAACAATTATCGATTACCTAAAAGATTACTACTTTAAGTTATCGTTGTAAGTACCTATTGATTTTGGAGGTTAAGATTTTTTTCCAAATTTATTTAGAGGTTCGAGTGCCCGTCACCAAAATTCGATCGTATTGTAATTTAAATTTTACCTAGGTATGTAAAAATTGTTTATTAAAACTTTTTACCATAACAACTATTAAATATCTTGAAATATGAGTTAAAATATTCTATAAAAAAAAAAACTAGCGATTGATTATCTTTAACTGATGGCTGAGGAAGTCTACTAATGACATTGAAAATAAAAATTAACCAATTCGTGATTTAATAATATTATGAAAATAATCGATAAAAATAAGGCTAATAAGGAGCAAAAATCTCGAACATTTGGTAGGTTATAGGCAGATATTATGGACAGATTAACACAAATAGAAAAGATTTAAAAAAGATTCGATGGGTGATTGTCAAAAAATGTGGTAAGGAAAAAAAACAAAATATGATAAATGTTTCATGTTTGTACCTACGCAACTATATTATATACATTCAAACGAGCACCAATATTTGGTCGATCACATAATATTTAAATCGTCAGTAGTTTTTAAATAAAAAAAAAATGCAAAGTCGGTCCGAGTGTATTATAATATAGTCCAGTAATAGTACCTACCGAACAAACTAATAATATTCGCTCTTTTACACACATAAAAATAAAGTAGTTGATTTAACTTCAAATTACAATGTTCAATATCTATATTAGTTAAATCAACTGCATAGTCATTTATATCAACCACAATAATACGTTATATAATAGTGTTGAGAAATTATAATAATTCATAACAACACCCAAGGTTAGTTGAATTTAGGAAGTTGTAGATATTCAATATAATAATATATTACCTGAAGTTGAATTGAAAAAATAGAGTACCTATGTTGTCTTATAGGTAACATGAAATCGATTCATTGTGGACTAATTGTTTCTACTCCGAAATACTGTTAAAATGAATAATTCGGTGTGTTATTTTTGTCCTTCTTTGTTTTGTTCTAAAACAACGGCTTTTTTCAGGAATTTTCAAAGGGGAAGAGAAATGTATCCCTCCATGGCCATTGTTTTAATTTATACTAATAACGATGTACCAGCTATATTATAACATAATAAATATACACCTATGATCTAAATATAATAATACAAATAATATCCAACATGACAAAACCGCTTGAACAAAACATTTAGGTAGGTACACTACTTATTCGTAGAAGCATAACAAATACATATTATGTACATAATATTATGTCGTGCAAATCGTCCATAATATTAATTGACTCTTAACAATAATAAAAAAAAAAATGAATTCGTTTCATAGTTCCGAACATTTTCAACTGTAGAGTAATAATACAATATTAGGTACACATAATATTATACCGTAGCATTTTTTTCTTTTCAGCGAAATGTATTGCAACAAGCAAAATAATTAACGGAAACGTTACCTATTGCATAATAATAATTAAATTTCAACCGAAAATCAATTAATTACATAAATTCATACAAAGGTTCAATAACGCATGGAAGTTATTTTTACAACCTTTTGTTTGATTCAACCCACAACCCTCGTAATTAGTTACATGTTTAATATTGTAATACAATTGTTAGAGTAAATGTTAGTTTTGTGGACATTAAAAACGAAATATATTGATTGCCGCTAAAAAAGTTTATTTTGCCAGACAAAGGTGGAGAATACGATTGCCGGAAATAAGAATATAAAATATAAAACTGTGTTCCGTTAAAAGTTTCGAAAAGTTGTTTTCTCATTTCGCCACACAGAAATAGAATATTGAAATGTTTGCTTATCGTAGTCCAATATATTAATATTATATAACATAAGGCCCTGAGCCTCACCCTTTTTGCTCACATTTGGATGCCTCGCACTTGGAAAAAGTGGTAAAATTGGCTTTGAAAATCATAATGACGGCCCTGTCAGAACAACATTGCTCCCGGTGTTAATTTGTCGTCACAAATCCCAATAGCGTTTTTAATTATTAATAATCTCGTTATCAAGAACGTATGAACGGAAAATGGAGGGATACTATTCAGACAACACTATCAACATTTGCCCCGAAAACATTGTAATGATTTCTAGTTCAGAAACTATTTAAGTACTCATGTCTACATTGATCAAGCAAAATATCTTTGGAGCATTTCTAAAATATGTAATTTACATTTACTCTGAAGAATAGTACGTACGACAAACATTGGCAATATAAATATTGTTAAAATAATTGTTCTTACCTATAATAATACGTCTCCCGTTGAATACACAGACTATGACACCGATATAATAATATATATAAATAATGTAATATGTTTTTAAATATCTGAATTATTAAATTCAATCAACACTTATATAGACTAATTAATGTTTTTATTTACTCTATGTAAGGTAGTCGAGATCAAATTTGTTCGCATCAAATGTGAATATCAAAGGGCAGACCTGTGTTTTTAATTGCTTTTTTACGATATGGTTTTATTTATTTATTTTGCGTTAAATTCTAAAAAAAACAACAACAACAACAATTCTTAAGTTTATTTCTCTCCACTGCCGTTTGCATTGTTTGTAAAACGTTCTGTACATTTCTTTTGACATAACGCCAGCAAAGATGCTAATTTCCTGTTGTGATCGTAGATTGCGTTTTGAGTCTGGCTAATTTACAAATATTTTGGCAGTCACATTTTTTACCCAAAGCACTTTGATGTCGAATAACGAATTAGCGTTCTCTGGTTCGTACGTTTTTATTCCATTATTTAAATTTAAATATTCATTTCGGTGTACAACGTATTACATACAATACACAGCGACAAATTACTTTTGTTTGACAGTGTTTTTAAAAAACGAACCATAACAAACACAAACACGATAACTAGACTGCAGTGTACGTTATACACATTTTTTTTTACAATGTTACAATATGATACGACAAAATGTATTATTGTCCGTTTATTTTGTACAATGTTGTCAATGTAGAATAATATTGAAATCCAATCTATGTATATTATTTTCAACTTATAATATAGACGATAACATTGACTAGAGCTGGTTAAACTATAGGTAGTAGGTAGTTAAGTTTAAATTCACAGTTATCATGCCAGCGAGGCGTTGATTTAAGTGGGAATTGAGTTTTTTTCTGAGTGCTTAATAAACACTACTTTTTGAGCATAAACTTCGTTTCAAATACCAAAGAAAAAACTTTCATTTTGCATTTTTCATAACATATTGAGTATATCTTAAAAAAATATATAACATTGAATAACAATAATTTAAAATAAACTATCAAACCAAATAAAAAATAATAATAATAATTTATTTTGCTTCATATAATTAATTCGATTACGTATTATGTTTTTAACTTTGTACCATACGAAATTGGCGGCGACTGCACAACAGTCTGACAAACGATATGTAATATACAAGTAAGAACCCATACTTTATGATAATATAATATAGATAGGTCGTTATATTTATGACTTGTATCGATCGCAATAACACCAAACATTTGTAGTATTTGAATTTAGATATTATTCGAATAGTTCAAATATAATTTTGTTTAATCATTTTTATTGCAAAATTTTAATAATATACAATCTATATCTAAGACATAATGAGTATATGTGCGATAAGAATGAAATAAATAAAACATGATTTACATAATTTGGGGAAAGAAACCACCCACTGATGACACTTTCGACTTGGGATAATATAATATTAAAAACCATATTGGCAACGTTTCATGTTTCGTAATATTATATTATAGTGCATTAAATCGTATTTTTAAAAGGCATTTTTCTTGTTTTTCAGACATTTAAATTCGCGCAATATACATTTCAGGAATCAATATAAGTACTCGTTTTCGAATTCGTTACACGTTTTCCATTTAGTTTTCTATGTATGTATCGATATCTCGAGCACAACAGCGTACAATCGTGACCTTACAGTAACGTTAAACATAAAGTAAAATCATTCTAAGAGTCGGTTGGGTCTCAAAAAATAAAAAACCATCAATTATTTTCAGTCCTATAAAACTTTGTCTTTATGTCAATTTAATTTTTTTCTGGATTCAAAATATATTTGTATGCGCGCAAACACTTTTAGTTTATTATTTAATTTTTTACCACAAAATGTTGTAGTGTATGGTTTATTCAAATTATATGTATATTAGGTAGACCGTGTACAAAACTTTACAGTGTATTTCGTACGATACAAAGGTATATTATTTTTTTTACTGGTTTAAAAATAAAAGAGTAGGTATACGTGTGCTTGTTTATTTTTTTACAAAAGGAACCAAAACAATTGTGCGCGGCATAAACCAATTATCACATGCACAAAATAATAATATAATGTTATACATCAAACATAATATTATTATTGTATAACTTACTAAAATATTTTTTTTTATTTTACATTTGGTTGAAGTTCTATCAGTTGGTTTGCGTTGCAAGTGGCCCAGCGTGGTCTCTACAATCACAGTCGGCATGAATAATATTATTTTGAGACAAAAACTTTCTGTTCTGTCTCTATAATATGCATGTAATAGTAATATCAAACGATAATAATATGGTATACCAATAGAAACTCTTTATCAAACGGTCGGTATATAACAGTGCTTCGATTCCTGTTGGCTTATTTTTGAACAAAAGTCTAACGTTGTGGCCTCGGTTTTAATGTTTTTATTCTTTTGGCAATAAATAAATAACATTATACTATTGCTGAAGGTTTTTGCGTTTTACTGTGGATACATTATAATAATATGCTAAATACGTCTTACCCATTATTCAAGATGAATTATTGTACAGTGTACACCAGCTATGGGTTAAGTACAAATAAAAAAGTGAATATTTATATTTATATACACATTATATATTAATATGTACTATGTATAAGTATATGACGTGTACTTACATGTGTAATCAAGGTACTTACGTAGAATTTTTTAAGCTGTAACTTTAAGGTAAACGACTTTGATGACTTACCTATTAAATTGATACTCTTTGGATCATACTGCACATATATCGATAGAGCGTACATATATCTACATAGACCTTTTGAACATCTCCAATAAACTTAAATAAATCTTAATAATAAATATATTATATTATGAGCAACGTATCTGTATATATCCATCATTCGAATTTATAAAACAACATGGCGGCGTACCTAAATATTAAACTTAATGTTTATTCTTAATCAGCGCATTGCCCCAGCAGAATTTAAAGTGCGCGTCGTACGCATCTTTTTGGTGTTAGTTTTTTAAGCCTTTACGCTTAATGCACACAAATCGATTGACTAAAAAGTTTTTCTCACGAAAAACTATACAACGCTTTTCGGGCGCCTATTTTTAGTTTTATAACTTCATTGGATTAGTAAATTTACCTTTTAATCCGGTTTACCCACAGAGACGCATAATTTTCAATTAACTTCTACATGTTTTAATAAACGAAAATTTAGAACCTTTTTGTATAAAATCAATTCATACGAAAGAGAAAAAAAAATTCAATTCAATTTAAATGTTCCCAGCTAATAAACACGAACTCGTCATCAAATGAATCTGTCGTTATGTAACTTTTTTTTATTATTGTTCAACGAAACTTTACATAATATATGCAATCTGTATTTACATGTTATGAAATAAGTAAATTTGATGAGATTTGATTGAAGGAATAGGGGGAAGTCACCCCGTGTTATGTAACTTATGTGTATCTATATATTTTAATGGATCGTATTTTATTAGATTAGTCGTTTTGTTCTGTTTATCTGTAGAAAAAAAAATATTTGATTATTAATATTGCAATATTTGTCTAATTCATACTCCGTGACTGCATAGTATATATTAAGACAAATGTAGGCATAGGGGTAAATAGTGTTTCAAATTTGGGGGGCTGTAGATTCAGGTCTATACTTGATACTTGTATGATACTTTTAAATTATAGTAGTGAAATCATTAGTTTTTGAGTGGGGGTATAGACCTAAGCACCGCCTGCCCCCCCCTATTTTCACCTATTGTTGTAGGTAATATAAGTTAACCTGCAATAATATTAATGTCACTTGATGCATAATATTATATTTGAAGTATTTTTCGTGTAGTTTTATCGATTATTTTATTTAATATTATAATATTATGGTGTGGACAGTCACGTGTTGTATGGCCAAAATTTGAAAGGAGCTTTTTGCTTGATGTACAAAATATGTCCGCCGGGACCGCTGTGAAACGACAAAACGGCCGTTTATGATTTTTTTCCGAATCCGTCCACGTTTTTCTTCAGAGCTCTTATGGAATATAACTGAATTAGATGTTTAAATTAAACTGTCAATGGCCGAGGACACGAAGAAAATTCGAATATTTAATTTCGACCGGGTGTTCACGAAATATTCCGTCACAGACTACAACGAACGTATTTTTTGTCCAGTTTTTTTCTAAAGAGGGCCCCATTTCAATTCCGTTGTATATATTCCCAGAACAATAATAATAAACGTTCATGGTAAAAGAAAAAAACCTGAAACAAAATTCACAAAATAATATTTTTAAAGTTTTATATATTGAATTTTTGTAGGTAGAACTATCGTCGAGTGCCGATGAACAATTACAATATTGTCCACCCTTTTCGACAAACATACACACCTTGTCTAACAGGCACAAGGGCCGCAATATCCAAAACATATCTTCAATATATAAAAAATGATTAAACAATTTTAAAAAGTTATCGTCTGTTTTAGAGATAAGCCAAAAATATTCTTCCTTTTTAAATATATAGTCACTAAATATTACAATATTATACCTACCTATCTATACTGCTCCTAATGGCAATAATATTGTTGGCAGTTGTGTCATTTTCCAAAACGTATCTCCGTGCCTCTTCTAATGGAGTTGACCTCTGAATTAATTCAACATCGTCTCGATGTGAATAACGGCCAGTCTGCGTAAGTGCCTCGAGTGTCCTCCTCTAGATAAAGTGATTTCATGCTCGCCCCTGTGTTTGCTTTAATATGTAATGAATTTAATAAAGTTCTGATTTTTCACATTTATAAGTACACTCGAGGACCGTGTTTTCGAATTAAAAAATTGTTATACCAATATTAAGGATTGGTCTGTGTTGATTGAAACTTTTTTTTATGAGTACCAACTTTGTTTACTGTACATTTTTATGATCAGATGATTTTTTTTCAAAAACATTAATGTTTCTCATTCTAAGCTCGAACGAGACTTTTAGTAGATTGTAAATTATATAATGTTATTAGATTAATATTAATTACTAGCTGATCCCGTGCACTTCGGTTCCCGTTAAATGGACCAACTCTATATGACATATATGAATAAAACTTTTTTCAATTGTATGGTGTTCAAAATGTACCTTAACTTTTCCGTTGCCCGGAATAAAATTTCTGATTCGCAGCAGTACATTATCAGGTAGGAAATCAGATTGCTAATATCAGATGAATAAAAAAAACCATTTTTAATTTAACCATTTTTAAATTAGCCTATCTTCTTTCCAGAGGTCTAATCTACACACAAACATTCATTTTTATATATATATATATATATATATATATATATATATATTGACAAAAAATAATAATACAAATCAACAAACATATACCAATTAACCAATAGCAACCAATATATCGTCGGACTAACTCGCAAAAGTCGTATCTCCATTTTTTGTCATTTTGGGATTATTTACTCATAAAATAAAGAAAAAAAAACTGCGTCTGTTGATACAATCAAATTTCCGATTTCATAATATTATCCTCCATGAAATTGATAATTAGAAATCGTCGTATCTCCAATTTATAATATGGCCGTAAAACGTTTTTTTCTTCTCCTGAACAATTTGTAATTTTGGACATACGACCTTTGAGAATTAGGCCGACGATATAATACACTGTTGTATTTAAAAATTATAAAATTATAATATTTTTTTATTATTTTCTTAAAATTTTCTTTCGTAAGAACCATCCTAGTACTTCAAGGGATATTATAAAAAAAAGAATTAGCGAAATCGGTTCAGTTGCTCTCGAGATTTGCGCTTAGCAGCACATTCAGCGATTCATTTTTATATTATAGAGAATAAACAAATTATTATAATTTTCAAATCATCATAGCCAATAAATCATTCAAACATAATACAATTGTCGTGAACCTATTATTCTTATTACACATAATTAAATAGGTAAAAATTTGCCGGTTTAAATTTTTATATTTAGTATAAAAAGTATCAGAAGAATAGTCTGCTTAAGAATTTTAAATAAAAAATGTATATGTTACGGACCGAATATGTCCCTAAAATTTTGGTTTGTAATGAGTTCAAAATATATAGCAGTAAAGATAATATTAAAACGTACGTATAAAAACGTTACTACTAGTCGAAACGACGAGTGTTTGCTTTTTAAATAATCGTCCAGTATAACCTAACCTACGAGCTACGGTAACACTGGGATTCCCAACCTCTATGCCGCAGCACAAAAGTGTGCAGTGAAATTCTTCAAGTGTGCCTTTTAATTCGTGTCCAATTGAGTGTAGCTGGTATAAGCATCAAGTAACAGTTTAATTTCAAAAGTTATACACAAATATGCTGATGATTATTTATGCTAAGGTTTTATACGGAATGACTATAGATATTTTTTACTGTCGTTTACCTATTTTTATCGTCGAAAAATAATATATATATTTATTTATTTGCGTGTGCCGCCGTGAAAATGTGTTAAAAGACAAATGCGGAGCCGAGTAAAATAGATCGGAAACCACTGACCTAATATCTAACTATTAACGCGATTCGTTGCATATATTATGTGTCGCTTTAAGTGGCTTCCTAAACCAGTCGGATAAACAACATTAGTTTGATTTCACACTCGGAGGGGCACGAGTAAGCGAAAATCCGTATGTTACAATAGCGTTATCACACCCGACACGGCTGTGAACAATAAGATAACAGAAATAATTCGTATAATCATGTCAACTGTAGTGAATTTATGAAATGATTTGATCTCCCCGGCATAGCAGTTTTCCGACTATTTTCATATTTTTACGAAACCGTTTTGCCACATAGGGTGTCACTGACCGAGAAAATCATTAAACGATCACCTTTGGTCTGCTTAAACACTTGATTATACTAATAAGACGTAACAATTACCTCGACGTGATAAGCGTTATTGTACTCTATACATATTAAACTGGAAGGCGTACAATATGTGATAAAATATTTGACGATACACAAACCTTATCTATTCCATTTCTAGAACTCTATTCATAGTAATAATATAATCTATTCTGTTCAGGTTAAGAAACGTAGTCGGTGGCGACTAGTTTTTGTCGATCTATGATCGGGTAAAACCCGTTTGTCACCCAAACCCAGTCTATTATCGGTATATACCAGCCGTGTATGGTACTGTCACGCCCCTGCGCACAAGTTGGCCGCCGACTATACGTTGCTTAACTTGAACAGAGTAAGTATAGTATAATATTTACTTAATAGCCTCTTCGTCGGAATGAACAGAAGAACGCCACCACTCCTCGTGAAATTTTCAAGATTCTATAGATAGTAAGATAGATGATGTCTCATTTCTTTTTATTCCGCAATATCGTTTTTGTAATTTGTCAACATTTTCCGATAATATAGTTTTATGTGTAAATCTATGAACCTTAAGCAGGTTGATGCTTTTCATTCCTCGCTATGTGAATATTTTGAAATCTGTCTCAACCTCTGCTGTAACTCTGTCACGCGTGTTAAACGACAGTAAAAAAATTGTGTTCTGCGTGCAATATTTTCATGTCCCATGTCACCAAAACAAACCGAATACCCACAGTCCTTGTACCTATAAGTCCTACACCATAATTTTTATTGTTAATAAAATAATATTATGTTCTCCATTTTCTTCTTCACTGTCTGAACTTAAAGCTGAGGTCGTTTGGAATTCGGGCGGTAGTATATTATGTCACCTCATATTGAATTCGACCTCGGTGTTAGTTATTTTTTCTTTTTCATTAGAAAAGGGACTAGTATAATTCAATTATAATTGCTAATCACATATGGTAAAATCAAAATGTATATTAAGATATTTTTTATTTTGTTAATCACATAATATTGTGTTTCTACCCATAAACTATATTATGTACCTACGTCATAAGTGATAAGTACATATTATCCAAAAGTGAATCAACGAAATATCTATACACATTTCGTGTTGGGCGTCTTCTTATTCAATCTTCCCGTTGATTCGTTACATTATGCTAAAACGATGTAATATCTTAACATTCAGATCACATGTACAAATAACAATATTTGAACATTTAATAACGGAAAAACTGAAGGTTTTTGGCAGCTTTTTCAATTGAATTATTAAACGGAATATTTTATGAATGTTCAACAAATAACAATGTAGCGGGAAGCGAACAACATTTATAGCATAATGCGTAGTATTGTGTACCTACCAAGTATACGTGCATATTATACAATTTTGTATAAATGTTATAGCAATTTATGTTAACATCATATAAACACAATATTTCAATTTATAAGTGGTTTTTTAAAGCGAGAATAACCGGCTGACGGTAGTGGTATCATTTTATATTTTCAACTTTACTTGAAAATATGAATAATTGTTACATATCAGCTGTATATAAATGTATAATACTAATGTATAATATGTGAATCGGTATAGCGAGTATGCATACGACACAATATGAGTAGGCGTACAGAGTTTATCATTGTATGTATTAAAAATCATAAATCTAGAATAAATTTTAAATAGATTATGACTCGAAACTATAGTTTTAATTCATACACTGTTTAATAGTAAAAAAGTTATGTCGGATAACAGTTTTTTTTTTTTTTTTTGATTGTGAAGCCCGAAAACTATCGCAGTAGGTGAGATGATTCCCGAGACCTGCTTTATGTATTAGTTGATTCCCGGTCATTATTTGATATGTACGAGTTGATTCCAGGGTCATTATATGTCACGGTATACTGGTTATCCCATTACCAGATACCAATTTTTAAAAACAATGTGTTATACATTTTACTAAATTACTACATTTTTTTAATAAGTATTTTTTACCTAAATAATTATTTTTTTTATAATATTTTTTTACCTGCCACATTTTTTTACTAATTATTTTTTATAAAAAAATTAAATGATTTTCAAAATATGAAAAAACTAAAAAGAACAACATTTTTGAGAAACTTGTCAGCCAACCTCCTAGTGGTGTTTCTTGAATTAGGTTGAATAGGCTGAATATTTTATTAAATATTGAAAATAATATAATATAATGACCCGGAAATCAGCTCAACGGTATCAGTGCAGGTAAACAGGTACCCGGGAATCAACTCCTACGCAGCCACAACTATGGCCATTACCTGTTTTTGTTTTGTATAGGGGAGGAAATTGTAGGTTTAGAAAACACGTATGTTTTTGGTTTGGCACATTTTTTATTGGACCCCCTTAGTTATCTACCATGCTAGGGCGGGAGATGGTAGCACTTCTCTCCAGACATCGTGACTTGACCGAAGAAAAATGCCGCCCACGGCTGAGGTTTTGAACCAGCGTCGGTGCGCGTCTTAGACACCTTAGTCCGCTCGGCCACTCCATCCCCTGGATAACATTTATCTAGTATAATAATATCATATGATAAATACGATATTATAGCGTATAATCTATCGAAATAAAAAAAAATAACAGTCGTTCTGCTGTACAGTAGGTTACAATAGGGGGTCACTGTATAATGGATGGTATTAATTTTGAATTCAATGATATAATATCATTGTATAAGAAAAACGATTCTGAGCGGAGACAGTATGTCAGTCTAGATAATATAAGACATATTATACACATATCTATAGTATTAAAAAAAAAATTGTACCTATAATAAATTCAAAATGAATCATAACACAATATCAATTATAGGTACTTATGACATGTTATATATCAACAACAAACCGTGTTACTATCATAGATATATAGCAGTATACTTTAGAACTTTCAAGTAACCACAAATAATATTATATAATCACAACAAAATAACTAAAATAGTTATTCTAGGTTTTTTTATTATGTAATTTAGTTCAAATTTGAAATTAAAATGACTATAAAAATAAACTGTACTTATATATTTTTTAGATTTTTTGGGAACAGAATTAACTACTTACGTGGAATCTTGTTTCAAATGTCCAATCCTTGAATATAAAAGTTGAACATTTTATAAATTTTTAACTACAAAACAATTAAATTTTGTCAAAATTCGATCTTTAAATGCTTATAAAAAAAAATTGTGACTATGTATTTTTAATATTTTTCAACTGCTATTGTAACAAAATCGCTACATGAGAAATCGAGTGAATATCCAATGTTGTAAAAATTTGAATTTCAAACGCTTATAAAAATTTAATTTGACTTTCTTAAGAACTTTTTTTTTTTGATAAAAGTAGACAAACTTAAAAGGAATCTCGTATTACATTTGCATATATTAGATTTAAAAAGAAAATTTTTTAAGAATTCTTAACTAAAAATAATTTGATAATTTTCGTGATTTTTCCATATTTTGTCAAGATTTGAACTTTAAATGCTTATAAAAAAAATCTGTGACTAAGGATTTTTAATATTTTTCAAATGTCAGTGTAACAATACAGTAGGAGCCTTGTATTAAATTTTCAAGTATTTTTACTCAACATATATTTATTGACATTCGTAGAAAAAAAATGAATAAAATTTTAAACTCAAAATGTCCCTAAACAGTTCAAAATGAATCAAAATATTTTGAAAATTTTAACGTTTATAGAAAATGCAAATATAAACGACCAGTGAAAATGTCATGTATCTACGGTCATTTTTTTAAACTTACACCAAAAACCAAAGTCAATTTTGCATAAAAATTCCCGTTTTTCCTTAATTTTTCTTTTGTTTTTCTTGGCGCTTTTGAAAATTACTCTGAATTTTAAATTTTGAACTCCGTAATGCACCAACGATATTCACTTTCCAATCGAGCAAGATACTGAAGTTGAAAATCGAAGATTTATTTCGACTACTTATCGTGTACTCAGACACAAAAAAAAATACTCACATCATTGTAAAATCAATACAGTCATATATCATCCCACTCAGAATCTAAAATGATGGTTCTATTATTATTGGCTATTAATTCTAAATGAAAAGTACCTATTGTTTATAATAATCACTAAATTACTGGCTGGGTTACGAAATCATTATTGTTGAAAAGATAAATAGAAAAAAGGTTTACAAAGATAATAATAATTTCTACTTTAACGAGCACACAATCATATTATAGTTTTGAAAAGTTCTTTTTATGTGCATTTACGTCTGTAGGTATGCAATTTAAATAATGTACTTATACCTTTAAAAGATGAATAAATAAATGTCTATACTTCTAACTACTTTAAAGTTGTAATGATAATAATAATAATAAAAAGCAGAGTAAAATACTTGACAAACATTTTGTTATCATTGGAACACTCTAAATAAAGAGAACACAAAAAAAATTTTATTCACCAGTATAATCTATTTAACATGAAATTATTCATACAAGTATCTTATTCTAAACTAATCGGTAAAGTTCACTTGAAAATAAAATTGATTTATTTTAAGTCATTCATAAAAAAATGTAAAGTCGGCATTTTGAGGGTGCAATGAAATTGAAACAACTTATAAATATATATTTTTTTTAAAACTTAAATAAACGTTTAAGATTGTTGAGGAGTGAGGACTATTATAAATTGACTGAACAGATGTTCCTTATAGATTTTAAGCCATATAAAAATGTAATAAATAATATTTATGCAATCTAATAAAGTTACAATCAGTGTCCTTAATTATATACATTATACATTTCAATTACTAATTATTTTGAATGTCTTTCATAATTAAAAATATTTTTAATTAAACTTATTACTATGATTAGTAAACTAACATTAATTCGAAACATAATAAATGCAATTTTAAAAATGTTATACAAAAAACATATTTGTAATGGAACATTTCTCTCTGAAGTTTTTAGTATCAAATGACAAAATAAAATACAAACACAAGTACCTATCTAAAAATGAAATGTAATAATAAAATCGTAATATTCATTAAATAGCCTATAATGTTGTTAGTACTTAGTAGAACTCTAGACGTCTGTAAATAAAAATAAATGGATTACCATGGTAACTAGGTAATATTTTACTAAAGGTAATGTAATACTTGGAAAGTACTTTCCATATTCCAAGTTAATATGAATATAATACCTAATAATATTATAAATTATAATGACGATACTTGAATTTAGTATTTAACATAATTGTAATTTGTAATAAAAATGAATGTAGGGTTAAATGTATTCAAAATTGTATGTGAAAACGAAACTTGATTTTCGAGAAGTTTTTTTAATGTTTATATTAATATATACGTATTTAAGATGGTGATATTGCAATATTTTTAGATTCCCCTTCATAAAATAAAATATAAATACAGGCACTTAAATGTAATCGTCTAAAATCGAAATGATTATATTGTTGTGAATAGAATGACAGAAGTCGTGTTGACTCGGAAGCCTATTCAGAAAAAAAAACCCGACAGTCGGAAAGATACATTTAATATTTTACAAAGGGAATTGGTAATGGTTTGTTGGGTAAATAAAATCTCTGGTATTTTATTTTTTGAGCCATTTTACGTTGTAGATTATCTAAATATATAATATAATTTTATCAATATCTCCATTGCTCCATTAGGTACTTGAAATGCACTATAACACATTACGTTGATAGCTTTAGAGATTTAAACGGCAACAGATCCTTATCAAAGATTCGTGACCCCGTTTTCGTTTATGTACTCTGGAGCTAAATTACACTTTTGCAGACTTGTATACACAGTGAAGTTCTAGCGCATAAAGTAACTACGTCAAGTTTACACTATGTCAGTTTTAATTTGGTGCAAATTTAATATTGTTACGTTGCTTTTGTTGAATAACGGTATATTTGCTACGAGTTTTAATTAAAACTATCGTTTAATAATACGCGTAGGTAGGTATACCGATTAATAATTGAACTATTTCCAAAATATATTTATATAGTCAATAGGAAGTATTTAAAAAAAAAAAAACAATAATAATATGTCCCTTATATAATAATAATTTATGTTGTATCGTCAACAGGTGTGAAGTATTTATCGTTACCTATGTAGATCGAGGGCAAATCCGTAATGTATGGACGACGGAAAATCAAAAAGGTGATGCGCGCGCACTTAAAATAATAATAAAAATAATAATATCGTTACCTGTAAACGGTCATAACGAAGACGGAGTTTCGTCATTCGGTCGGATACGAAGAAGGTTTTCTACTATTTTCACCCGTTAAATTGACAACGATTTTACATAATATATATAGCAATAAATTATAACTAATAATAAACAGTTATTAAAACTCGTTGTCCATAATATATTATAATGTTGAAATTAATATTGTTATAAACCTATCAACCTATACGATGCATAGGCGATTCCCGCACAACCCTTCAAATGAGAGACGGAATAGCGTAGGTATTTATAATGTATAATAACTGCTATAGTGGCAACCATTTGCGCACATTTTGTACCTATATATTATAATAAATTGTAATTTGATAGACCGTTTTCGCACTTAAAACGTAATAATGTTTTATACGTAATACTGTTTATAATTATACACAATGTCTATAATAGTCAATTTAATAGCAAAACAAATTTTGTAGCTACACGTGAGATTGAATAGTGTAAAACATAGAATATTGTACGTTATATTTTACGTTATACAGATCTCTAAAATTCCATTTTATATAAAATAATTAATATAACGATTGATTAATTTATGGTAGGAATGAAGTAAATATAAAAATCATATATTATCGTCAGTAATATAGTAATAGTTAAATTTAAAATTGCGGTTGGAATTAAATAATTTTTTTATCATCTTTTTCGTTTTCCTAAACGGTCTATTAATAAAATAGGTTATTAAAACGTTTCTTAAAACGGTCTACAAACTGCAATCACCTAAAACAGGTAAAATATCTGAAACCAGAGCAGACGGTCAACCTATAGAACACTATAATTATAACATCGTAATATAACATAATATTATTTAAAACAATAAATTCACGCGAAAGTCACAACACGAAGTTTTCGGTTCCTATATTACAGTGGTGGCCACTAATCTTAATTTGGGGAGCCGAAAAATTATGAAGCTATAATATGAAGCGAGCCACATTGTTAAGAGATGGTTATGAAATGAAGACACATTTTTCATTTCATAACAAATTATGAAACAGCATTATATACCTAATATTTTATTATTATAATATTAAATGTTATTAAACATTTATTTATTTATAGAAATATCTTAGAGCCCCACGAAACTGACTCGCCACAGTCACCAGCCTCGTTGTGGCCACCCCTGCTATATTATATGAGTATAATAGCTACCTACATATTATTATATTGTTATTGTATACATACTCGACGATGATATTAAATTATTATTATTATTATTATTATTTTCTGTTATTCAACAAGTGCCGCGCGCGGCGTCACTCCGACTCCTCTTCGTCCTCGTCCTTGATGATGCCCAGGTGCCGGGCCACGGTCTTGACGTTGCTGATGACCTCCTCCTGGACGAGGTTGAAGCTCATGGCCAACAGGGCGATGCCGAAGAGCAGGTACAGCGAGCAGAACCATATGCGCAGCTTGGTGTCGTCGCCCTTGTTCATCACCCGCTGGGCGGGCACGAAGTCGCCGAACCCGATGGTGGTGAGCGTTATGAAGCAGAAATACGCCGAGTCCGGGAACTCCCAGTTTTCCCAGCTCTTGAACAGGAACGCGCCCATGATTATGTAGCTGACCACCAGGAGCACGCACAGCCATATGGGCACGGGCTTGATGTGGTCAGGGTTGTTGTCGTCGAACTCGCAAGGTTCCGTGTCGTCGTAGTAGTCGCTGTACCGGGTCGACCGCCGGGGGTACTGCCGGTTCACGGCGAAACCCAGCGGTGACATGATCCGCGGGCTGGGCGCCATCACCTCCAAACGTTTGCCTGCGGAAAACGACCGGTGTCGGGGGTGAGAAAATTTTTTTTTGGAAAACCTCACGTTTTTATCGTTGTCACGACATAATATTATTATAATCTATAATATTGTAAAACGTTTCATATTCACAATATGGAGTAAATATAACATCCAGAGCATATTATAATGAACACGATGGATATATTTTGTTTGTTATTTCTACTATAGATATTATATTTTTTTAATACTATGAAACATTTTTTTTGCGACGTGAAAAAATGAATAAAAATTTGTGTGATATTTCAAAGTAAAACCAATGTTATGAAATTCCTAGTCTGTCATTATTTTTGCAGATAAGAAAATTTACTTTTTTCAGTAAAATAATAATATTATGTGGGCAGTGTTAGGTAGATATTTTGTGTATTCCTACTTAAATGTGTGCAGAAAATAATATTATAAATTTTAAATTTTGAAAACCTCATTACTTTAAATTGTATACACTTGTTGGTATTCAATTTATAATAAAGGTATAATAATAATAATGCAATTTTTATTTTATTTTTGGTATCTATCTATATTGTACACTCAATTTGAATGATTAAGCTGAAAGTGTTTAAAAAAAGTTACTCATCATCCTAATGAATTTATTTAGAGGCGTATCGAATTGAATTCACAAATATTGTGGTTTAGTTTTTAAATTTTATATTTAATGGTTTAAAAATATTTATACAAACAATTTCGGTTATCAATCCATAAATGTGATCTTACATAAATTATTATGAAAACCATTGATATTTTCTATAAGTTTATGATAAAATGATATAGCTCTCTGTCTAATTGATTCGGTAAACTTATAAAAAAAAATTTTTTAAAAAAATTAGCATAATATAATGTTGTCGATTGGAGGAACCTAACCTTCAGAGACTATAGAACAATAATTATTTTAGCATTCAATAATTTTACACCTAATGGTCACCTATATACCACCCAAATAAATTAACTACGCTCTTACATCGGCCTCGCAGGCACAAATTGCATAGGTATTTCGGTGAAGGGGGTTGATATTTTTTTACACAGGTATAAATATTTTGGGGTAATAATATTTTTAAAAAAATTGTTTAAAACGACAAGAATTTCAATGGCATTTTAGTGTCGAGTTAGTATGCCTATAACCGTAAGCGCTGCTTACGTGTTTGTTTTATATGCGATAAATTTATAAATTTATATTGCATAAAATTACATAAAAATACAATTATTATATGTACACTCAAATACTTGTTAATAGTATAGTTATTGTCTTTGGGTGAATCCATTTTTACAAGAGACTCGTTCAGTTTCTATTTTATTTAATCTCATTTTAGTAACATTTTCATTTTAAAATTATGTATATAAGGATTGCCAATCGGTATACATGCAAATTTGCTTTTATTCAAATAAAAACTATTGAAATAAATGTCACGAACTTGTTCGAACTTTATTCATAATATTGTAATACTATCATAAAATATATAATATTATACCTTCAACCCTTTTGGGTCTCAAAGATAATCATCGAATGTTTTAAAGTTTTAAGTACGTTCGTATATATTTCATAACTTGTCTTTTGATGAATTGAATAAACTTTCAATGGCAAAAACACGATGTCTTTACCGATGCATTAGCATACTAATTAGATGTGAAACATAGGTTAAATAAATAAAGTTTAGACTATAGATAAAGATAAAACAAAACGTAAGCAACATTTAAGCAAAATCAAACTATATACACATATATATATAATAATACGTAGGTACAGGGCTGGATCTAGGGGGGGAAGTCGGGGATTTATCCCCGGGCGTATAATTTTCGTGGGCGTATTTTTAAGGTTTTAAATATTTTGTAAATTGAAAATTAAAAATGGACTTTAAATAAAAAGTCAAAACTAAGTACAAAATTATATTTCACAGGAAATGTGTAATATTGGGTATGGGAATAAAATAAAATAATTTTATTTTTTATCAAGATTAGTAATAACTAATAACATTGATTTAAATATTAAAAAGGACATCTTGCATATAATATAATATTATGTAGATAGTTGTTTAAAACCTTAATCTTAAAAATCGCACTATTAATTGTAATTCATTGTTTTGTGATTTTAAATTAACAACTATATATTTTTCCAAATAGGTAGGTACTGCATAAAATTATGTACTACATAAAATTTTACTTAGGTACTAATGATTTAATTGTTTTCAGATTATTTATTAAATTACATGTTCATACCTAGACTTATAAAAGTCTTTGTATTTAACAATTAATGCCTTTTTATAAACTGAACTTTTTTATAAATATCACCATGGCCACTAGATAAATGAAACAGAACACAAAATGGAATATAATTTGTCATTTGTGTTTGCTTTTTAAATGGGTACAAGTATACAACTATTAATTTACTTGATAAACTTGATACTACAAAAGTACAACATAATTAAATAATTAAAACAAAAATACTATCCTATTGATTGTAGCCCAAGACAGATTGAATATTATGTTTTACATATTATATTAAAACAATTTAAAAGGAAATTTATATTCTATTTGGTTCATTTTTTTTTTATTATAAACTGAGTTTTTTGTCTAAATTATTTTTATAGTTCAAGATGTCAAACAGATAACCAAGTCCTTATTATTCTAAAATGTAGAATGTAGAATGTAGTTATTTTAGTATATAGGTGCATTCAATCCGTAAGTGATAATCCATGATAAATATTTCTCTGTCGTGTTATAATCATTAAATTACAATTTTCAGAACATAATTACATTTTTGTTTCATTGTATTTATTCCGTACCTAGGTACATATTTGATATTATTAATTTTGATTGTACCAAATATTAAAAATGAAAATGTATAATATTGATAGGTATGTTGTAAATTAAATATTGTTCTTTTACCTAAAGCGTCCTATATTAAAAGTAAGCAATGGATACCTAATTTAGATTTGTTAATAAATAATTCATACATGTTATTATTATCAATATTATTTATTCTAAACCTGGAACTTAGAAATATTGACCACAGATTTTAGCTTTAAATACACCATTAAGAAGTGCTTCTAAAACTATATTACGTGAATAGTTTAAAATTTAAAATGTTTCATTTTTAAGTTAAAATCGTTCAAATTATTTGTGGCAAATAAATGATTGGTCCTGCAGTATATTTGGAAAGGTTTTGTAAATGTTGGTCCTCAGTTCCTCGCAATACTGTGTGAGTGTGATTGATTTTTCGTAAAAAAAATACTAAGTCTGGTCATCTCCCTGAGATGGGCGTATTTTTTTAATTTTCCCCGGGTGTTAAAAAGCTATGCTCCGGCGCTGCGTAGGTACTTAAAATTTATCATAAACATGACGTATTTCAAAAGCACACCGTCTAATGTGCATATTAAAATGTTCAACATTATTCAAACGTTTGCATTTGTACGGCAAACTGTAAGTTCGTGTTTAGGAATCCTACTGATATAAACACTTACCGTACAGTTTAATCTACGTATTATGTATATTTTATAATTACCCACGATTATAAAAACGCGTCATACTTGAAAACAAAAAAACAATTCAAAACCTTTTAACTCCTATGACGATATAATATTATTTCAACAGTAAGTGCATCAGTCCACGGTTACAATAACGATTCCGATATAACATAATAATATAATAGGACGCGTTGGACAATGAAATAGTGTGTGCTACTGTTTTCGTTTTTATCCACAAATAACAGTAACAGAAAACGATGGTAAAAACCGAAAACCTAATCCTAGAGCTATTTCTCCCCGCACACTGGCAAATCGAGTAAAAACATCGGGCTTACCGCTATTTACCCCCTTTCTATTATTTTCTCCTCTCCCATTCCACTCTCCGTACGGGGGGAGGGGGGGGGGTATTTTCTTTGCTCGCCCCGCGAGGACTAATGATGCCGCGGGAAACTCCGCGTTCGAGATGGTTTAGTAGCGATCGGTGGTCAGGGGGGGGGGTGTTCATGTAGGGGGGAATGATAGTCCTTGAGATTTTATTGTATATAATATATTCTGTCCCTGGAAACTTTAACTATGTTTTGCCCGGCGACCACCGCCTCCTATACGTCACAACATTATTCGTTCCGCTACGCAGTCGTATCACTAAAACGTCCGATGCCGCCGTGGAATAGCATCACCCTTACATACCTAGTAGCGCCAATATTAGTCCGTACTGACATAGTACTGCGCCCGTTGTGAATTTCTGATAGGGTCGTTTTACGAGTGCCTTGCGCATTTGGAATTCGAAACATCGTTCTTCTACTACACCACAACGGTCGATTTTTATTCGTCGATGAAATGTGAAATTCCTGGTTATTTTCCTACAGTTTTGAGTCAATACGCCTAACCGAGTCGACTCGAACGAAATAGTGTGTTATTTTAGAAAGAAGATTATCTAACAGTCCAATCTAACACCATTCGTATTATATTATTATGTACAGTTGCTACAAGAGGTCCATTTAGAGATCAATAAAAGTCCATACAAACACAACAAAGGTATGATAAAATAAAGATCAATAAAGGTCAATTATATTAAGGGCTTAGCAAATATAAATAATTAATGCATTTTTAATCTTACAATTAATAAAGAAAACTATTATGGAATAATTCACTTAAGCTAAAATGCACGTACTATATCAATCTGTGCCTACAAATTTATATTCAATTTTTTTTTCAAATATTAATAACTTATTTTTAAACTACCTATAGTAATTGTTTAAAACGATATTCTGCTTCGTATATTCTTACACGGCATTAGACCTAAAAAATTATTTTTCCACAAAAGAGAAAAATATTACAAATAGGAGCTATCATTATAGAGTTGAATATGATATTGTGTTTTGTTTTCAATTTTCTAAAGGTACTCATCCAAAATAAAATATAACATTCGTTAAGTACTATACTACGTTACGTACATTTTAAAAATGTAAAACTAACAAACTACACTATTCCTATACAAAATGTACTCGCAACCACATCATAAACGTGCGAAATACTGTCAAAACGTATGCACTGTGAAATTAAATTTCATAGACATAAAACAAAATATATTAAAACATTTGTTAACAATTTAATTTTAGCATGTCATTAAATGTAAACTGTTTTATTTTATCAAAACATAACTAGGCATTGAAAATTGTTCATCGCTGCAAAACTGAATAGTACCTATATATATATTATTATCGTTGTATAGTGGAGTTCATCGTGAAGTCATTTAAAATAGATACCTACCTACATATTTTCACGTGGATAAAATTCGTGTTTGTTTTGGATTTACGATATGGGCCAATTAAGTAGTATTATAATTTTAAGCCCCCCCCCCACCCCTCTCCTAGTCAACTGCTAACTTTTTAGTACCTATATAGAGATATATAAGTAGACCCTTATTATATTGCAACAAAAAAAATACAAACTATAAACGGCCTCGTTACGAAACGCGTCATATACAGTTTTGTCGATGAGTAATTAATGTATCGTATTCATCGGCACCGGTAGTGGAGGCGCTCGCAATTAGTTCCGTATGCCGCCGATGATTTACTTCCGGTCGGTCGGAAACTCGAGCTCAAACGTCCGATTACGAGACGACGGCGGCGTGGCAAACGTCCGTTCCGGCCCAGTCCTCATCCGAAGCCGGTCCGAAATGTCTGCTATCACCACACGGATGCAAATTTAGTTTAGTCTTACGACCGAAAACGTACGCAAGGAATCAATATTTTAGGGGTCTACGTTACTACATTAGTATGGTAATATAATGTGATGACCGATGACGGTCGCCACTGATTTCATGGTAATTTCTAAAGAGAAAATAAGCCTGTCAAAAGTGTAAATCTTTGTTTACTAGTGTACATACTAGTGTGCGGTGTATAATATACAGAATATTATATTTATATATATAATTATTGTATATAAGGCGAAGGGGGAAAACCAATATTATTATCAGTATAGTCATGGGTAATATGTATTTGTGCGTGTAAGTGTGTTGGTATGTGTGTGTGTTGGTCGTTTGTGACGTTTTCCTCATATACGCACCCTTACCGCCTCCACCGCCGCCGCAGCCACCGCCGCCCAAGAATTCTTCTCGAGACCTACTCTGATTGGAATTCCGATGTCTCGAACGGAATTTCGGTTTCGGGTAGTAATCCTGATCTGGATGGTCCATCGGCAGCATGTCCACGACCAGATGCTGAGGTGTTTTGCTTCGGCCGTTTGTCCGCAACGTGCCGGACGGCGTTTCCGTCGCTAAATTCGGCGCGGCCGAGTGACCCCGGATGTTCCGGCGGATCTCGTGGCTTTGCTTTGGATGAACTGCAAAAACAGACACCGGAAATAATATTCGTTTGTTATGCACATTATAAAAAACACGGGTAACGACCACGACGACCACGACCAGACGAGACGAGACGAGACAGTAGACGTTCACGATCATTCACAACTATACTCCACGACGAGACGACACCGCCCAGGACGATAGTGATATAATATCATATTATTAATATATTATATTTATCAGCGACACGACGAGTTCAGAATGATAAATAGTACCTAGGTATATATGGTAATATTTTCACGGGCACAATAATTACACTTAATTATTGACGTTTATGCTAAAGGCTATACACCCTAATATTATTATTATACGAGTCAAAATTGACAGTAACAAAAATACGTCAGACTATAGAAAACCGTAATCGAAAACAACTGTTGTTGCCGTTTGAAAAGAATAATGTTTTTGTGCGTGTATATAGGTACGTTTTACAACAAATCAAACGTTTTCATCGACTTGTGAAAACAGAAAAAGCCGCCAATCAAAATTGATGGTTACTCTTCTAACTATTCGAACACTCGGCATAATATTATATTAAATAATATTTTACAGCGATAATATTATAATATACACTATGGGTACGTGATATACTAGATTTGGCATGACTGCATAGCGTTAGGTGTTTTTAATCTGTTTTTTTTTTTTTGGTTGGTTTTCCGACAAATTACATTATCATCTCAGACGGCTGTCACCTATCGTCGTACCGGACTCTAAACACTACTATACAGCTGTGCACATAATAAGCAATTCGTATTGCACAGCTTTGGTGTTTATTTTTTTTTTTTTTTTGCCCCCTTATTGCGTAGGTATGTTTAGGAAATTGTTTTAGTGCATCAAATTTTGCCTCCCAGCTAGCTCTACAACGCGTAATTTCACGCTAACGCAATTCCGAGATTTTATTTGTTTAATACACTTTGGCTAGTTTATTTTGTATTTCATTCAACGGAATGGGCATCAATTCTATTCAATCTCAAAACGTAAAACTTTTTTAGGTTCATTATCAAGAGTACCGAATACTTAGAACAACTTTCGTTATAAAAATGTTAAGTTATTTTGTTCGCTGAACCGATAAGATCTGCAGTTGTAGCATTACTGTCCCCTTTAACGATAATATATCTCCCTGGCCGAACACTGTTTTTCACCGAAGTCATACGGAACGACGGTATCATTTACACAATGATGATTATGAAAGAAAACTCTTGAATCCCATCTAAATGAGGATCGGATAGGTGGACATTTCGGAAAGCTTAACACTGTTAGATTTACCGTTAACAAGAAGACTTGACTATTATTATTGTGACGCGTTAAAATAATAAGACATTATAGTTCCACTTATAATCGTATTAATGTGTTTAAAGTTCCCGCAAGTTTTTGTTCGATATCTCTTGGCTTAATTGTAGACACATATTGTAATCCTTTTTGTACTCTGTCTGTCTCATCACTTCGTACTTGTGGTCTCAATGATTTTATCGACACGATTACGGTACCCCTACGTGTGCGCTAGGTACACATGTCACACGATTCACATTTTATTATATTGCATCGAGTGAGCCGCGGAAATGCCACTGTGTATAGATATAAAAAAAATCCTATCGTATTGACAAGTCTAATTTTATATTTAACTTTTTAAACTAGGCTGGCACACCTTACAGTCCACTCAATAATTTAAGTTAAATCAACTATTATTGTTGTCAGTTTTGGAAATAATAATATATCAATAACAATTTATACTAAATTTGTACTCTACGTTTAAGTTATTAACATTAAAAAAAGGTAAGAAAAAAGTATATCTATAATTATTAATTTCTATATATTTGGTTTACATTAAATTCGTAGTTAGTTGTCAATCGACAGATAATATAATTATTGATAAAGGACACATTAATGTAATAACAATATAATGTCACCATAAACCAACAACTACTATACATTCTGTTTTACAGTTAGATAAACGTTAAGGAAAAAAAAATTCAGTAAAATACAATATATTATGTATAGTCTTTGAAAAAAACCTAGTCATAATGAAATCTTTAAACATAAAATGATAACTTATTGACGTTCTATTGCTGTAAATAATATTTTAACATCTTAAGCTAAATAATTTTCTAAACAAGTCATTAAACGAAATGAACGACAGGTAGAACTTACACCATCTGCTGTAGGTAAGTTAAATAATTATAATATATTTTATTTGACATATCCATTACGAATATCACAGTATTTTTTTTAGTTTACTGTCATTGGGATTTTCACAATGAAGCTCGTTGCTCAAATAACTTAGGTAAAGCATAGCCAATACATTTAGCCGAAACTATTTTACATAATCAAATGTATAACAAAAATAATATTAATGAGATTTTAGATTAGAAATACTTTTGACTACCTATTATATTATATTATATAATTATTACAAATTTCAGGCTGGTTCACTTTTGTGGGAAATCGTGTGTAATAAATCTACTTTAATTTTAATTATTTATCCCATTCCCTCACTTTATTCATTTCGTGTTAATGTATTTTAATTTTAGGAACCTAACTTTCAAATTAAATTAAAACGGCTGAAATTCGTCCAGATTAAGGGATATGAACTACCGGTTAAATGTATTGCATTTTAATCTTATTTTTTATAATTTGTAAGTAAATGATTAACATACACTCAACAGCATGTATGCATAATATTTATACTATTTATAAAGTGTAAATATGGAACATGGGAAATAAAAAAAATCTTATTAAACGTACATTTTATTAGTTACCTACAATCATTATAACGATAGGTCTTGGGTAACAATAGTAAAATACTTATAACTGTTTTTTAATTATATTTAATAGTATCGTTTTTACCTTTAAATTTATCTTTATTTTATCGTAATTTATCGTAGGTGCCAATTATTTACGTTTGGTTTAAATTATAGCATCACAGCCAAACAAATCATCTTTATAAAATTATATTATGAAATAAAGTAAGTATCATTATTTTATGTAGGAACATGCAATTACATTGTTTTACTACTATAAATTATACAAATAAAATGAGAATTGTTGTCGCAAGTAATTTATGTCTTAAATAAAAGGTTTGCAAAATATTATACAATTGTACAAGCTATACAACGCGTTTTGGACTTGTAGGCGATTCGGTGGTGAAAAACCCAACTTCATAAAATCTTTGGTATGACTTTGTAATAAATACGAGTAGCATAAACAAACCAAATAGTGAACCACATTTACATATTTATTTTCTTTATATTGACATTTCCGATGGGGTTTATTAGAATAAGTATATGTTTTGAATAGAAATGAGGAACCTGATCCGCGTATCAGTATAAAAATAATATTAAAATTAATTAGGAACAAAAATTTAATGGTTTATATTTTTGAATACTATTGATTTATCAAATATTTGTTTAATTCAAAATATTTTATAATATTTGGAATAATCAATTTCAAACAGTAGCAGCAAAAACGTAAAACGTAAAACCGTAACGGATTTCAATGTCACTTCGGTTTACCAACTAATCAGGATTAGCTCCTCGTGAAAAGATAATATTTATAATAATATAACCCAATAAATGTAGTAGCCAAAATAAATAAAATAGCTTAATATTAGAAAATATTAATAAAAAGTACGTTACATTGTTATGTTAAAGTCGACTACGAAATGTATATGCGTTTAATGTATGTACACTGTTCAGGTTATCTTTTTTTTTTGACAAAAAACATCGCCAACAAGGAACAACACTGCACTTTGCTATAGCCTATTATTAATTATATTATTTTATTAATTACATTAGACGTGCAGGCGCATTATATGCGTATGAACCTTCTACCGAAGCATATTTGAAATGTCTCGGAAATGTAATTATTATAAATCATTGGAGGAATAAGGAAGCTATAATTTATTTACAAGGTTTTTCATTCTTTCTGAAAACAGTTTTATGTTACTGTATGCCAACAAATAAATTGTATATATACACATACGTATTTATATATAAAATATAAAGTTCAGTTAGAAACGTCCAAACAGTGAAATGTCATAGAGCGACCTACCCAGATTAATGTCACGTCTGAGTTTTCTATTTCGTAAAAAACTCAATTTATATTGTTCTAGGTGAAAAATAATACGGAAAAACAAGTGAAACAACAATAGTGGTTAAAAAAAAACGTCGAAGCGGATACGAAACCAAATAGCAATAGATACTTAAATATTGTTATTGTAAGTATTATCAATGATTGTGTAAATCCTTTGTTGTTATTAATTATTACAGATTGTACTTTTAGTGACCCAGTACGATGTAGGTAATTAATTTATATATTTTGTAATAAGTTAAAAAAAAAAAAAAAAAAAAAAATGTTATTAAACTGTAACTTGGAAATATGAAAAGTAATTAACTATATTTTTACATAATAATATTATATAATTATTAAAAATTATATTATATTAACCATTAATATAATTATTATAACATAATTAAGTTAAACTATTATAAGTTCTAAATTGTTTTCGACATGTATTGTTCGCTTTTTTTTTTATTCGTCGAGTTTTTCAGTAATTGCCGTGTTAGTTTTTGGTACAACTTTACGGTTCGAATATATTGTAAAATTATATAATAACTGTTAAATACAGAGTGTACCTATACTATTAAATTATTTTATAACGAGTATCAATAAATATATGATATTAGTAACATTAATTTGTTTTTCCGTATCACTATTCACATTAATTTGCATTAATTATGTTGGTCAATTATTGGGTAATTATAACTTTTGTCATTATAATATGGCTTATCTCAAAATATTATACAACCACAGAAAATACTATAATTTATCTTTTTTTTTATTATTGATCTTAATCGTCGGCAACTATGGCCATTAGCATTTTGTAGGGAGGTTGCAGTTGGTTGAGGAGAACGGGTATGTGTTGGGAGGATTCGTCACTAAATACCCGAACGATCACCCATCCGAGAACTCGCGAAGCCAGCCAATGCTTGAACTCAGAACACGTTAGTGACCGAGGCCAATCACCGAGCCACGCCAGGTCCCACTATAATATTTATTAACGTTACAATCAATGGAAATTTGTAAATTATGAAAATGACACTGTTGCTTTAATAATGTTAATACTTGTGCAAAATTAATAGAAACTTTTAGAGACTTACTTCTTCTAGATTCTTCTCTGTCCAGTGCATATTTGTTAAATAAAATCGATGGCACTTGCTGCAGTTCTTGTCCGTCTAGTTGATCACCGTCGGAATAACTTGGATCTAACAAAATGAAAAAGTAAATTTAAAATACCATCCGATGATTAAAATAAAACCTATTAATTTTCATTGTCCTCCATAAAATAGTCACATCGGTACAGTCGGGTACTTAACTTAATGTCATCGCAATACATTATTAATCCAACACACAATTATATTGATGGTTTTTCCCAGTAAAATGAATGATACATATATACTATTTTTAAAATGTAACTGAAATACTATGGTATATCATTTCCCTAGAATGAAAAGGTCTTACGTTCAAGAAAATTCTTATAAAAATAATCTTTATCCAGACTAAACATTTCTCTGGGGAATAATATATACTTAAGTAAAAGTATATAATAAAAGTAAAAACAAAATGACGCAAATTGATTCTTTAGAAAACTAAAACAAGATGACGTATTGAATAATCTTTGATAAGCGAATATTATTTGAAACATATTATTATTATCAAGTTTTTGTTTAATACTCATCATGAAAGTTTTGAGTAAAAAGTTGGCAGTTTTCGCGAATATATTATATTTTTATTTTTATTAAACTATATATGGACGTTAAAAATGTTTCTAATTAAAAATAATAATCAATGTATATTATTAAAATTAAATAGCAGGTATTTCTCGTAATGTAAATCATAATCTATATAAGTAACAATTTGTGTTTAAACAAATAATTCGTAAAATATTAAGTACCCAAAGAGTTATTATAAATGCATGATAATATTATTTGGATCCAACTTATAGTATGTATTTCACTACGCGCATGGAACGAAATTAAAATATTTAACCATGTTCTTGGTCCTGGCCAAGCAAAACATAAGTCCTAATTTTAAATTTATAATTTTGTTTTAATGGTTTTATATGGTTTAAAATTCATAATACGTAAAAGGAACGTTTATTATAATTAATGATATCTACGTGTTACTGGTTTTTACTCCACATAGGTGTACTTTGTAGTTCACATTTTGGGAATATTTATACCAATGAAAGGTGTTAGTGAAATGAAAAACTATATCTATTAAGTTTTCTATAACTATGTTGGTACTTTGGAGTAAGACCTTAGTTTTAATGTTAGTTTTTAAAGATAATTTACGATCCTGCATTAAAACCAAATTTATTACGGTGCTAATGATTTGTTTAATAACTATGAACGTAGTAAACTTTGAAAAATATAAGAAAACATCAAAACGTTGTTTAGATCGATCTAACTTTTCTACTTCTCAGCCTTAGGGTTTCATCAGTTAATATTTATTTTATTTCCACAACAATCTTTTTATGAACATAAATTAATAATATATACTTATATATTCTTAGCTACATAATAAGTTTTAGTTTTTAACATAAATTTTCCATTTCAAATTAATATTTATTTATGGAGTACATATTATTTTCATTTAGACAGAATGTACAGTGGGTTTTTTTTTTTTTTTTTGAAACTGTTAAATTCTAATGTTTTAAGCATCATCAAAAAAAATTTTAATCTCCGACAGTTTAAATTATAACAATTTTGGTGTTTGATCAATCGCAGGTGTGAGGGACATGAATCTTTTATGCATAGATACAATACAGTTCTAGTTTGTAAAACATATACCTATAATTCGTTCGCTAGATTACATTTGTTATAAAAAAATATTTACTTGGCGTGTATCCAACCCATTACTCAACATTAACTACACTTAAACATTTATCGGGACACAATCATTATACCAATACATAAATATTAAATCCGTTGATACACAGCATGAGACCAATTTTCAAGTTCTCCAAATGTATATAATATTATTGATTTGGTTTTACTCCGACTTACATATATTTATATAACACTATATGTAAACTGCAATAATGGATACCTTGTACTCGATATCGTCCGTGGTAATAATGGTTAGCATTATTTCGGTGACCACTGTTTTGACTGGTCGATCTAGGTTTAATGGCCGGGGAGTGCCTCCTTAACGGTACGGTGTCGGAGTACCTGGACTGCTGTGAATATCGGTTAGGGGCTTTAACGGGCATCCCTCCTCCGAACATGGCGTACTCTCTTTCCATTTTATCGTAATACCTAAGCGAAAAATATACAAATATCGTGAGAACGATACAAAAAACCAAATCGAGCTACTACTCAATATAGCTGATATATTTCACCTGCATTCGGTGTCCGAATAAGAAGATCTGGTGTAACAGTCCGACATTCCGAGAGCGCTGTCGGCGGATCTCTGCGATATTCGACCTGTTCTCTTTAGTGACGTGGTCCTGGAACTAGAAAAATAGATAAGTAATCGTACGAAATGTTTTAAAAAAAATACTCTCGTCGGATTACGCAGCAGCAGTGTATTGCAACATTTAAAGCCCCATCGTTTTAGAGCTGACTTTCGAAAATAACAATCAAGTATTTTTTAGGCGGGGTTTTCCAAAAAAAAAAACATTTGTCGACTAATCATATTATGTTAAGTTATTTAATACGGACTAAGTACAGGAGGTACGTGATGACTTAATAATATGTAATGCTAATTTAAGAACTATTTTATACGGAAACCCGAACTTAAATTAATCCTACGTTACTCAACTATACAATTAAAATATTTCAAAAATCGTAAATTAGTAATAAGTAATAACCATATAATATTATAAATCATAGTACTTAATAATATTCAGTATAATCCAATTTCAACTAAAGAAAAATATACAATATCTAAAACTCAAAAATCGGTTCTATCTGATAAAAATAAAAATATAATATTGAGCGTCTTTGCATGAGAAATAATAATATGCTCGTGGTCAATGTTGACGTAGCTTAATATTATAATGATCCTCTCTCGCATATTAAACTTGAACGACAGTAACTGCACAAAAATTCAACATAATAAAATAATAATTTTTCTATATATATAAACGCATTGCATTAATTTCCAGAGATACAACTAGATACAAGATGAAGCCAAAACCCATAAAACTTGACGCGCAATACCTAGTGTGGGTCATTAGGGAATTATATATAACAAGTGAACGTGCTTTGACTGGGTTAAAATATGTAAATCCAAAACCGGGTACATATATATATATATATATATATACGTTTAAAATCTTACCCGCCGTGTGATCTTGTAGTGGACCTTTGACTGCGGGACCTCCTTAGGGACTGCACTCGTCTCTGCCGCCTGGTGCACGTGTAGCAACATACTTTCCAGTAGAGGAACCTGAAGGAATGCGCCATTATGTCGCCGATATTTGACAGGCACAGGAGCATCAGCGGTATACCGACAATCGCGTAAAATATAGTGGCTATTTTTCCGTTTAGGGTTTTTGGAGCGATATGACCGTAACCTGAAACAAAGCAAATTTTCAATCAACTGCAAAGACCGTCCATATAGAATTTAAAACATAATATCGACGATATGCGGTTATAAGTGAACTACATATTGACATGACGCGTAGTACGGATGATTACGCATTTTTCTGGAATTACAAATATTATCGTTTGAAAATATTTAAAACAATTCCATTTGAAGAATAGATACCTCTTTAATGCCCTATACAGTTCAACTTCTTGTGAAAGAAAAAATACTGCAAACATCAATAGAACAAACGATATTTTCAAAAAAATTTCACTTTGCGAACTCATATGATGAGTTAACCATCGAATATGCACGGCGATTTCGTAGGTCCCTTATTAAACACAAACAAGTTATTTAAATTTTCGGTCTAGTGATGTGGAGGGTGGGTTGCCAGTGTTATTGTTATTTATTATTATCGAACACTGTAAGACACCAAAGCTCTTTACTAAATACTTGGTGAATATTTATCAAACACGTTTATCTAAAGTGCCTTATATGCGAGACTAAAGTGGTTTCATAAAATCATCGGGCCAAGTGCGGTTCTACTGATTAAAGTTCAACAATAGTTAAAATGACTTTCTTATTTAAACAACAAAGCCTGCTTAATTAAACAAAGTTTTTTTTCATACAAAAATACTGCAAGACAGGTAGACTGTAGAAACTCGAAAATAATGCACTGTAAGCAAACTCAGTAAATCAGACACAATAAGTAACAACCTAAAGTTTAAAGTAATTTCAATTAGTCAACAAAAAGTAAAAAATTATTTGTAATCAATCATGTTTTGTTATAATTGTATAATAATGAAACCAAAGTGATAATCGGAAAATTGATATATTTTTGACGTTGGCAAAGTCACGTTGTTACAATCTATGTCCAATCGATCCAATTTTAGTGTAATTTACTACCTTTACTTTACCACGTAGATAAATATATTTTAAGGTTATACAGACAAACATTAGTCTACGATCAACTGTGCTTTGTTTAATAAAGCAAGTCTAAATTATTTTGTGATACCCAATAAACTGTTTCTATTGTTTTACTTTTGGAGGAATTTGAAAAGCTGCATCTCAACTTACGTCACTAGTATAATATATTTAAAACCTTTAACTTATGACACTTTAATTTGTTTACCTAATCGTTAAGTTCAAACAAAATTAAAATTTCAAACAATTTAGGAATTCCTTCATACTTTCTTTTTTTTAATTCACGCCTTTACTTGTATAATATCCGAAAAAGTGTCCAAAGAAAAATATCTCGCTCAGAAACGTATACATTAATTTATAAAACGCACAGGTTAGTCTAAAATAAAATAACAGATACAATATAAGACGAGATATGAGATTGTATATGAGATACAATTTTGTTTAGTTAAGTATACACAATATTATTACTTCTAAAATGATTTGTTTTTAAGACTATGTCAAACTAATTGCCTAAAAGTATATTACATTTTAAGAACTAAGATCTAAGGAAATGGTATTTTACTACTAGGTATATCGTACATAATGGACTTAACAGAAGAGTTATACAAAATTGAAAGAGACAAAAATCTTTACAGCTTTCGTGTCAACCAACGTCACTTTATATCATTATTTTAAATACCGCTATAGTGATATACACCAAATTTATATAATATGATTATTGATTATAACTCAACACTAACTACTTCTCATAACTTGATTCATTAATTTTTTTGTTGATGGTTATTATCACTCAATTATGATAATGAAAATTAACTGAAATTTAAAATATTGGATGTCTTTAAATATGTCAAGAAAAATAAATGTTGAGTACCTAATTTGTGTTTTATTAAAATTATAGGCATAAAAATAATATTACGAAAAATAAAATAATAAAAAGTGTATGTTTTATTTAAATTACACGGTAAAACGCAATATAATTATATAAGACGTTAAACAATTAGTTTGATGACGTGGACTGTTATTAAAATAATTTGTATGCGTATAATAATATTATTTGTCTAGTTTATTAACAAATTACCGTGTTAATTACTATTCCGGTTACTAAATTATGATTAAGACAAATCTTTTGTTGCTATTTTTTCTATTAAGATTAAATCTTAGGGGGGATGTATTTTCAATCTAGCCTTGTACCTCAATACCAATGTATTTATATGCAGGGCTTGAAACCTTTAATATTTGAATTTTTCCGATTTCGATTTCGGTTTTGATTACCGGTATTAGTTTTTTTCGATTTTGTTTTCGGTTTCGGTATTGATTTCGGTTTTTAACGGTTTTAACCGGTATTCAAATTCGGTATCAAATGTCGGTTTCAAGTGCTGTTTTTATGATAGTTATTCAATAAATTATCGTATTATATTGTGCACATAGTACACAATTATTGACAATTGTAGGTAACCGCAGTAACCTGTATAGAATAATGGTGACCAACGTTTGGAATTGTATACACTTTTTGTCACAATAAAATGATTAACTAAAAAAATAAAATGTATTTATTTATCATAAACTATGAAACACAATACACAAACACTTATTGCTATATTTTTATGCAATACAAACACTTTTTTCACAGGTTTTAAGTCATAACATTATAAAAGTCACCTAAAGTCACCTAAAGTCACCTAGGTAAAGTGATTGATGACACAAATCCATAAGTATTGTTTTGAATTTTAACTGTATTACTCGACGTCATTACATATATACCATCACAATTTCGAAAATATAGGATCAATAAAATATATGATAATCATATAACAGTTATTAGAAATTAAGAACACAGGCGATGTACTGGGTTTAGCTTTGTTTAGCGAAAAAAATACGTTTCGTGTCGTCGCCTTACTCGCTCCCAGAAATCGTCAGATCCATAGGCGGACGAATCGATTTTCGTTCACTTTCCGAAGTGAAAACTACGACTCATGCAATTATAATCTTAAATCGTATATTAATTAGCCATGGCCTGAACATAATATTATACATAGACGGAGGAAAAAAATAATCGAATAAAAAAAAATACATCCTCACGTGTCACAGCGCGACCGGGATAATAATAATATATATCAATAGAGATTTGTAACGCTCTACATGCACGTCGTCTGCGTCGTCCACGAAAAAAGATCCGACCGAATAGAGAGGGCCGGTTTTCTGCTCGACGAATGATCGTTTTTTCGGCGTCAAAAAGTCGATAGTCAACAATTTAACACACACGCACAAACACGCATACACACACATCCTGTCAACCTAAATATCCACGCACACTTCACGCTCATCCGGTGGACGATGATTCGTAAGTTTTTCGTTAATTTAGGTTTAATACACTGTGTTTACAGCCTACTTGTAGTTATGGATATCGATCGTCGAGCACATTGAACCACGAGAAGTCTTTTTTTTCATCGTTGTTATTATTCCGCCACCTTGACGCCAATAATCATATAATGTTACGACTCCAACAGATTTTATTTACGACATCACTTTATAAACCTGCACGGTGTAATTTACAGGACGATTCACGGAGCATTCACACTCTACTTTTATCCTTTAATAATGTATTTTTGACATTTTTCGAGAAGATATTATATAGGTACGTAAGTATATGTATAAGGGTATATAGTATACTGAAAAAAACATAATCTTTTTAAATTACGTTTAAATTCTTTTTACGAAATTTGAGGAGTGCCCTGTGGAGGCACGATCTTCTTTTTTAAACTACTTTTTACCCTGAATTTTCAAGTAGGTTATTTTTTTAAACATGTTTATGCTCCTGAAAATCAAAATTCAGACGATTAGTTTACTATTATCGTTCTTTGTTAGTAGATAAAGTTTAACGACTCTAGAGCCTACACTATAGAGAATAGAACGAGATTTAGACTCAAAGACCTTTTCACAGGTATTGTTTAGTGGTTCTCATTTGTATCGCCACGCCCACAGAACTCGTCGTAAATGGTATACAAAATACATTCATCTGAAAATAATATTATAGTCTTTAACGACTTTACATAAACATATAAAATCCAAAAAACAGAATTCGAACAAATGACAGGATAAAAGGGTAATGAGCATCACGATTGATGAATCGACATATATAATACATAATATACATTAAATACATAATAAATATATTATTGTGTTTATATTATAGTGGCCGAAAGTATTTTATACATAATGGAAACCCGAGTCGATTCTCGGGACGACGAAAATGTAGGAAGTCGTGTAGGTATACGCTATATAAAAAATGACGACCTCGTTTCGATTTGGTTTGTTGTGCATAATAATATATAGGTAGGCTTATTATTATAGTACGTTACCCATATAACGATTATTGTTATTATTTTATTTTTTACAGTCGGCAAACGGATACGTGGGGGCGCACCATCGTCGGTTTCCGTATAAATTATAATATTATTGCAACGATGACCTAACCGTATAAATCGTCTCTACCTATATAGTTATTCAACTCGGTCGCTCGCCAAACAATAATATTATACAGACACCGGACGACTTTCGCACGCATCCCAAATCCCAAGCCATTGTTTTTCACTTGCGATTCGCCGGAAAACAAAATAAAAAATACCTAAAGATGCACGCGAGCCGGCCGACCGAGGTACTGACCCAGGTCGAGAGTGAGTCGTACAATAATCGACAACATTCGATTCGATGTCCTCTCGACAGGAAGCCGCTTTGAAAATAAAATAGAAATCCCTGTACAGGCATAATATCTCGATACGTCTTCGGGATCCTTTGTTGGACGGCACTATACCTATAACCATGTTTAATAATCCTTTTCGCTGACCTTTAGCGTCCGTTCACAAAGTACAATAGTACGCAAGTGGGATCATTGACCAATGTTTTATTATACAGGGTGACTCGCGGCCAACCATGCTCACCCACCAATTCGTGTTCTAAAATAATATAAGTATACATAATTCAAATACCGTAAGAGCGGGATACTTTACTCCAGGGGTTAAACATTGCTCCAAAAAAAATTTTTATTGATATCAATCGTAGCACATTACGATTTTGAGATCAGAGATTGTAGTTTTTTTTATATTATTCTTATTAACATTACTAATTTTTTCAAACATTACGGACATGAATCTATTAGTTTTCCTCCAAGATGTATATCATGTAAAAAATGGTTTTCAAAAACACAAAAATACATAACGGAAAAGTAATCCAAAATCTAGGGGATTGAAATTTAATTTAAAATGTATTGAAAAAAGACTTTTAATCAACTAAAAAAAAAAAAAAAAAATATATTATTAAATTATATTAAGTATAGGTTCAAATAAGTTAAGACACAAGCACTAAACATTGCACCAATAGTTATTATATGCATTAAAGTAAGGTAATTTTAATCATTGTGCAATGTAACCTGCAATGTATTTTAACTATGCTCCAAACTTTTGGGAATAAGTAAGTAAGTCACTAGTACGACATTCGGATTTTTTTGAATTGTTTTTACCTCTTAACATCCATACATATAAAACAACGCGAACAGGTAATTTTTATCTTTGTTATTGAAGCTATAGTATAGGTTCAAACTAAAAAAGAAATATATTTGGAGCAAAGTATCCCGCTCTTACGGTACATAAATATATTAATTAAAGAACGTATTTTCAAATAAGTAGTTTATTTTTTCAAAATGATGATGACCAATCTCTTTTAATACAATATAATTGTTAAACAGATGATGATCTTTTGGATAATTTTGATTCATATAAACCGAAATTCGAACGATGGCAGTTATTTTGTACTACCTATTAAGGACTATAGTACTTAAATAATAGTTTTACATAAAAAAAAATATATTCGTACTAAATCAGTAGTAAGTACCTACTCTTTATACTCAAACGGTTAAAGAGTTATGAATAAATTAATAACAATCGTCATGATTATTTCTAAATCATTATAATATAGTCCCATATCTCTTAAACATATATTATCGTAGACTATTATCTTTAGGTCTTAAAAACTAAAAAACTATACTTGTTTATATTTCGGTTAATGTAAATCAACATTTAAAAAAAAAACATATCCTTACAAGTTACAATAGATCAATCAAAAAATCATATCCTATGATGTGTACTCATTTGAAAAAAAAAAACCTTATTGCCAGGACACTTCTTTTGATAACAGAACAAATTTAGGTATTTAAAAATACGAACCTTCTGTATAAATAAAAATCAGAATTTAAATATAAATAACTTGAGGAAAAAATGTGGTGAGCATAATGCTTTGTAAATCACCCTGTATGAGGTGGTACAACTGTATCTCCATTTATTTTGGTCAGTCGAAACATAAAGGCTTGGTTTATAAGTTATAAGTATGGGTACTAGGTAGGTATATATGCTTGGGGTGCACTTTAAAATGTCCGAGAATTCATATTAAAATACAAGTCGTATCGGAGGACCCTTATAAAAAAAAACTCCTAAACTAAACAACTTTCTAAGACGACTGAATATTAGGTCGAGAAAAAAAATTTGGTTTTATGTTCAGTAATAATATCGTTTGAGCACAATTCTGTAAGCTACGATTTTCGAAACCACTACACACATAAAAACCAATATTTTACTCTATAATAAAATCTACAAACATAAAATAGAATCACTTAAGACACTGACACTTACGTCTTACCGCACACACTTTGCACTGCGATATAATAATAACTTGTTGTAAAACGAATGCAAAAGCTAATTGAAGCATTCCAACAATCAAAATAACTATTTGTCTGAATAAGAGTTATTTATTTTTTTATTAATCACGATATCGGTTTTAAATCCTAAAACAAACATAAAAACACGAGTATTACACTTTTAAGTTGTATGAAAATATTTGTTTTAAAATGTTTTAATACTCTAAAACATCATATCAACATTTTGTAATTTAATTTATTTATATAAAGACCAGTTCATTTTTGATGGATGAGAATATTCTGAAATGAAATATATTTATTACCCGGAGATGTATTGTATAAAAAAAAGTAAAAATGATAATTTATTTCAAAAACAATAGCTCTTGCGTTCCGTATAGAAACTAAATTTAAATCTTAATAAAATGTTTTGGAGATTGCCGTTTCATGAAAGAAATTCAAGCCGGAATACTTATTAACACTAACGAATTGAATAACGAAGGAAATAAAAGTCCATAAAAACAAATCTGTCTTTGAAAATGGCTGCATTGAATAATTTATTTTATTATCCCGTAGAAAGTTTGAAACGTCATCAATATTTGTCGTTGATAATTTTGTTTTAACATTTTAATTAAATTCCAACAGAACTTTAGAACAGAAAATAATGAATGTAAAAAATGGTTAACCAATAATTCGTCACAGCCGATATTATTTCGAAATTGTTCAAAAATTCGAAACTAAAATAAATTTCAACAACACAATGTAATATAACAAAAGAAATTAAAAAATGTTCGTCCAACGTTCATAGGATATCATTAATACTATCAATACGCCCTAATTTATTTTAATTCTGAACGGAATTATCCTTCACCATCGCTTTTATGATAAAACTTCTACTTCCAAATATTATTATGCAGTCTGATCACAGATTTTTTTTAGACGGTTAATATTAATGAATATTTCCAAAAGCTCGCTAGAAAATCGTGGAGAGAAACCAAAGAACTCTGTAAAGAAAATGTCCGCAAACAAATAAAATGTCACCTAACAATTTTCGGATAAATTTACCTCAGCTCGGATCGTCTTTGAGTGAAATGATTTATCATGCCTGGCAATTATGTTTTTGTTTTTATATTTTTATCATATATGTTTTATCAGTCGACATTGCTAAAATATCATGTTCATCACCTGCAGCATCACAGTTAGAGATATTATAGAGGTCTTGATGATTTTATATACAGAGATACGCGTCTCATTTGAAAATGATCGATTAAAAATCATGAAGTTTTGAGGACCTTCGTAGGACGTTATAGGTATAGTGCCACAGCCATTCACGGTTTGGTTCCCAAATAAACAATGATGTTCGTTTCAGTCGTTGACACTCGAAAAAATATAATAATGCTGATCGCGTTAAAAGATGATTTACTATTGTAGAGTAAGCACCTACATCGAAATATAATCAATACTATTAAAATACAAAACCGACAGCACCGGAAGTAATGTCGTTACGAAGAACAAACCGATTTTTTTTTTTTACATCAATTTTTTATTTTTTATATTCGACAGTTGTGGTGTGCTCGCAGTCTGTAAATACCGGTCAGCGTGGAGTGTAGAACGCGGCAGTGCAATTAAAACTTGATGCAATAAAACGACCCGTCTGCATCGAATCCCCTCGATACTTACTATAATAATACATAATATGGTAGGTATATGGCTAACCACCGCCAAAGCGCGCGAATACTATTACGATGCAGATGACCTCCTGCTCTGATCGATGTGATATTGACATATATTATTTTTTTCTATAATGGGCGATTCGTAAACAGACGTTTCACGGTTCGATAGTTGGAAGTGCAACAAGTACAACAAGCGACTACAGCAACTCATCTCATCAATAAGGCGTCCGTAATAATATTTTTTCGAAACAGATGACTGGTTCTTTTCGGTACGGTTTCGACCACGATGGAATGAAATCCAAGATAGGACTTGTAGGTGAACATTTCTGCACAAACGTTTGAATCGGTCAGGAGGTCAAATTTTTAAAGTGGGGAAGAGGGCAATAAAATATACCTCCTACGTCGAAATCGAATTCGATCGTTTATCGTGTGTAAGAAAAAACCAAATCTACGAATTTTCGTCTTACCCTACGAATGCAACCGCGGTATTACGATAAGAATAAAATAATATATACTGCAGTTGTATATCCGAAACAGTCGACGTAAATATTCACATTATGAGGACGCTACACCGCATGTGTTGTCTCCGTCTTACAAACGAGTAACATACCAAACTTACGCTCAGAAATTCACGTTTTATGCCGTTAGTTTAAAAATTTAAGTCAATCAGACTATTATAAGACCTGATGGTAAGAACATTATCTGTGTTTTTTTTGGAAGTTTTTTGATAATTCTGGTAATTCAGTTTTTAAGTGAGTTATGAGCATTTTTAATTTACATTTATTATACGTGCATAGCTCACTTAAAAACCGAATTATCGTAAAAAAAACTTCCAACAAAACACAGATAATGTTCTTACCATGAAGTTTCACGATAGGTCGATTCACTCTTATTTTTAAGCTAACGGCATAAAACGTGAATTTCTGAGAGTAAATTTGGTATGTTACGCGTTTGTAAGACGGAGACAACACGTCATGCGGGTGTGGCGTCCTCTTCAACATAATATCGATATTCTTTCGCGAACCCATCATGATAATATTACTATTATCTAACACCGCCGGGTCGAGAATTCCGGAATTATTGCAGTCGTAGACTCAACCTAACGTGCCGTGTACAGGTATAATAATTATACACCGTCTGTTCATAGGTATTGTATTCGGCTCGCGGGTGTGCATAATATAATATAGTGTTTATGACGAAACGCTATGCATCGGCTCACTATTTCGCTATGTGATTTTCGCACCGATTCCAGTCCGCTCGCGCCGGCGGCCGGACGACGACGACGACGTTCCGCGTCGTTGTGTCGTAATAGTAATCATAATTATTATTATTATTATATTACACGTCGCGTGATAATATTATGTACACAGTGCGTATAAAATATAATATCCCATTTACACCAAGCCGCCGCCGTCACGATGGGCGGACATCGCGAAAACATTATCGTTTTGACCCGCGAACGGATCGACCAGAGATCCCGGATTTTGGGTCCACGAAATCCGACGCACTCCGACACGGCACGGCTAATAACTGGCGCACTGGTTTACTAATGCGCGCGGGTAGCTCCGGTGAGTTGGATAACGCGATCGAGTGATGCCATTATAATATTGTAATTTTATTTTCAAATCGTATACCTACGATGCGTGTACGGCGACGACGACGGTTTGGTGTTGCGACATAATAAAATTCTAACAAAATACCTATGATTGTTCGTTTAAAACTCTCGAAGACGGTCCCGGTGAGGCACGAAACGCGCGATGGCTACGCGTATTGAAATCAACAACACAATTACAGGCAATTTATTAATTTACCGCATTAGTCTTAAACCTAACCCTTAGTCTAGGGTGTCTATATCAAAAAAGGGACACTTTTTGCAATGAGTAAAAAAAAATGATTTGATTGTCGAAACATGAAATATTGCACGATAAATATGTCAAACTTCTAGAGGTGTTTCTACACCTCAAATGGAACAAAAAAAAAGTCCTTGTGACCATAATCGAATTATCAATAATAAGGGTGATAATTTCCATGTTTGTGTTTTTTTTTGTTAAACGCAAGTTCGATTCATAATAATTTTCATATCTGCTAAACCGTAGGTACCACAATTAATTTGAATATATCGATGAAAAGCTCATAAAATTAGGATTAGGAAAACATATCTTACAAGGTTCCCACCTGATTTTTTGGGTAAAAAGAATAACACACATTTTTTATAACTTTAAAATGTCGAAATTTTAAAAATTTCAGTTTTATCCATCACCATTTTTTTTTTAAGGCAGGTGGGTGAAAACTTCTAAAAAACTTCAAAATGTTATAGGCTTTTCAACAGTGTACTCGATTTTTTCGTTAAACCTTTCTGAAGGGCCGCTTTTCCACCTAATATGCGGAAAATAAAAAAAAGGTGGGCAAGTGGGTGTCGCTCTGCTGTACAGTAGGTTACAAGTGGGTCACTGTATAATGGATGTTATTAAATTTGAATTCAACGATATAATATCATTGTATAAGAAAAACGATTCTGAGCGCAGACGGTATGTCAGTCTATGTATAAGACATATTATATACATATCTATAGTATTAAACAAAAAATTGACCTATAATGGGTACCTATAATAAATTCCAAATTAATCATATCAAAATATCCATTAGGTACTTATAACGCGTTATACATCAACAAAAACCGTGATACTATCATAGATATATAATAGTACACTTTAGAAGTTTCAAGTATCCACGAATAATATTATTCAATCACAACAAAATAACTAAAATAGTTATTCTAGGTTTTTTAATATGTAATTTCGTCCAAATTTGAATTTAAAATGTCTGTAAAAAATAACTGTGTTCATATATTTTTTAGATTTTTTGGTTACAGTATGAACTATTTACGAGAACCTTTGTGTTGAATTTGCAATCCTTAGCTATAAAAACTGAACATTTTATAATTTATTAATTACAATGATTGATAACTTTCGAGATTTTGATAAATTTTGTCAAAATTTGATCTTTAAATGCTTATAAAAAAAAACTGTGCCTATGTATTTTTAATATTTTTCAACTGATATTATAACAATATATCAGGAGCCTTGTATTAAATTTTTACACTTTTTGGCCCAACAGATAAAACTTTATTGATATTTATAGAAAAAAAAACTAAAAAAAATTGAAAGCTGTAAATGTCCATAAACAGCTCAAAAAGAGTCAAAATATTTTCAAAATTGTATGGTGTATAGAAAATGCTAATTTAAACATTCAGTGAAATTTTCATGTATCTACAGTTATTTGTTTTTGAATTACAACAAAATAAGGAAATCGCTACATGGGAAATCGAGTGAATATTCAATGTTGTAAAAATTTGAATTTCAAACGCTCATAAAAATTTAATTTGACTTTCTTATAAACATTTTTCTTTTGATAAAGGTAGACAAACTTATAAGGAATCTTGTGTTTAATTTTCAAATCTTAGATTTAAAAAGAAAAATTTTTACGAATTCTTAACTCAAAATAATTTGCTAATTTTCGTGATTTTCCCATATTTTGTCAATTTTTGAACTTTAAATGCTTATAAAAAAAAATTGTGACTAAGGATTTTTAATATTTTTCATCTGCCTTTGAAGCAATATATTAGGAGCCTTCTATTAAATTTTCAAGCTTTCGCAACCAACAAATAAAATTTTATTGATATTTTTAGAAAAAAAACTAAAAAAAAATGGAAAATGAAAATGTCCCTAAACAGTTCAAAATAAATCAAAATATTTTGAAAATGTTATCGTGTATAGAAAATGCAAATATAAACAACCAGTGAAAATTTCATGTATATACGTTCATTTGTTTCAGGGTTACACCAAAAACCAAAATCGATTTTTTGGAAAACCAATTTTGCGTAAAAATTCCCGTTTTTCCTTAATTTTTATGTTGTTTTTCCCGGCGCTTGTGAAAACTACTGGGAAATTTATACTTTTGACCCCCCAAAGTACCAACTAGATTCACTTTCCTATCAGAAAAGCTACTGATGAAGAAAATCCAAGCACTTTTACTGTCCTAAAACGTGATGACAGACACAAAAAAAAATAAAAAAAAAAACAGTGAGTGTTGTTGAACACTCGGCAGGAACGAAGTTCAGTAAATGTGATGCGAGACGCGGAAACATAGGCGTGCGCAGACCTTGCTGGCAGGGGGGGCAGAATGTAATAATTTACCTATAGGTATATTATATAATATATAGGTAAGTAAATATTATTTTGGTTATTAGTTCAATTAATGTAAGTGATGGAAGTATTTTCATTTTATGTATCATTAAAACTACAAATAACTACAAATTTAATATAGTAATTGAAACTCCAAAGTTTTTTTATATTATATTAATATACATGAACAAAGAAAATTATTACATTCATACAGTGGTGGATCCAGGGGGATGGAAAAGGGGGCATTTGCCCCCCCCAATAACCGTAGTTTTCCTTTGTTTTACACTGTGTTTAGCCAATTTTGGAACTTTCATATACTTTTGAGCCCCCCATGCCCCTCCCAAAATTAAGCCCTGGATCCGCCACTGCATTCATATATATTTTTATGCCCGATGTGTTGGTGAAATCTGAATTTACTAATTCTACTTACTATTTATTTACAATTACAAAAAAAGTAAGTAAGATAGGTAAATTATTATTTGCACCAACACGTTGAACATATAAATATCAACATTTAAAAAAAAATGTAAATCCTTAGTATTGCATTTACATGATTTTTCCAAAAATAGTACCACTATTATATCATGCATTAATGTATCAATAATATTCTATTCTTTGGTAATATTGAAATTTATACATTATTGTAGGCATGTAACCTATTATTTAAACTGTTTTATAAATTATACTTTATAGGTATTTAATAGTATTAGGTATATAATAAACAATTTGATTTGTAGGTTACAGTATAAATAGAAAATTAATTTCAATATAAAACACCACATTAAAAAAAAGATAGGTATATTCTGATTTAATCAACACGTTGAGTATAAAACTACTAAAATACTAAAAATTCCGAAAATTGCTTCGGAAGTAAAGAGCTATAATATTTGTTCGTATACTGCATACTAATTATTATAATTATTAATTACTAATTATTTAAAGAACCGACCTTCTTAGCGCTTCCGGTGAACGTTTTTCGCATTAAATGCCGTCAAATTACTACTCACTTTCATGTCTCATCACATCTCAATCTACATCATGCTATAATAAGATTATAAGCACTCGTTATCACCGCGGTATCGCTTGTGGTTCGCTTAAAGTTGGACAACATAAAATCATCGTGCACTGTACATCGAGCACTCAATGTTTACATAATATTCATTATATAAAACTGTATTATAATATTTTTTTAAAAACTTTGTTATTTTGTAAGAAAACTTGAGCCCGCAGGAGGGGCAGCTGCCCACCCTGCCCCTCCCGTGCGCACGCCTATGGTGGCGTGTCAATAGATATCATAATAGGAAATCATATCTAAATTTTCCTCAAAATGAACTACCTGGATTGCTTGAGGACTTACCTTTAGAAGTCAGAAGACTCATGATTTATAAACATGATGGGGCCCCACCACATTTCTCTAGAGCAGTGGGACAGCACTTGGACGAAACATTTTTTAAAATTTCGACATTTTAAAGTTATAAAAAATTTGTATTATTCTTTTTACCCAAAAAATCAGGTGGGAACCTTGTAAGATATGTTTTTAACGGCTTTCGAGACATTCTTTTATCTAGATCATTTAAAGTCAATACAAAACAATATTTTTCAACAAAAAATTACATTTTTAACAATGTGTTGGTCGCAATTTATAAAATTTAAAAGTTTCGTAATCACTGTGTGTAACTCAGACCATTATTTATAGAAATTTGCTACATTGTTTAACCAAGTTAAGTTAATATTAAAAATATTATAAAATATAATAAATTGATATTTCTGAAATCACCAAAAGTTTAAATAGTAATATTTCCGATTATTGAAAATTTACCAAATCAAACACCAATCACTCAACAAATACAATTAAAATACATTAAAAAGAAAACTTAACCGTCCAATTAATTTATTTCTTAAACGAATTTAAAACCCTTATCAACCAGCTTTTGACAACTGGCATTGACAAATTAATTTTAAAAAATGTCAACTAACCCAAATGTCATCTATCCTTTATAAATATTATTATTGAACGCCAAATGGGAATTACTCAAAAAACAACAATGAACTTCAATATTTATAATACGGCGAAGAAAATTAACATCGAGTTAATTTCAAAAAACCATTTAACACAAAAAAAAATGTATAAATTAAAAATCAAATTGAGATTTGAGGTGCTGTTGGTGAACGGATCAATCGCCGCTCAATCGTTTAATTCTTTATTTATAATCTTAATTTTATTTTCAAATGTACTTATCATGAACTGTTGAGTGCATATACTGCACATATTTTACATTTTTTTTAACAATAAAAATAAACATGCATATTATTTGTTAACACATAACTTATATAGCGTCTACTGAACTAACTCCATAGTTAATATGTAATATGTATCGATAACTTTTCGTTATTTTTGGTTATGTGTTTACTGTTTAGTGTTATGTTTGGTTAATGCGTATACAATAGTTTATTATATTGATAAGTGAAGATAACCGGCATGTTATCTGCAAAATATTATACGTAACACGCAGTCATATAGATACCCGATGCCATGAAAAAAAAAACGGTGAAATGAATAATGACGATGGACGTTAAAACCCCTTCATCAGTTTCCACATATTATTATTGTATCATATTGTTTCGTTTTAATACATAAGTCTTTACACTGTCCGGCGATGAAAGTAAAAGTGTTAATCTCAATATCTTCTCGTAACTTGTGATTTAACACAGTACTTACTCCGCAATCCGTATAAGTAGGTACGTATAATTCAATTTCGAAACGTGAATAATAATATATTATTAGACAACTCCTGGCTGTAAAATCATAATAATAATAATAATAATAATAATAATGTATAATATGTTCGAGTTTACAAGCATATATAAAACACACTACGACGCATACACGACCGTCGATTTGTTCCGTGATTTACGTGCAGTTCAATAAATGTATAAACTAATTATCATATACGTTTCCAACCGTGAACGAGATTATTTCATCGGATTATCGGCATATGGGTACCTATATACAGATCACGGTTTACACAATGCAGGAAACGCGTTTCGCGGGGAAAACGATTGAAAACTCCGTTTTCCGTATGTTACACGTCCTATATAGACATATTATTGTAATAATATGACACTAATAAAATAAATAACACTACCGACGTATCGTATGATGATAATATTAGGATCGATCGAAACGATTTACACTGTCGACTCCCAAGGATTAAACGCTGCTATGAGCGTGAGTGTAACACGTGGGTTAATTGACGTTTGAAACACTATAAAGTGCACACCATGAAACAAAATCGACATTGTAACCAGAGTACGTCGACAATAATAATCATTGATTGTATAATTCGAGTATGGGACGCTGATGTGCAGTAGTTCGGTTATATTATATACTTACCAAGCAACGTTATTATACAACACGACGTGGTCGTTGGAAGATATCAGTCGAGTGCGTCTCGCGTTTAATTTTTCGTTTCCCATAGCCCGAGTGCATCAGAAATCTTATTGATAATATTTAATAGCCCGAGATCGTCCCAAGTCCACAGCCAAAGATTTATTATGTAACAGATCGGACGATTGACTATTATTAATAGCACAAAATACGTACAACTACATAGGTACTACGCAATTTGTTCGACTACCTAGATAAACCACATTTTAGTTGATCCTCGATAATAACTGAGCACGACTACGACTCGTTTACGGTCAACCGTCAATAAGTGCGAGTTGTGAACCGATGCGCGAAGCAGTGCCGTAATAAATAAATAAATAATATATACAGTATACCTACACGTGTTTTTAATATTTTCAATATTTTCAAAAAATGTATAATTATTTATTTATTTATTTCAAACATTACGGGCAGAGCCCAATTCATTACAAGTGTACACTAAGTATAAAATTACATTTAAATATTTAAATATTAATAATTACATTTTTAATAGAACAGTAAATAACAATTATAACAATAAGATTAGTTTAGGTAGGGAATGATGGTTGTTCATTTGCTATGCGCATCATAGTGATCATACGATAGATAGGATTATTACGGCCGTAGTTTGTAGAGCAATTTGGGATGGAGAATGTTGTATAAGAATTATAATGTTGTATAATTATAGATAATAAGAAAAAAAATATCATTAAAATTAGTACACTCAACCAAACTTAAAGCGCTTAAAAATGGGTATATATACTTACACCAAAATAGTAAAAAAAATAAAAAAATAATCAAATATTTTTAGGATATGGACCAGAGTTCACTTTTTGTGATCTACCCAGGGTAACTTAAATAAGCTGGGAAGCATTCGGGCTACGTCAAAAATACGATATTTTTTTCTTGATACGCATTCAGGTGATACCTTGTATTCCGGACGCACTCGGGAAATAAATAACGGCCACTCAGGACGCACTAGGGATGATGACCGTCATTTCACCGGATTGCAATCGTCATCAACGCCATAATATCATTCGCTGTGATAATGAGCATATATGGTGCATGAGTAAATGATTGCAGATCTCTGCTGCAACTGCATTTGGCGCCACCGAACAGGCGGGGAGGTGTGCTCCGGATTAATTGCAGGTAAGTATACGTTACCGCCGAATAACGATGTGTACCTATGATATTATTATGATATAGATACGCTATTATTGTAGGCGCAATTTAAGAGGGGAGTGGGGCTTGAGTGTGCTAAACACTGCAAATAGAACTCCCGGTTATGAAATTAGCACCCTCGCCAATGATGCCATATTTATTATGCTTGGTTTTTGGTTTTGAGTTTATGTTAATAGTTAATACATAAATGTATTATGTACAGTAGTACAAAGTCATTATTATAATATAGCATTCATATACGATAGGTAGTCGAAATTGTTTAGGAATGGGGAAAGGATGCGAAGTGGATCATCCTTTAATCTATGATCGCGATACTATAACTGAAAAATAGTGGTCACCGTATCAATAAAAAAATTATGATAAATTTACCAAATAATATTATATTTTGCACATTCAGATCATTATTTATTTATTTATACATGATTCACAATAATTCTTAATCATTTTTACTCATTTTAAACCATGTATCACCCATAATAATTTCTATGATTCATTTTATACTCATTTTAAAACACGTTTTACACCATAATAATTTATATGATTTATTTTTACTAATTGTATAACAATACGAATAGTTAGGTACATTATTAATTACTTGTGTTCTTTTACACTGGTGGCTTATCACAGGATATCAATTTTATCAATCCCCGGCAGAGTTTTTTCGTCGAAAATGCGCCCCTGGCTATTTTTGTTATCATATAGTTGACACCCTCGGCGACTGCAGAAGTCCTGTTTAGCACGGCGAACAATAATAATTTATAATATTATACAATACCCAGACAGATTCCAAGTCCCCGGGACTCGTCACTCGACGGCATTATAATATTATTATCACTTCGGCAGTGTACGCCTCGTGTAATGCGAACGTTTAATTAATTTCTAGCTTTCCGTGCAATTATATTATTATTCCGTTCGTTTCGGCCGTCGTGTCTGGGACGCGTCTCGCATGTCACAATGCATCGTGTATCGCAAACGTCGCAGTGTATAATAATATTCTTTCCAAAAATAAAAACATTTTAATATTATAATAACTGCGCAGGTTACGCGTACACGTTATATTTTAATAAATCGTTTTACATATTATATTTTATTCCGAAAACGTTCCAGTTCAATCGCCTACGATGTGTTATTTTACACATGCCATACATATTATTATATATTTACATAACGCCTACTAAAACGGCGAAATAATATAATATTGTATCGTTATAATATTATTATTATTATGTCTAGGCCGTATTTGTTTGTAAAGACCGTTTTAATAAAATATTACGATATACCTACGCGGATGGACAATATGACTTTTTTGCACGTTTCGTTGATATGCGATTCAAATTCAAAATTGCGTTACATCACGAACCTAAACCTGAACCACACTAATTTGTTTTATAATCCAAAGATATAATATTATAAATAGTAATTTAAAATTGTTCTATTTTTAAACATTCGTTCGACCGATAGAGGTACGCCTAAGTACAATGATTATAGGTACTGTACCTATTTTTGAAAAAAAACTTGTTTAGTTTTATTTTGTGGAGGACCGAATATTATTATTTTTATATTATGTAGGTATAATTTTTACACGTATAGTATTCAATGATCCAATAAAGCAATTGAAAAAAAAACTCTATATTATTATGGTTAGTTCAGAAAATGATTCAGTTAAAAAAAAATTAAATTATAAATCATTATAATAATATTATAAGCACTTTAAAGTTAAAAGCTTTATGAATGTTGAATTTAATTTCTAAGATTTACTACAAGACTTACTGTATTAATGCCCCGGACCCAATTTTCGACAAGAATATGATTGAATCTCATTTAATCCTGTACCCTATATAATACGATTTTCCGTTGCAAGTAAGTACCATCGTTGCCCACTACTATACTGCAACACATTTTCGACCGCACACAAAACGGTTCAATGTCAATGCGTGTATTATATTATGGTCATCCAGTCGTCTTTTGGGCGTGAATTTTGAAGGTCAGAGGGCATCCGGCAATATCATTATATAGACTATACAGAGGACCGCACTGGCAAACGTGATAATAATTTTTCAAACGCGTCCAAGTTTCCACCACCGAACAACAACAACAATAGCACCATTCCCACGTGACTTTTTGCCGGCTATGATATCATCGTCGTCCCCGCTTCTATCCGACAGGAGAACATTTTAACGCTCTCTTTTCCACGACGACGGCGACGTCTAAAATATCCTCATTCAACGGAGCTCACTAATCTTATGTAAGTCGAACCGTGTATACCGATATCGCTCGCTAGACGGACTGTCACTCCGAAGACGACGACGACGACGACGACAGTAAAATGACGAGTGAGTAACAACAAATAATAGTAAAGCCAAAAGTAAAAACTCAGTTCTCTGTATATGTACGTAATGTAAATTATAATAATATCCTATATAGGTACGACTTTTATTATTCGACTTGCACGCGTTCGCTTCATTTCGTCGGTTCTATATATTATTATTATTATTATTATGTGTGTGCAGGAAAGTTTTCGAAAGACTAGGGGCGAAAAACTAGCAATTTAAGACACGCTCTGTGACTACGTCGTTAGGTTTATCCGTGCAGCGCGGTTGATCGGAATTAAGTTTTAATGCCGGTAACGAGCAGCAAAATTATTTCAATAGCTGTAATAACATTACAGTGGACATTTATTTTTATGTAATTTACCACATAACATTTCTTTCAAAAATACGAACATATATGACCGTCACGTGGGATATATGTATAGAATTGAGACTTGGTATTTCTTTTAAGTCTAATTATTATAAATGTATAGGAATGACCGTAAAAATACTATACATAGGTACTATTATTTAGAAAATTATCTATGAATTGAAAAAAATATGTGCTATACAGGTAAATCTTTAACTCTGTCTCTCTCTCTCTCTGTCTCTCTCTCTCTCTCTCTCTCTCTCTCTCTCTCTCTCTCTCTCTCTCTCTCTGTCTCTTTCTTTCTCTCGCAATTCACAATATTAAGCCACAAAATCTGTTATATACCTACCCATCGTTTTGCGTTTTGCGTTTGTAGTTATAGTCAGTTATAAAGACACAATTTATACCAATCATCTAATAAATAATAACCATGTAATATAACATTTTATGAAAATATATTCTTTAATTTACTTAAATAATATTTATTGTATTTTTTAATGGTATTAGGTACCTACAAAGCTCTTTTAAACCACCGCCCTATTATCATTAATATAAATGCATTATACTTGAATAAAATTAGCCTGAAGTAGACGTTTAATAATATTATAGTACCTAACCTCTCGGTTTCTAAAATTCACGAAAGCAAAAAATAAATCTCAAATAATCTAAAAACGAATAAAACGTATTTATTTACCTAATAATTTGCATAGAACATTTCATTGGGATTGCTTTTTCTTTGAATTATGTACAATTTCGAATATTGATTCTACTATACCAGTTTAATAGTTATTTGAAGTTCCTAGGAATATCAAAAACATTAAATAACTCTTTAGAGTTCATGATATCAATATATTAAAATATATAATTTATAGGTAGGTATAAAATTAAAAACGAATACTAAAATTATAAACAAAACATTACAAAAAACATCAAAAATAAACGAAAATAAATTCTATATAAATATATAAAAATGCATAATAATATATTAGTTTGTTTGAAATAAGACATTTTTTTACTGGTATCTGATTTTAAATGTTTTATTTTCTGTAAGTACCAAAAAGTCATTATCCACTATGTTAACAAGGCATTTGTATATTTAAATACCTGTTTATTGTAAATAGGATTATGTCTGTATAAGTTGTTTAGTGCACTAATTAATATTTTTCTACCATTATCCTAAATAATGTTGTTAAATAAAGCAAAAAAATAATTATGACAAAATTGTACTTTTTTACCATACCAGGAAAAGTTGGTTTCATGTTATGATTAACACTTATACTTTGATGGTTTTTTTTTTATAGAATTACTTTTATTTCGCGCTTACAAAAATAAATAAAATAATAATATTTCCGTGAATAATGTTTTCATTTTATTGTAATGAGAACACTTTTGCATTATATTTTAACCACCAAACCCTCATCAAATGACCTATTATGAAATCTTTATTTTCATTGTCTTTCATAATACATTAATATTATTATTATTTACTATTACATGCATATATTATACAATAATAACACTAGAATAATTATATAGGTGGGTACTAGGTAGTTACAATGTTCACATTGAACGTGTAATTTTCGAATAAACCCCAGTAATATGGCTAGAAAATAAATCATTCCAATGATGAATTAAAATTAGTTTTACCAACTATCTTGTGTTATATAACCACAAAATTATTAAGAAAACTATAAAAGATGATTTAATAATAATTCCTGCAGATCCACGCTGGTGAATACTTTGTTCATAACGTTACGTTGAAAACTTAAAAAGACGCTTTACGCTTAAGGTGTTATTTACTAAATCGTTGTTTGGTATAAATTATTATGTATACCAAAACTAACTAACTAACTAAGTTTGAATTGAAAATTTGTTTTGCTGTTCGACACAGTCCGTTGTTACTAACATCATCAAATAAAACATATACCTACCTATGATGAATCGTATTATTATATTTAATGTTTAAATGTACAACGCTTTTAAAGAAACAGCCACTATGCACTGCGGGATATTATAATAATATTATCCGGGCACCAAGCTTACAATAATTATTTATATTTCCCAATATTTTAATGAAACTCTATAACCATCGCTGACATAACAATAATAATAATAATAATACGACGATCGCCGGCTGTCTTAAACGGTGAATATCTCATAGGTATACCGACGACGAGGACAACAGATCGAATTGACAAGGTCTCGCGGCCTTGCGTGTATCAAAACATACATAAGCGTTACAATTTGGCCGCGTGGGAGCGTTAAGACTTACTGGCTCGCGATATGATGGGTGAAATGGACATATGAAATTAACGATACCGGTAAACCTAATGGGCAATATAATAATGATAATATAGTGGCGATTCGGTGTCAAGGCAAACGTGGGAAAAACCATTGGCCATCACAGTAACAATAGCGAATGTCCGAATATTTTGATAAACACGTCAAGCTCATAACCATAAACGACGATTCGGGTGTACTCGAATAACTGAAGTCAAACGAAATTGATTCGATTATTAGTCAATATAAAGATCCGCATAAAGACGCGTGTTAAAATTTAAAATATTATATAATTCGAGATTATCATTACTCTATTGATTGAAGAGAAACTATTATTAATTGAGTTTGGACAAGTCGAGTCGTCTATGCGTATGCATAGAATGGAAACTGCAGTCGACAAAAAATGATCATAATAATTAATAATATTTATTCCATACATGAGTCAAATTAATTTGTGTAATGAAGACGAAGAATTTATATTTTAATGAAAGAAAAAACACAATTTAATGTGCATAAATTGTAAATTAAATTTGATTTATGATGATTTTAAATTGCTAGTTTTCAATCAAAATTTACATACGGATAGGTACATATCAATTAATAATAAAGCATCGTTGTGAACCAATAAGATCATAGAAGAACACATCTTAATAAAAATAAATAGACGATCATAAATAAATTTACATGAGAAAAACACGAATGGTTGTTGGATTCATCATAAACGTAAGCAAGTAGTTTTCCTTCAAAATTAGGCTCGAACCAATGACAATTTATTCAAAGTAATAAAATAAAGTTACATTTTATATTTATTCATATTTTGAAACCTGCTGTATAGAATTAGAATTGTTATACTTGAGGTATTTGAGTCTTTCTCTTATCAGTATAAGCAATATAATTATGAGTTGGCAAAACTACAATATTCATCATCCCACTATTATAGTCACTGATTATAATATTTGTATGAAATCTGTATAAATGTTAATATTTTGTGATAGATTATTTTGCTAATGGAGTTAATTATTTTTAATTATATAATAATTAAAATCAAAAATAACAAACACATATAGCTATGAACGAAAATTAAAAAATGAATTTGAAGGCAATATAGGTATCTAATAAGTTTTGAAATTAATATCTGAATAATGAAAATGAATAACTTAAAAATATAAAATAAATATAATTTGTTTACATAAACAAAATATTTAACATTAATTAATTTATAATTAAATTGTTATAATATGTATAATTAGTATAATTATAAAAAAATAATGTGTCAGATGTCTTAGAAAGATAAATTGTAATTTTTTTTTTTATATAATTGTTTATTAGGCCTTATATTATAAAGTTAAACGAACAATAAGCTCAACTCATAAAATAAATAATAAATTAAAATCTTAAGTAAAGAGGCCTCTCAATGGAGGTATTTTGTCATGAAGTAAACATGTATTTAAACAATAATAGTTTAACAAATCTAGAAATATAATGTTTAAGATCAACCCAAGTTTAAAAATAAATAAGGTGATATTTACCATACATTATTTAAGTTTAAACTTTGACTATTTAACCAACAAGTTTAATTTTTAGGAATAGTTAATTTTAAATTCATAAAAGGTATTTAAGAGGACGCTACACCCGCATGTGTTGTCTCCGTCTTACACACGTACGACATAGACAAAACACGTTTAGGCAGTCTGAGTATAACTCTCTCAATTTTGGTTCTAGAGTAAAAATGCCTATTATGAAATTGAATTGTGATAATATTTCTAAGGGCAAGACGCTGCGGTTTTTCCATTATACCCAATATAACGTTCATTATATCGTTTAGAAATAGAAAAAATTTCACCATTTTTAAAATACCTTTGACTTTTAAAAAATTAAATTTTTTAAAAAAACCGCAGCGTCTTGCCCTTAGAAATATTATCACAATTCAATTTCATAATAGGTATTTTTACTCTAGAACCAAAATTGAGCGAGTTATACTCAGACTGCCTAAACGCGTTTTGTCTATGTCGTACGTGTGTAAGACGGAGACAACACATGCGGGTGTAGCGTCCTCTTAACGAATATATTATGTTGCCTTTCACAACGATCTAAAATTACTAACAGTCAACAAACTTGCAAAAAAACTATTATTCCTATAAAATATTGCTTTCAAACTTAACGATTTGTATTCTCTCACATTAGGTACCTCAAAATATCCATCGTTGATTCAAAATAAATTGATCCAGAGACTCATTATAATAAATAATTAATAGGTATTAACTAACTCTGAAGTTCTATTTCAGTATTTCCTGTTCACAACTTCCATGTTGTTACACATAAAGTTTATACTCATAAATATAACGTAGGTATTGTTTATATTTGACAGAATGTATAATATACTTTAAATTAATAAATTTGAAAAAAATATACTATTACGTCTGGCACAGACCACTAACGTTTTAAAATAAGTACATACGACTGCAACAGTCTGCAGTATTCGATTACATCATAATCATGGAATCTTCAACAAAAACATTTAATACAATTCAGTATTTTGTTCATTCTATTTCAGTGTTTTTAAAAATTATTTTCAAGTTGAATTTCGAGTAAATAGTATCACATATTAAATGTATTGTGAATTGTTAACTTAAATTCAGTCAACCAATAAAATTAGGACATCTGTTCCAATGGTAGGTATCATCAACTATTGTGGAACGTTCATGGCCTATAATCTTTCTCAACACTAATGTCATGGTATCTTAACACGATAATAATATTATTGTATTTATACCATACCAAGAGATTCTATGATATACTTAAAACGACTGTGTCTCTTATTGTTATAAGTGTTATTTATTTATACTAAACAATTAAATTCAATGAATGCACTTCAATGATTATATTTTATCAAGTAATAAATACAAAATAATATGCATGTATAAATTCAACACTATTTGATTAAAAAAAAAAATGTATATGAATGTCGAACAATATGACAATTAAAATGTTTCAACTAAAATAGATTTGGCAATAATTGAGAGAAAATGATCAAAGCACGACAACAACTTAGGTATTCATAAATTAATAATTTATACACTATACCTACGACAAAACTTTACAGTCAAAAATACAAACAATACTTTATTAGTTTTTTTTATTATTATTGGAATGTCACTGACGCATTGTGCGTAACGGTAATGAGCAATATTTTTAATACATCCAGATCAGAAAATAAAACTAGATAATGAAACTATAGCATAAAAAACATAATGTCATAATTTCAATAATTTAATATAATACTTTGGATTATGGTAAAAAATATTTTTTTATAGTAGGTATAGTAGAAGTTATAATTTTAATTGTTTTCATAATTTTATTTACCCATAGGAATTTTAATAAAACGATGAGTACATTGCAAAAAATAATTGAATAATTTGGAAAATTAAAAATGTATAATAAATAACCTACCTATATAATATGTATATTCAATATTGTATATATAATGAACATTATGTATACTTATATTGGTATATTTTTTTATGTCAAATAAATGTAAACAGTTAGAAGATTATTAATATATTTCTTTGATCATTATTAATTGAAAATGTTACTTTTCAATTTACTTACGATTCATCGAACAAAATTCATACGTATATCATGAGTATTTTAATTACTGTAGAGTCTTGAGTGTTACGAGAATCTACTTACCTAATATTATTACGAAACAATTTAATTTTAAACTCCGAATTAAAATCTGTGCTGGAAAACGAACTGACTACTAAATAATAATATAGTAATATGTTACGTTTTATCATTATTATCATCAAACACGATACCTATACATTAATCGTTTTAAAAATTTGATTTTAAGATTGGTAATTTCTTATTAGGTGTACATCGATCGGTACCTTCTAAAATAATACGATAGTATATTTAACTGCCTATGCTGAACATAAAACGTGGCACACTGTACGAACAATAATTAAAATTAGGTTCGTAAAATTACATACGACATAATAATAATTACGTTTTGTTTTAGAAATTAATAACGGGCCGCTTTTCACGGCATTATTAGTGTTTGTGGCTTCAACCGGCATCACTTTTGCCGACGATGACAAATGGGTATGGGGCAGATCAAACGACCAATCAAGGGCTGACTCGAGGATCGGGTCCTCGTCCGACGAGGTGATCCGAATAGCTAAACCTCTATTGCGCAATCAGCCCAACCCAAAGCCCAGTCCGTTATTCCAACCCGCCAATAACCCGAGGCTGGACACCAAACATTACAGGTGAACGATAGGATTTTTTTCTTTACTAAAATAGTAATGGATAAGACACAAAATCGGATTTAAACATTGGTTTTAGAATAAAAAAAAATACTTTTTCGTATACATTTAATTGGAAACAAAAATAGATAACAAGAATGAAAAGTTACAACAGAATAATAATATATACGTCGTGGAACTCTTGTCAAAAAATACTTTTCATTTTTATTGATATTTAAATTTTAAATAGAGCTACGGATACGACCAATTTAAATAGTATTTTAAATTAACCTACTCAAAATGTATCCGAAAACAAATATTTGAGAACAAATACAAATAAGTATTCGCAAGAAGTATTTAAATGAAATATCGAATAAGTACCTACTATTTTATTTTTACTCGAAATTGATTGTAAAATAATTTTTTTTTTATGTAACAATCCAATACCTACCAATTGATAATAATTATTAGGTTATCTCCGTTTAAATTACAGTTAGAATGGAGACATCAATACACTTAACACTTGAAGAATGAACTAAAATTGATGAAGTATTGAACTATACATTATTAATTTGCATACAAGTATAATATGATATTACATACTAAAAAAAAACAAATAGAACTTACAATATCTTAACCTTGCCATCAATAATAAAATAATTTTTCTTAAGTTTTTATGTTGGTAGGTACATAATATAATATGTCAAATACAAATAAACAGTATTATTTATAGTTTGAAAGAGTGGTTTCAATACGATTACTAATATACTGTATAAAATTGCTTCGTGATTGACATTTCGGGAAAATCATATTGTAAGTACGTGGGTTTTGTAGTGTTGGTTAAAATATTATTAATGATCGTGTTTGCATCAATTATCCTGATGTCGATTAAATAACTGCAGAAGTAATAATTAAATATTATAATTTGATGAGCAGAATAGAAGTGGTATTCTCTGGAAAGACCTGTCAGTGAGCTGATACATCCGTCGCTTAAGAATAATATAATATGTTATTTACGCGTAAAACCGACATTAATCCAAACGAAATCTTAAATCAATGTACTGCAGGGATGACTCCATACGAAACGGGCGCTATGAAGTCAACGAGGGTTATGTACCGGACAGGGAACCTTTGTTGCAGCAACCAATCCATATATCTGAGACCTTTAGCAGCAGGCCATTCGACAGACCGCCGCCGCCAAATAACCTACCGCAAAGACCTTTGACAAACTTCCAAGCACCTTTGAGACCACAGCGACCGAATGCCCTCATCGATTCCGTGCACGCGCCGTCTAGGAAACCCGTGCCCGCAGCCACCGAACCTGCTGGTTCTGCAGTCGGCATACTCACTGGACCGGTGCCGTCGTGGCAACGACCGGCGGTCCACAAAAACGGCGATCCAACGAATTTTGAAAAGTGCAAATGCTCGTTTTCTTTCAACTGTAAATCTCCCGGGATCAAGTTCGTAAGTACAATATATTATTATATTATACACTATATCGTCGAGATTTACGCGTGAATAAAAATTAATATATATATATATATATATCCAGCTGGCACGGGGCACTTTTCGAATTTATCTATTGTTGCCGAATTGTCTAGGTAGAGAGCACTTTTAAGTATTTAATTCAATTGAACACAGACTCTAAAGTATCAAATTAAATTAAAGTTGATAAAGTACCTATACCGAATTAAAGGGAAACAAACTAAGATAATTGTCTAGCATGTGGGAAACATCGTTCTTTATCTTGATAAAACTAAAACCAATAGTTTTAATTAAACCAACGTTCTCTGTAAAGGTTTAAAAACCACAAATCATGAACAAATAATTGAATTTGTAATATTTATTCCAAAACAACGTAACTACTAAGTACTAACTACCTATAATAAATTACATTTATTGTAAGTGGAAAAAGTCATAACATACATCGCTAATAAAATGTTTGAATTAATTTTAAAAACGTAGAACAAAATGTGTTTTTATGTAATTCAATTCAATTTTTACGTTCCGCTGATTTTATCAACAATTTTTCAATTAGCTAATCAAATAAACAATATTGAAATAATTATTAGGTAGGTACATGTAGAATTTTCGAGGGAATATTTTGATTTTTATGGTGCCGAAATGATCAATATTGTCTTTAATAAAACAATATTACAACCAAACTAACTTGGCTATCGTATACTCTTTAATTTTCGGATTTCAGGAAAATGTAGAAAACAACAAGGACCTGCATAAAAAAAATATGTGTAAAAGAAAACGACGAGTATTTAGTAATTTATATTTATTACCGTATAATTAAAATTCGAAATATTACTGTTTTTAATTACATAATACCTACTAGGTTTTTAATGAACGGTATATAAACCATCAGTTATCCCACAGCAAACTGTTCTCTTTTACCACTTATCTCTAATACATTTACCTCTCTGCGTGATTAAAATAAAAGTTTAAATGAAAGAATACGCTTTAAAATTGTAAAAATAGACTTTTATAATAAATACATTCACTATATTTAATATTTATCATTCATCCCTTTGAAAGTAATCATTTTATTATGTTTTCTGGTGCTACCACCATTTAATATTTTATATTCACTAGCCGAATTAAAGGATCGTCAAACAAAATAAGTCTTCTTATCTCAATATAATATTATCTCGTTAAAAATGTGTTTTTACAATGAACCATGTTAATACGATTTATAGTATTATATGTATAATATATATATAATATATATATATACCTACTATGTGGGATGTGGATTCCAATTTCCAAACACCGTGTATAGTCGTGATCATCTTAACTTTTTCTTTGTCCTGTGAGATTCGAACAATTACATTATGTGACATGCGTTTTTGTGGGGGACAAACAGTTTGCGGTGGCTACACACATGCAGCTCATCATACTATTAATCGGATTAGAGCAAACCCCTTTTGTCATCTTCTAAATAAATACGAAAAAGTCTTTATATATATTTCTTACAGACTCATAACTTACAAAACATTGATAATACAAGTTTTTCATTTAAATGAAAAAAAAAATTGTTTTGGGTTATAAATAAAACAAGAGAAAATAATAATAATCAATTTATTATTAACAGCTGTCTGCAGATATTTCATTAACACATGATTAATTAATGTATGTGTTTCAGGGAAGCTGCGATGAAGGAAAACAATACTGTTGCTACAACGATTTTGATGGTGCGAATTCAGGAAGCCAAGAAGTAGACAAATATGGAGGAGATCGAAGCGAACCCATACCTTCCGTGTTAGTTGGTCCCGGTGGAAGTCACAGGCCTGGTTTGAAACCTGGCATATATGGACAAGTTTCTAACAAAAATGTAAGAACCACAAATTGTAAGTGCATGATATACGCATATTAATATTAGTCTAAGGCAATTGCATAATGTAATTAGTTAAGACAAATAAAATTAACATTGATTTGCTTTAGCCAAAATATTAACTACAAAATAAAATATGAAACAAATTTATATTAACAATAACTATATTATTATATGAAGATGTAGTTTTATATATTATTTTAAAACATTGGTGGTGCTACAAAAACTAATCCTGAGTGAAGCTCAGATAATTATTTTATGTTTTTGAGTGGATAGTTAAATTTCAATGTATAGCAAGAATACAGTTTATCTCGTACTTCAATTTTATTTTAGACTAAGACACCTAAGACTCCAAATAGGTATATTATTATAATAAATATATAGTATGAAAATATAATATGTTTCACTGTGATTTCATTGTATTTAAATGGCTAGGTGTAAGAATTATGAATTATTTTTAAGACTTCGAAAAATATAAAAGCAATAAATAAAATCTGTAGGTACTCATTAGAATTTAAAAATATAAATAAACTTAAAAAACTAATACTCGAGTTCAATTTAAATATTTGTTTATAAGTTTATAACATTTATATTACTGATTGTATTAAACGAATAGCATATACCTAACTTGAGGAACTCGAAAATCGTAAGAAAATATAACTCTATTTTTTTATTGTATTTTATATTTTAATTACAATACTGTATAATATATTGTTAAAAAATTGTTTCTGAGTAGGTACTTTCATTAATGAATTGCAATTTTAATTTGTTTTTAATTACAATACAATTTTTAGGAACATATTGACCGACAAGAATTTACTGGTAACAGTTTTCCAAATGAACCATCATTCAACAGACGACCAAATGAGTATGGAAATAATCCTTTTATTATTCCAAGACAATTGTAGGTATATAGTAAATCATATTATAAATAAATTTAATTATTATTATATTTTTTTTATTTGAATTATATTATAATTTAACAAATGCTAATTTATAACTTGATTTATATTTCATTATAAAACACATACTGTAAAATATCCGTTATTTATAGTAAGTGTAGGTACTAAAAAAGTATTTTTACATATACAAGATAAAATAAAAAATATTTTACGTCAGCTAGAATAAATATGATATTTATTGTATATAATATAATATTTGTGTAATGTGTGTACGTCTTAATCATATTCATATAGATACTTGATTTCATTTTTAAAAAATTCTTATAAGGATGAATTATATGTGAGATTCTAAATGTATTTTTAATTATTATGTAATTAATGTTTTTTTTTTGTATAAAGCTAGCTTATACATAATAATAGCTTACAACAATTAATTTATTATGCAATTTTTTTTTTTTACATAAGTACCTATCGATAATTTATCTTATACTAGCAACAATGCAATATATTGTAAACAGTATTCTAGACATATAGGTTTTGTATTAGTTATTTATTTATATTTTATTTTAGAAGGAAATAAATTATCATTATGTTATAGCCTATAACGAATAGGTAACATACATTTTTACAACATATGTTTTCTTTCATTGCATTATTATGTACTCAAATATCATAACATCCAGATGCATTATATTGCACACACCGCCAATTATAATACATTAGTAACATACGTATAAAGTACATGTATTCAGTGTTGTCACAAATTTTATTAAGTAAAAAACTTGTTTTCCATAAGTCATAACATCTAACAAAGTATAAAAACCAACAATACATAAAATGCAAAATAAATATAAATTTTGATAACCTGTTTTTAATGGTTATAATTTATAAATGTATGATATTCTAAATATCTACCAAACTATACTGTCAGAAACAAAAAATTATATAATATTGTATTACTTTTTTTTATTCAAATTTTTTCTATAAACGATTGTTATTTTTGTGCTTTAATGTATATTATATTATATTACACACTGTCAAACGATAGAAAATTTCAGGTAGATTGTAATATTAAAATAAATATGATAAAAAATAAAAATATATGAATAACAAAAGTTTGTTTTTTAAGGTTGACTATCAAACGAATATTCTCGTAACATAATGAATTCAAAACCTATTAATTGGCTAGTGCTTATAAGAACCTATAAATATTAAAATATGCACTGTGAACATGGCCATACAAATTGTAAAAATAAACGATACAAATATGCAAAAATAAACGATACAAATATGCAAAAATAAATAATTTATTGACGAATATTTGGCTGAGTGTCTACAAAAATATTAAAATAGTTGATCTCATGAATTAAAATACAGTGGCTAGTAAGAAATAAAACGTTAAAAATAATGTAGATAATTTAAAAAAAACATATAGTAAAATGAGGGTTGACAATGACAAGTGATCTAATGAAGGTATTATATTCTCTATCTTGATAATACTCAAGATAATATTATATTTATAAGGTATACTTACGTTTGAAAAAAAATATTCGATTTACTAAATTTTAAAGGACTGTTCAAACTACAAAGGTAAATTTTTCAGGAGAAAGTATGAAAACTCTACAGCCAGTGGCGTATTTTGAAATTTTTTCTGGGGGGGGTCTAAATATTAGGTACCTACAAGTTTATAATATAAAAAAAACACATACTAGTTACGATGTAATAATTATATTATATTATATTTTTTTCTGGGGGGGTCCAGACCCGGGGACCCCCCCCGTAAATACGCCACTATCTACAGCAACATATGTATACTTGTGTAATATACGCTTTTGATACTATTTGACTTTTGTACAATACTAAGTTTGTAGTTCTTAGGTACTCTGGTAAGTACCTATGATGGCTACTACGTGGTTTTGCTGCCGCTTTTGTCGAATTAATGGCTTTATTTATACATAACGAAATTTAACTTGTTTTTGCATCACAACAGGCGCAACACAAAATCTCAGACCAAAATTAATTTTTCATATGCAACGTTTGAAAGTCTAATTATAAGATAAACATTTTCGAATATCTTAGCTATCTACCTACTGTAATGAGTCCACAGGTGACTGATCCAATTGTCAGAATTTACACACAATTAAATATTATGGAACACAATTAAGTGGGGTTGATGTATTATCATTAAAGTCTGAAAATAATATTACTAAAAACCATACCAAATTACAAAAATTATTTTTTTTCGGAAAATAATAAACCATATTGTTCTTATTATACCTATTATAAATAAAAGTCTGTAATATTTATTTTCTGCTCATGGAGAAATTTAATTTTTCGATTATATTTTATACACTTAAATTAGTTGCTATTAAAAACTCATTCAAACAGTTTTGTGATTTATGTATTTAGGGCATTATTTATTAAATTATAATATTATTTAAATAAGCAAGTTAATAATAATTATGACATTATGAATTAATATAAATATAATATTTTTCATACAAGAAATTTACATTTATGAATATAATAAAAGAATATACCCGTACATTTAAACGACAATATTGACTAATAGTTAGTACTATTATAATAGCTAAGTGCCTAAGTAGGTACTTTAGGTACCTACTAACAATAATATGTTTAGAATCACCCAAATTGCCTCCTGAATCTCATAGTAGATTGCTTTCTCATGTATTGCATCAATTCCACCAGACCTTCCTCTTCCATTTGGTATCGATTTTGCAACGAAAAGCAGCAGTTAATTCACTATATTCCACCAATTTTAAATTGTAAGGTACTGTTTTGAATACTAAAAAATTGCCATTTAGTTGGATCAGAAAAACAAGGGGAAAATATAAACTTCCCGAACAAAAAATACAAATAGGAAGTAATTAATTTTGAATTGACATTTGTTACGAATATATTATATGTTTTGTTTTATGTTAGAGCTGTAGGTACATCCTGAATTTGTTTGGGTAAAAATAAAAAAACATAAAATTCGGCACCTATAACGATGTATCTTGATTTTAGTGTAAGTACCTAAGTTCACGGGCAAATAGGCATCGTTGTACCTCGCTTTTTGAACTAATTTGACCAAATATCATCACACTTAAGTATGATAAATATACCAATTGTTATATTTTCGAACGTGATTCACATATCACTCTAGTAGGTACACTACTCTCTAAACTTTCCTGATATTTCTATAAGAACAGTCTCTCAAACATTCGTCAAAATTGGTGAGTTTTTTTTTAGTCAATAAGATAGGACATTGTATTTTGTTATACATTTGTATGACAAACGATAATCAAATTTTTTTTTTTTATTTAAAAAAAAGTCCAATATGGCGGATTGGCTAGTCATACTAATTTTATTTTTAAATCGTATTTCTATAACCAATGGAAACCCTATATGTATATATTATAAATGACAATAAAATATTTGATTTTCATGACCCACCCTATAACAATTTATAAGTTTTGAAAAAAGCTAAAATCACCCTCCGAGTATTAAGGAATAATTATATCTATTGAAATAACTAATACTGAAATCGGACGAGTAGTTTTTGAGATTAGCCGTTAAAAAAACTCATTTCACTTTTATATATATACATAGATAGATAGATAGATAGATAAATAGAAAGTTCCATAATATTTTTTGTATATATACAATGGACTTCATATACATAGATAAATGGAAAAATAAATATATTTCTAATTTATTATTTAGACGGTTTTGTTAAAATATTAAACACCATTATAACAACAATTATGTAATATTATGTACAAATTCATGAAATACTATCCATTCATTTTTAACAGTCATAATGATTTATCGAGCATCAATTTATTGTGTCAGGGATCCAAAATATATACATTATGGATGTAATAACTACGATTGTGTTTGATGTTTGCAAATATATTTGAACCAAGAACAACATTTTAATTTTAAACAAATCGTTTAATATTAATAAATCAATATTATATGTACAGGAGACAATATTCTCGGAAAAAAAGGATCAACTACTGAACTACCTGATGAACATAATATTATAGAAGTTAATTCAAGTGACTGTTTTTATTAGATTCTGGTGTGCCAAAACACTTATCATTTTTTTGATAGTAAGTACAGTGTGCACCAATTAATAGGTAAAAATATTTACCTAACGATAGAACATCATCCTACCCTCAACAGATACTGCTTTAAAATATTATTATTATAAACCCTAAGAGGAGCAAACTTACTTTAATTAATTAATGAAACTGAATGCACGTAACAATAGAAATAATAATTATGTTTGAGTGTCTACATTTTTTAAATAAAGTTTACTTACTATAAGATTACTTTAATGAGGTTTTCAGAATACTCTTTATGCATCATTAAAAAATGTATTATTTTGTTTATGTCAAAATTGTGCTAAACGAAAATCCAAACATTTATTATTATGATATAGGCACTTGAAGTGATTCAAAGGGATTTACTCAAATTTGTTTAATCTTAGATATAATATATTACAGTTAGTTAACATTTTTAGTTAATTCCATTTAATGAAACTAAATATAGAATTATAGAATTTTATTTAATAAACAAAAAAACTATAAAATATATTATATATGTACCCGCCCATGCACTCAAAAATAGTAAGATAATACGCACGAATAACTCCAAAATATCCGTAATCATTGTGCTATATAATCTTAATAATATATTTTCGTAATAAATTATATAGTTTGAATAAAACAAATAAATTATAGGTGTGTACATAAAATGTAGCCCATAGGAACATATTATATTATTATAATACAAAAATAAACTTTTTACACTAAAATATTATATAGAATTTAAATTGGTATAAAAAAATTTCAACAAATTATAATATAAAATTGTTTTTCCAAATGTGCAGTAAAAATATTGAAAACCAAACAATTATATTTATTTATTTGCACAATTGCAACCAACTTCTAAAATGTAATATTTAGAATGATTATAAAAAATTGTAGGTATTTCATTAAATTATGAGTTTAGAATGAAATTTATCAAAAAGATAATTTAAGTCACAAGCCCTTAAGACAAAACTAGAAACACAATTTTAATAGAGCAAAAAACCAATCGTAAGTCAAATCAGTGCCGCAACAACCGCAGGGGCAGCCGGGGAAATGCCCTATTGTAGAGGGAAGCTAATCGTTGGCTCAGGATGCCCCGACGTCGCCCCGCATCTATTTTAAATTTTTAAATAATTGCATTGTAATCTAATGTTTAAATCAAATAAAATATATTAAATAAAAATATTTATTTTTATAACTTATTATGCTATATAATTAGTTGTCGAAGAACGGGGCCCCTATTTATCCATAATAATATCTATATTTATCTATAAATGGTCACTGGTCACTGGGTAGTGGAACTTCACATTATATTTTTAGGCTTTTTAAAAAAAAAATCACAATAATTATTTTTTTTTTGTATAGGTACCCTATAAAAAAATATTATATTCATAGACCTATGGGGCCAGGGCCCCATACATTGACTTTGCCCGGGGCCCCAAGAATCCTAATTGGGGCACTGAGTCAAATGAGTTATTTTTGAGAACATGGTATAGCTGATTTATTTTATATCAAATATAGTTAAAGTATAGATTAGCATTATATTATTTACAGCTAAAATTTAAGTTTATATTAAAGTTATTAAATAGATAATAATATGTTATGTATAAATAAATGTATTATTATTTAATTTTTAAAACTGAAGAAGTAGGCACCTACTTACTAATATATTTTATATTTCAGAATTTTAAAAATAACATTGCACAAACTAAAGAATTAATCTTAAACTAAAATTTCAAGTTTTCCAAACTAAAATTCCAAATTTTTAACTTAACGTTTACCTATATCTTAACTGTTGTATTGTTACTATGGGTAATTCTAACATTAAATTTTCTATACTCTATATGAAACAATACGTCATGTCACTTTGGGATTTTTACATATCTACACCAAATTAGTTGTTAAAAAAAAAAGGTTAAGTGGATGTCAGTCTGCTGTACAGTAGGTTACAAAAGGGTCACTGTAGGGATGGTGTTAAATTTGAATTCAATGACATAATATCATTGTATACGAAAAACGATTCTGAGCTGGGATGGCTTGTTAGCCAAGGATAATTTATATTATATTTGTATTATTAATACGATAGCCGGTAAGTAGATTTAATATTATTTGTATATAATAATAATATACTTTAGATTTAGAAGTTTCAAGACTTCAAGTACCCACAAATAATATTTTAAATTATAACACAAAACAAAAATAGTTCTTTTTCGTTTAAATATCTAATTTCGTCCAAACTTGTACATACTTAAAATAACTATAAAAAAAAACTGTGTTTATATATTTTTTGTTACAGAATTAACTATTTCCGTAGTTACGTGGAACCTTATTTAAATTTTTAATTCTTAGCTTTAAAACTAGAACATTTTATACATTTTTAACTACTAAATAATTTGTGCATTTTCAATTTGATAAATTTCATCAACATTTGAACTTTAAATGCTTATAAAAAAAAAAACTTGCAAATGTATTTTTAATATTTACAACTGCAGTTGTATAATATATCAGGTGCCTTGCATTAAATATTAAAGCTTTTCAACCTAACGAAAACATTTTATTGACATTTATAGAAAAAAAAAACATAAAAGATTGAAAATTAAAAATGTCTCTATAGGTACCGCTCAAGACAAGTAAAAATATTATTTTCAAATATAGGACTACAAACACAATATGGTGTACATTTCATGTTACTAAGGTTATTCGTTTTTGAATTACAAGAAACTAAGAAAAACGCGTCATGAGAAATCGAGTGATTATCCAAATGTTGTAAAATATTGAACTTCTGCAAATGCTCATAAAAGTTTAATTTGACTTTCCAATAATCATTATATATATTATTATATTATAGACAAACTTACGAAGAATCATGTATTACATTTTAAGATCTTAGATATAGAAAAAAAAATGTTTATGAATTCCTAACTAAAAATAATTTCCAAATTTTCGTGATTTTTACGAATTCTATCAAGATTAAAACTTCAGACGCAAACATTTTTTTATCGACATTAATATTTTAAAAAAATAATAATAATCGAAAATTTCATATGCCTATAAAATATAGATCAACATGATTAAAAATGTTTTTAAAATGTTAAGGCTTACAGAAAATGCTAACATAAAAATTCAGTGAAAATGTCATGTATCTATGGTAATTTTTTATGAGTTACACCAAAAACTAAATCGATTTTGTCAAACAAATTTTTTTTGTTTTTCCAGGCACTTTTGAAAACTATTGGGAATTTTAAATGTTGACCTCTTCAATACGCCAACTACATATCATTCCCACCGGAAAAAAATATTGAAGTTGACAATCAAATAAAATTATTTTGACTACTTGTCGTGTACAGACAAAAATAAAAATTTAAATTCAAAAAGTTAAAAAACACATCACTGCAAAATCAATGCATTCATATCTACGTTCAGAATCTAAAATGAAATTTTCATAGATAGGTATAAAAAGATTGTTTTATAATCCATTTATAAATAATATTTATAATAATCCAAGTGAAATGTAAACAAGTAAAATAAATTAAATCAGAAACAAGTTTTTGAGAAGTTACTGCATTTATGGCTTAAATTATAATCCATTTTAAGAGTTCACAAGATCAACAGCTGATGGTTATGTTATTTTTATTTTACTCTCAAAATGTTAAAAGTTGTCATAACTCATAAGTAACATTAAATAAGTTAATTTAAAGTTTGATTTAACATTTTGACATGCTTTCATTTATCACAATTTATAACACGAAAATATGCACTTCGTTCATAGCTGTATTAAAAAAATGCTTAGCTTATATACCCTCCCTGACTTTTTTATATCGGTTTCGTACAGATTATTGTGACTAACAAAAACTTAGATATTAAATAGTAAAAATAAGTACGGGTTTAAGACATACATATTTAAATATATTATAGTTTATTTAGAAACGTGTGTGTGTGTCCAACGACATTACAACGATACAACATAATAGTTATAATATAACGATATATTAATATTGGGGTAAGGGCACTATAGCAGTGTACACTGGTCAAATTCTCCCACAGTGTAATAGGTATCACCTTTATAAAGGTTAAAATAAAGATGATACTAGTGCTACGTTTAGTTGAAAAAGGTAGATACCTACAACCTACTTATACTACCTTCTAACCATATTATACTATTAAAAAACGAGTACCTACCGATCTTTTCGTTCCTTTGTACCTTATAGTTTAATACGAGATAACTTTGTAGGTTAGGTATCAAATACCTATGTAAAATCAATAGGACAATAATACATAGGAATATAATATATTCTCACTAATTTTAAAACATAAAACGGAAACTAATTACAAATTAAATATAAAACGGTGCATGGTATTTATTTACATAACCTATGTTAACAATTTATACCCATCACAATATCTCAAATATATATATATGAAATTAGTTTGGTGTTTGTTTAATGATAATAATATATAATGCACAATATGTTAGCCTTTCAACTAATGTAAACTTTTCATGCATATAACAGAAATTTAATTACCAATGAATGTATAGAAATATATCAAGAATAAATTAAATGAACTTGTTCAAACAATTATTTAGTTAGATAAATTTAATAACCCTCATTTTAGTTTTAATTGTATAATATCTCAAGTTTGTAGAATATACATTTATTCATATTATACATATCTGTTCTTAAATATATTTTTGACAATAATACAGATGAACACTTTTCTATCGTCAAATTATTAACCTACTTGTATAGTTGTATCCAAGCAGATATTTTACATTATAACTAAACAACTTTATACCTAGTACCTATACCGATTTAATAGCATCATTTTTAAACTGTAGGAAACATATTATCTTAAGATTAGGTACCTACTAAAAATATAAATTAAACTATTGAAGTTTAGGAGTAACTAAGCTAATACTATAATAATTAAGACTTATTTACGATAAATTCCTATGTATATATATATATCATATATCTAGGGATCTATACGTATAAATGTTGTGTAAGTAATTATGTTGATACTTAAAAATTAACTTAAATAATTATATCCATGCGTACTCACCAATAGTTGTGATGACAATTATTGAGTAAAATAAAGCCCCAGTAAAGGTCCATTGTTGTATTTTAGTGTCTTCTTCGCCATCCCAACCTTTACGTTTAATTGCATATATCAAATCGTCTTCAAATTTCTGCAACCGGGCTGTTACGTTTGTAGTAAAATTATCTTGTTGGAGAACCAATGAATTTTTGGTGTATTTCCAAAGATCCGTAGTTACATTCATCCTCATGACACGAATACTATTCTTCACCTTTAAACATTATTTTAACAATATGAAAAAACATAGTTATATAATTCTGAATTTAATGAAATTAATTATGGCATTTCCTGCAGTTTTAACTACCTACATAAATTCGAAGATACGCCCTATCCATTCGCTAACCTACCTGGCTACCTATCATATACACGTACCTGCATCTGCTGATGTAATTGATTAAAAACAACAATTATGCACTGTGATTTCAAATTTCAATAATAAAATAACGTGGGTAAACTAAACACTAGCACTGCGCAACTGCAGTATTTAATACCTATATAGTATATATTGGACATTGCAGGCAATTATTAATTATAATTTTTTTTTTTTCGGTATCGAATGATAGAAGTTACCGCGGTAGTGCAGTTAGTATAGTTACTTCAGGTAAGTATTTTGTTAAACGTACTCTATTGAGGTTCCATTAATAATATTTTTTTTATACAAATACATAGAGTTATTTAAGTAGCCCCTTTGTATGCCTAAATTATACATTTGATTGCACAATTATATGTAATTACCCACTAAAAGTGGCCAAGTGGAGCAAACGAGACTATACCTTTATATCACATCATTATCATTTATCGCCAAGGTTTGAATTTTACAAAATATGTGTTGAATACTTCAATGTATCAATGGGTGGGTATTGGGTACCTACTACCACCTAATACATATACTATAATATTATTTACAGAACCTACCTAAATTATTGTAAATATAAGTACAATAATTCTAAATAATACCAATAACCGTCATAAAAGTGTATTCCTACAAGAAATCTTATACCTACATTATAATTTATAATAATATATTAATATTTCCAAATAGGTGTATGATGTGAGGTGAGAACCTTGACTCACCTCGGGTCGTAAGTCGTAATCCTAGGTAAACGGACGATGCGTTTCACCCGGCCGGAAATGATAAAGCTATATAGCAAATAATATGAAATAACAAAACGTACAACACACGTTTCACTGGAATTTCGACGCACGGCATAACGCTAAAGCACTCACCGTCGACGAGTCGAAAACTGTTTGATTCGGAATCGAATGGTGTGGCAGACGAAATAATAAAAGTTGAGGTCAACGTATCAAGATTCACAGGTTCCTCGAAATATCGGAAAACTCTACGACCATCATTATTTATTAAACATTTGTTGACTGTTGTAGTTCCACATATAATTACCTTTGTAATATAGGCTTGTTAAATCCACAAATAATCTCAATGAAGTATTGTCACGTGATCGATAAGTTCTTAAATTTAAATATAAAAAAAGGGCTTGCCATTAATCATTATAGACATTAAGTAAAATTCGAAAAATCATATTTAAGCTTGAAACCGATATAGAATACCGATTTTAAATATCAGTTAAAACCGTTAAAAACTGAAATCGATAACAAAATTGAAAACGATTCAAAAATAATCAAAACCGAAATTGAAATCGAAAAAAATTAATACCAATATTTAAAATAAACGAAATCGGAAAAAATAAATACCAATATCCAAAATCAAAATCAAAATCAGAAAAATAAATGCCAACATTCTAAACCGAAATAAAATTTTTTCGGTTTCAAGTCCTAATTTAAGCACACAAAAAAGAGTAGAGATAAGAGCTTTAATAATCCCACTGTATATCAATATTATATACCTATACACGATGATGAAATACGTTTTGTATAATGGAAGGGGGCCCGAGGGAAGGTGATTATTAATGTATAGTAGTATATTAATTAAATTAGCATAATAGGTAGTACTAATTAATATATATACTATTAAAATAGTAATTTAAATTAATAATTGTTAATGATGTATCAATAAGTACAGTTCTATTTTACGTACAAGTTAATTATACAGATATTTTTGTACATCTATTAATTAACATACCTATAAAAACATATGTAACTACCAATCTGTTTTTTTTTTATAAATTTGTTAGTGGTAAAATATTGTTTTTTGTTTTATTTATACTTATACTGTATACTAAAATGTTTGACTTTCCCCCTCCCTATTAATTTGAGCTAATTTTACATAAGGATACATATCCAATACACGTTATATGTAATGGTAGATAATATTAATTTTAAATATATTTGATGTTTATTCAACAATACTTGCAGTACTATAAGGTACTTTAATATAATGATAGTCATAATAACTTCCCTGCACGGGGAGAAAAGCGATTCAACACATTGCCTCCTTCAAATACGACATTAGTACAGTATAGGTACCTATCATTAAATAGTAAAATACATTATATTTTCAAACTGTAACAACCAGTGCTCGAATTGGGGGGGACACAGGGGGACGGAGCTCCCCTTCAAATTTTAATTTTTTTTAGCGTACCCCTTCTTATATTTTTAATTTGAACGGGGGGACGGTACGTCTCCCGTGTAAATTATTATTGACAAACTTATAAAACGTTTATTTATAGATATTTATTATGTATTATCAATTTGAACAAAATATGCGATAAATTGTAAATTTCATTAATGATAAAAATTAAAATATATAAGATAATAAGATAATTTATTATTATAATCACGGACCACAGACTATAAATCTTAGTCCGTGATTATAATACAGGCTTACATAAACTGATATACTAATAATGTGTATAAATAATGTAAATTATATCGAGATTAAAATTAAAAATTCATGTTATCGGATGGTCGATAACACTGTAAACAGTACCTATGTAGTTCAAAATATTGAAGAGAATCATTCATATGTAGAGCTATGGAATATTTAAATAATGTATAAAATATCTTAAAATAAAATAAAAGATTTGTTTGTAATTTAATAATATTTATTTATTGTTGTAGTGTAACCTTTGTTTAATTTTAATGATTGTTTGATTTGTGTTGAAAATACGTCATGGGGGGTGTGGGGGGCGAAGCCCCCCACGGGTTAGTTTGGTTTAAATCATTGAGTGGAACGCTAAATTTTTAAAAGTCCTTTAGCACCCCTTCTATTATATTTCCAATTCGAGCACTGGTAACAACTACTATTATAGTAGTATAATATTATATTAATATGGATATAAGTTATAACTTATACTGTTATATATTATAATAGATAATGTGGTATTGAATCTTGTTAAATTTTTTTCTCTATACCAATTTATTTTAGTACTTGGTAAGATAAAAGACACCAAATTGGTACCATATCGTGTCTGTAAATAAATACAGAACGGTAGTAATGGATACAGTATAAAAAGTTTGTTTAACAAAGAACAGTTATTTAATCTTATACTCTTCATTGGGATGAATACCACATTGAAACTTTTTGTACTTTTAACTTTTTTCGCATATACAATATTCGTACATCAAACTGATCAAACTAATCAAATAATAAAACAGTAAATTCCAACCAATGAAATTCCGCTTTAAAATGATATTACTTAAATGTTAATTGAAAGTGCCAAATTTAAATACATGGCCACTCGTATAGAATTATCAGATAATAATATTAATAAATTACATTAATTTTATATTACACTATAGTATATGTATATTTATTACCTCATAATTACGAAAAATTATAAGAAAACAGTATATTATAATTTATTTTATTTTACTATAAAAAACTTATAATGTGTTTGATGATTGTTAAACAAATCATATTAAAACTATAGATAAGGTAATGAAAGGGTTTAATTTAATTTAAAGGGTTTATTCATTATTATAATTTTTTACTAATAATAACAAAATTAATTTAATTATTATGGCTTAATTGATGAATACATAAGTGAAGACTGTATAAGTCATGACTTAAGTAAAAACCGGTACGAACATTAAAAGTTTGTCAGAGCTTATACTAAGTATTATTTACATTATATTGAAAACGTAAAACATCAAACCACTGAACATATTTGGTGTGTTATTTATGGTATTCGACCATTATTGAGCCGATTTTCTTAGACTAGCTGAATAATAATTATACACATCTTTTGTTATTGATGCCAAAGCTATGACAATAATAGTTGACCTTTCTTTATTTTTACTTTAAATAGTTTATTTTATTCTACGGCAAACCGTAATCATTACTAATTAACATACATTATTGATTTTTAATTGCTTATACAATTTAATATTTAATCTAAAAATATAGCTACCTACTTAGGTACTTACATGTTTACTTTACGATTTTAAAATGAACGAGGGAATGTTTTGAGTTCTCAATATTTTTTTACAAAAATGAAATAGAATGTGGATATTTGGATTTCAAATTTCAATGACAGTGAATAATATTTCAGTTATTCTTAAAAATGAAATTCTAAATCGTAAAAATGTTACTCCGGGAATAGTAATAATAATATAATTCCTAACTACATCATGTAAAAATCCCATTCGAATAATATATTGAATTCTATGTATGCAACATTGTAACAATAACGAAGTTACTATTCAAAAACCCACTATTCCAGAAACGGACATTTTTCGGTACATATTATAATATTCTTAAAGATAATCAAAATAGTTTTGAATAGATTTAAAAAAAATACACACTACACCGTGACTATTGTGTTGTAAGCTTTTAGTAGTTCTAAAGAAGTTCGGAGGTAGAATATAGGTACGTATAATTTTTGTGATACATATTGCCGTATTTGGAATACTACAGTCATAAGTTATCATTTCGTTGTAAAAAAAAAGTAATTTAATAGCGTTTAAAAAATAAAATAAAATATTTGTGGTTTTGCTTTTCTAAAATAAATATGTTTACTTTTGCGACATCTCTATAAATAATGTTTTAATGATACAATAGAAATATTTTAAAGGCATCAACTACAAAACGGATTGTTGCATTACAAAGCATGGGGGCGATTATTTTAACAGTAAAGTTAACACTCATTAATCATTAGATTAAAACGTAGGTATTAACAGTTTTGAAATTTGTTTTACATAATTTTAATTTTTAAAAACATATAGTTCTCTTTTATTGTTATTTTTTTTATATGTGTTATGCAGTGGACAATATACTGCGGTCTGTGGGGTACTTACCCGTCCCGCTACACTCAGCTCATCAAACTATAAATACTTATAAGTTTACAACTAAAAAAATAATAACTCGTTCGTAATTCATATTTTATACAACAAAATTCTCAGAAAAAAATACTGTTCCAGAATACGAAATTAAAAACAAAAGTTTTCATTGCAAAATGTAAAAATCTTAAAAAAAAATGACGATATTAATTAGAAAAAAAGGTTTTTTATAATAACTTAAAATTACATAAACAAATATTTTCAAAAACATTAATACTTTTCGAAATAATGAGTGTTTAGGTAAGTACTGTTAAAACACTTAAAACAATCGTCAGTGTATAACACCTAAATATGTATCGTATTCGTATAATACCTATTATAATATCAATGCTGTTACTATCTGCCCATCTCCGATGAGTGAAATGCGCTAAGAAAGTTACACTCAATAAATAATATTTGAAATTCTAAACATAAACAGATAATAGATATAGTATCCTATACTTATTTCTTAATACTTATAGTATGTAGATGCACGTATAAACTAACTATCTATTATTAAAATAATATACCTATAGGCTATATGATGCAGGTCAAGGTACTTAAGAAAATATTCTTTATTTTGTATACTCGCCCTTATATTTAGCTATAATGTTAACATGTAAAACACACACTACCTACACACTAAATTTATTTTAGCTGAACACTTTTATTTTTTATAATAATTACTATAAAGAAAATTTTTTAGGTGTTTTCAATATAATATTATTTTATCTGCAAAACATACGAGAAGCGAAGTTCTTGTTTAAAATCAAGTAGGTACAAATTGTGTATTTTATAGTCATTAGAAAAACCATGTCGCATTTAATTCGAAACTAATAAACGAATATAATGATAAAATATATTTGCTTATCAGTTATCGTCGATACAATGATACGTCAGTGTCATAAATTCAGAATAATAATTATAATAATATATTATAATATAATATATATGAACCACATAAATACGTGTAAATAGTATATTATTATCATCATTTTTTTTTTTAAACTGACTTACTTCAATTTCGTTCGCTGATTCTAGACGTTCGAAAGCAAAGGCTCCGAGCAAACAATACAGCACGACCATGGTGACAAGTAACACGTGCAGGAACAAGCACGTGAAAATCTTCCACGCATAGTAGACGAGTGTGGTGCATCGGTTAGGCGTATCATCGTCAAAATCAACATCCATCAACATGTTTGCGAGATCAACTCGAGATTCCCATTAACTAAAAACCGAAAACCTAATAGTCACCTGCGTGACAAATTGTCTCTACATAATAATATTGATAGGTATATATCGTTAAAAATCGGTGTGCGTGCGAACGTGTTAATACGTCTTAATATTATGATTATTCTTGCGGTACGCCGAGATTTTCGTGGCGGCGACTGTTATAAAAATATGATAATATTTATTGTGGTTATAAAGAGTGCGTGTGTGGCTATAGCGAAATGGCCGGTCGCCGTCGATCCAGAAATAAAATGGTCCATCTGTCTGGGTGCCTAAACAAATGGTGTTCCCACCGTCCGATACGGCTTGCCAAAATTGTGTATTTAAATTTAGAACCATTCCCCTACCGTGCAGCAATGAGATTTGTTTTTTCCACACAGTTTAGAAGAAAATATTGTTATTATTTCCCCTCTTAGACCGCCATAACACACCACGATAATGCGCTGCGTATTTCTATTTGCCACCATACACGTCCGCGTCTCAACGCAACAACGAACGCATAATATCGTTTGATACTTTTATGGGTATAATGTTTAGTGTATAATATTATATTATAGTAATATATAGTATTATACTATACAGCATACACGCGTTCTATATTTTATAGTATAGTCGAACACGAGGAGAAGCTTTTCGACTTAACACTATACTTTCACGGGTCCGTTTGTGAAATAAAAACTTGCAATAGGTATATCTTATGCGTGCCCTTCGAAGGCCGAGCAGAGTGACCCGCTCGCAAATCCGACTCAACGACTTTTTTCTCGGTGCTATATTTGATGTCCGCTGTTGTAATACAGCCCGTGGAAAAATGGTGCCATTCATTTTTCATTTTCCAGTTACATTTTTCCTGCACTTCACTGACCCAAACACATCATAACAAAGTACAAACACGGTGGTCCGGCATTATTATTTCCACACTATTCCCAGAATGTTTTGAATAATTTAATAATAAAAACAAATATAATATATTATTATATTATACCAGCTAATACAAATCACGTAATTTTTAACCACTGCCATTATTCTCACCATCGTTTGATTTAAATTAATATTTATATTACCACAGATTTTCTAGGTATTTGATCTAGAATTTTAATATTATAACATGGAATTTTCTATTAATTGAATCACTTATTGTTTTAGTCACAAATACACAGGCGGGTACTAGGTACCTACCTATAATTATATAGACTGGTAAATACATATATACTTTAAACACCTTAAAGTATTTTAAAATATTAAATGTAGCTAGGTAAATTAAAAAATATAAAAACATTTTTATTAAAACAAAAATGTAAATTACCTAAACATTAATAAATAATAATAGGTAATGCCTCGTTAATTGAGTTTTTGCTACACAGTACTTACCTGTTTACTTTTACAGTATACACATATATACTATTTAGTCATATTAGGATAACATTATACACTTGACTCACTTTAAGTACCTTTAATAAGGCGGATTTCCACTGTACACGTACGTGTGTACGTGCATACAAATCCTTTGCTGTGATTGGTTGGTTAGGTTAAGTTACCACACGATTAACCACGATACCGTGTTGTAGGACATAGCTGAACACTTTTCGTGTACATGGCAAACGTGTAAAGTGGAGACCCACCGTTAGGTATTAATAATACGTATTGCCCTCTGTGCAATATTCAATCTCTGAGATGTAACACAGTGATCCCATTGAGTCATAGGTATGATTGAACATAATGTACCTATTGGCTATTAACTATAGGTATATACCTACTATACTCTTATTGGGTATACTCTTATTATATGCTAAATTATACATATAGGTATACATTATATATACATGCGTAACTATACATGATATGCATATACGCTTATATACAAATTATTTTCACTATAGGCCAATTTTGTCAATTTAACATTACTCAAGCATAGCACAACTAACATAGCCATAACTATACATATTTTAGGGAGCTGGGTGGTTATAATTATGAAATGTATATACAATACAAATAAAAATTGCGAAATTTAATTTTATAATTATGTAAAATTAATTTTTTAATTCTTTTTTAAAATATATTCACAATTTCATATATAAATATATATATATATTTTAATGTTATCTAACTATGAATTAACCATCAAAGTCATCAAAGCAAGTCCTGACAAACATTTCCTTGTTGATTCCTCAAAAACGATTTTAACAACCGGCTAAATTAATCATGGTGAAAAACTGTAAACAGTGTAGATATACATGAAATGCTTTAATTGAACCTGTAATTTTACTATGGGCTCTGGTCTAGGCACTGGCATATAGACATATAGTTCGATGAAAGGAATTCAAAAGGAATTCGCTTCGCATCAGTAATATAATACCACAAAAAAAAAATAGAAGATAGGTAAATACCAACCTACTTAGTACCTAGGAAATTTGTCAACCCACTCAACCAAATCATGTCTTATTTCAGATATTAGCTGACAATACGTCCAAACTATAGTTTGAAATATTATGTCTTAAGTTTTATAAAATTGTGTATCTACAAAATAATATTTGATAAGATGGTACCCAGCAAACACTGTAATTATGTATATTATACGCCTAAAATACCTATATTGAAATTTTTTAATAATACTTCCACAGTTTTAATTTTACTGTATTATAACAAAAATCAAAATTAATACCTATAATATTATTATAAAGATGAATTAAGTTATATGGATAATTATAATTACAACAATACATTTTATGTATAGGTCAGTGATGGTTGAGAGGGGGAGGGAAAAGGGGGCATCCCCCCCAATCGCCTTAGTTTTCTACTGTATTTAGCCAATTTCGGAACTTTTTGTACTTTTGCCCCCCCCCCCAGTGGAGGATTTAACGGTCGTTTAGTCGGCTAATGCCAACGGGGCCCTCTCCTAAATTGTGCACTGAGGCCCACCTTAATTATAAAGTTGATTTTTTTTAAATTTTAACCAAAAAAAATGTATATTTCAAACTGGAATATAATTTACCATTGTTTTAATAATATAATAATTTAAATATATAGGAATACTTCAAAAGTAGAAAATATTATAATTAAATAAAGTAGAAAAGAACGAAGTATAAATACTTATATACCTACGTAAATCTAAGGTAGGTATTCTACATTCTACCCACTACCATTGATCACAAATAAGATTATTTATAATTATAAATTAATATATAATATAATTCATGATTGCATGAAAATAAAAACAATAATTTTTTAAGTATAATAAGTAATAACAATCTTTTTATTACTTAATCAGTAGCGGAAATCATGATTTATTGGAAACCGTTTTCGCGATAAATTCGCAAGTCGCAACGTAGGTACATAAATAATAAATATAAGTATTGAAAAATATGATAAACAGGGCTGTTAATTTAATTCGTTTGCACTATGTTTTTCAAATTATTATGCTTATACATTTAACGGGTTAGGACATTGTTTCTTACAACTGCTATACAATTGCTTTAACTATAAAGTATTGATTGAAATTTAAAATAAGTATTATATTATTATTAAATTAAGTACCTATAAAATTATAAATAGAGGCAACGAGTAATTGCATCCACACCACCAATTCACTCGCCAACCTAGCCGACCGGTCTGTCACCCACACAAATACATACACACACATCACTATTGTTTTTGTGAATTATAATATAAAATGGTAATTTTATCTACGACTCTTGTGTATGTAGCAGCTCCTAAAATTATGTGTAGTACAAAAAGTGGAGTGTGTAGTACGAAATTTAAAAGTGCGTAACTCAAATTAAACCTTTATAATATTATGTATAATTTTATGGCTTCACTTTTTTTTTTAATATTTGCATGGTTTTTTGTCAAGCTACATTTTAATTATAATCTACATTCTATACACAAGAATTTTATATACCTACTTTTAATTTTGTTTTATTTGTAAAAATAAATAAAAACTTAACGTGGGGGTAAGTATGTTACTGATAAATTTTGTAGGAGGTCCCTCTTATTGATTTTCCGACTTTCTTTGAACCCTTAAATCCGCCACTGCCCACCCCCCTCCCAAAATTAAGCCCTGGATCTGCCACTGGTATAGGTGCATACTACTGCATAGGTACATAATAATAATAATAATAGTAATAGTAATAATAATAATAATAACAAATGATGACGATGATGATGTGGGTGGGAGGTAGGTAACCTAAATAGGTAAGTGTGCCCTCATCAATAAATCCACCGATATTTCTATCATTTTATCTAATATCTATATTCTATATGATTATACTATTATAGGAAGATAATATTATAATAGAGTACCTACCTACTACGTAAATATTGAAATATCTTACTGTTTAATTAAAAAATATATATAATTATACAACTAATATAAAAAAAAAAAAAAACGTCGTATAAATAAAAATTATAATTTATCATAACACCATTCTGCCATTCTGCGTTTTGTAGGGTTTTTGAAAACATCATTGATGGCTTCGGGATTTAAAATAATTACTTTACTATAGGTTCGAGATTTTCCATATTGACAGATCGATTGATTAACTATGAAATCCAATATAAAAAATAAAAACTGAAATATTGTAACAAACATTATGACAAATACAAAAAGTATGCGTTTTGCAAATACTTGGTAGTTGATAACCGATAAGTGGATATTTAATTTGCTAATAGCACGCCAGCACGGCCATATAGGCATGTTCATACGTCAGACGGTGGTTAGAATTGCAATCACCTCATTATCATTCTATACGTGAATCAAAATTTAATGTTATCCCTGCTGTTAGTCTGGTATCATTTCCCTAGTTTTTAATCATATATTGTTAACATTATAAATATTTTAATATACATACTAATTATTTTTCTAGACCAAAAAAGATTATTTTCCAGAGTCGAATTTTCACCCCCTGCGCCTGTCTATGATTCTTGGCAAGATATAATACCAATAGATATGCTTCTAGCATAATAATGTTCGAAGTTAGAACTTGTTTATTGTAACATTATAATTGTAAATGGAATTTATAAGCAGTTACATAGTTTAAATTTTCACTTATATAGATAAACAAATACAAATGTGTCTAATTGATTAATTTAAATTTTAAACTTTAAAGTTCTAACATTGAACAAAAACAAAAATCGTGTACGGCAGTGCTATCTAGTGACGCAAGTCCATAACTGAATATTGTTATCACATATCGTGATTATCAATGTATATAATCACTGTCATTGCAGCGAATTGTGTAATCACTTATCATGTTTTTGCCTTTTTGGTGATTAAATTAATTTATTTTCGTATAATTTAGAATTTTAGAATACTGAATAATATTTTACTAGTGTAGAACCTTCATATCGTAGAAGTTTGAAATACAGATCAGATAAATTCTTTTGGCCACCTTTGTATTCCTTAATCCTAATAATATTATTAAGAATTACCTTAACTCTGAAGTATGCATCCTGATTTGTCACCTCATTTGCACACTGATGAATGCAATCAATTTACCATGGAATTTAAAAACTGTAATGTAGAGGTGAGAAACTATTAACATGAATAGTGTTTAATCAAGCAATATGATTACTTTTGTTTGATTTCCAGCATAAAGTATTGAGATTTGTTGGTAGATGTGATAAAATCTATGATCGAATGGTCCACTGTTTTCACTTAGAGGTATGAAATTGTTTATAATAATTATCTAATAGATCTTAATATTTTAAGATCATTAATCAAAATAATAAATATGTCATACCATATAGTAGTGTTAACTGTTAAGGAATAGGTATATTGGAACAATTATGATCAGATTTGATTTATGTTTGACACTAGAAAAACAAAACTAATTTGCTATTTTAATACACTTACTAGATATATGTAATGTTGTTCAATTCTTCCTACATTACTATAGCTATTTTTAAAAATTTAGTCTTAGTGTTCTACCTATAAAATATATTATTATTAATTATGGGTAGCCTAAACAATTTTAATTTTGATTAACAATTGTGTGTTGTTTAATAAAATGATTCTTTTTATTAAAGTTTTTAAATTATTTAAATTAATGAAGTACAGTTGAATTTTTATCCAATGACATTTGACATTATTTTAAATACTTTACTATCTATTTATTTTTTAAAAATGTTTCAGAGACAAGCCAAGCGCCAAAAAAATAATGAGGAAGCGAGAAAGCATCAAGCTTTGGTCAGACAAAGGATGTTAGCAGAAATGAGATCAGACAGGGAACAAGGAATTGAGAATTGAGAATATTATGTACTATGTGTTGTGTATAGGTTTAGGTATAAATTAATGAAAAATAAATGTAATGAAATATAACAGTTTTGAATTGTGACTAGTTTCTTTATTTCCCTTTGATTTTTTAGGAACTTAAATGAAATACACAAAATATTAACAATGATTTACAACGTAAAATGAAATAGTAAAAGCAAGTATAGTAACCCCTATGTAACCAAATAACTTAAAAATAACAACAACTCATTTTTGTCATACTTTGGTGACAAAAAAATGTATAACCTTACCACTTTATTAGTTGGGTATTAAATTCATATTTTCGTTATCACTTTCATCAGATGTTTGTAATAAAGTACTTAATGCTATCCCCAAAAACATGATCCAACCAATATGGTTATTGGACACAAATTTATTCCCGCAATCTTTAGGGTTGTATATATCCAACGTGCGTACCTATTTACATAACATAAAATTTTTTTTTTTTAAATTAAGATTTATATTTTATTTATCATATTTAACTCACTTGATTAAACATATGAGCGCCTGCAGCACCAACTGCTAAATAATAGGGCCATGTTTGTCCAGTATTAACACCACAAGTGATTAGACTACTCAATGACATGGTTGCAAAAGATGACAACCAAAATTTTGATTTTGAACCAAACAAGACTGCGGTGGAGTAAATATCATGCTTGTTGTCGTCTTTTCTGTCCTATATAATAATATAACAATAATTATTGGCTTTAATTAAATAAAAAATGCATGCATTAAATAATCACTTGAAGACCATAAATGGTATCATAGAAAAGTGTCCACGCAACACCAGCTGCATACAAAGGAAGACAGGCGGTGAAGTCAATTGAAGAGTGAATAGCAGCCCAGCCTAATAAAGCACCCCAGTTAAAAGTTAGGCCCAATACAAATTGTGGCCAATATGTTATCCGTTTCATAAGTGGATATAATGTAACTAATACTGAAACAAACAAATTTAAACAGTGATATTATTATTTATTTTACTGCATTCTGTAAGTATTTAAAGTAATACATAAAAGTACTTTTTTAAATAATTCTTGATAGTGGGAAATAAAATATACATATAAAATACATTATAGGCTGTATTAAAGTAGAAATGAATAGAGAAATTTCTTTAAACATACTATTATGTCTATACAATAGTGTGTATGATTATTATATAGATTCAAAAATATACAGTAATATAACATACACATTTATATAAATTGTATATTACAATATAATATTTAATTGCATTTGTATATTATAATATACATTAAATGTTCAAAAACAATGATTTAATGTTGTACCTATACATATAAAAATATACTTTAAATAATTTTTATCACTGACTGTTTACATTTATCATAAATACAATTTAAACACATAAAAAATTATAATAAAGAAGTTTTTTTCTAAATTAAAAATAAAATTCTAAATTTCCTTCCTACATATACATTTTATAATTTACTATTGTTATAGGTAATTATCTACTGAAATAAAATTGAATTAGCTTAATACAAACTGTTACAATAACTAATAATGAGACAAATTAAGCTTACCTAATGAACTAGCGCCAACCACAATAGTATACAAATTTAACTGCAACAAAACGATAAGACTGAGACCCAACTGACCAGCAAGGAACACCCATGCATCAAACATGCTTAACGATTTAATCACAAGAGGTCGATTTTTTGTTCTTTCAACCTAAAAATGTTCACTTACATAATTGTGTACAGAGGAATATAATAGTTTTAAGTGAGTACTTACGAAGTTATGAACAATATGTCAAGTTTACAAGTAAGTTTTTAAAACTTGATATAAGTTAGATCAATTTAAATATTTTATAAAAAGAAAATATTAAAGTACCTATGATAAATAACTAGAAAATATTATTTAAAAAACAGAAGGTAAGAGAACACAATTCTTAATCTTTAGTAGAAAAATATTAATTAGGTATTTAATATAATCGCTCAGTGCATTCATATTTTAATTTTAAATTATATAATTATGAGAAATACCTTTAGATGATTTATACAATAAATTATTATGCACCTAGTATTATTTCAAAATGTAATTTCATTAGGGAAATTTTTTTAGACTAACTGTATGTATGTTAATACCTAACTTACTTTTTTATCAATATCTTTGTCCCACATATCATTTATTGTACAGCCAGCCCCTCGCATCATGACTGCTCCCAGACCAAACAAACCGAGCATTTGAAAGTCGGGAAGTTCGCCTGCAGTTGAAGCTAAAGCAATACTCCAAGTGCATGGCCAATATAAAAGCAACCATCCTGAAAACCAAATGAATGATCAAAATATTTAATGATCAAAAGGTTTAATGACAAAAATAGTATGATTTTCAAACCAGTGGGTCTAGAGAATCGCATAAGTTCTAAGTATGGTTTAATCGTGCTGATGACCGTGTTCTTTGGTTGGTCCACAGGTTTGGTCTGTTTGGTAATGAGGACCTTGCTGCTCACCGAACAACATCGTGCTAGATTTGTATTAGTCAATATCGGTTGGTAAACGCACAACGACGTATTCCTGCTTATAGTCGATAGGGTTTTGTAGTAAACATGAATGACAGGTAACTTTAATTTCGTTCCAACGCTCCTCGCTAACGTCTATAAAAAATAATTTTCGCTATTTTAGCAAGACATTTATTGCATTTTGAAGAACCGATTGAAATTACCTGATTAATCATTGCAACCAATTTTATTTCGTTACTACAATATTAATTTATTTTAGTAAATCCACAATTTGCAGTTTGACTGTTCATTTTGAGTGCAGTACACTGTTGAAGCTTGAAACGAACATTTATTCGGAATCTCGACTTCCGTCCAAGGTCGGTGTAAATTGTAATGACTAAATGACCAATGATTAATGAAACCAACCAAAGCGATAAGGACCGCGTAATGAAAAATAATTGTGACCGTTACACAGAAAACACCATTCGATATGAAAACTAATCAATAACGTTAAATTATTATTTTATTATAATATTATATTCCCAATTCCTGAACGATCGCAGGGAAAGACTATTTGTCTTTGTAAATTGTACGCATTGTTCGCGTACTATAAATTATAATATAATATATATTAATTAATAGGTACTAAGCCTACCTACATAATATTACTATTATTATTTCAACATATTTTTCAACTTTTCAAGACTGGTGTATCAACTATTATCAATAATCATAATATTTTCAATTTTCAGGCAAGTTTAATTACATAACCATAAAATAACGATAACGTAATTTTATTTTTCACAGAATGGTAAGATATTATCTGTTCGTTATTTTCATACACTTCTCTCTTTTTAGTAGTTTTTTCTTCATATCCACAAACGATTTTAGTTCTGCTACTATTCACCTGACGTCGCTGTATGGCGTGTATCGCTTGCTCTCGTCCTCGATCCACACCGAAAATGCACTTTTCATCACTTCACGGCTGGAGCATTACGATTTCCTTGCGATTTTCTGGACAACTACCTGTTCGAATGGAAGCGTAGTGTACTCTGACTCGATAACTGACAGGTAAACTCGTAGAACGACGCCCTTTTCGTCGCGACGACTGCAGTACGACGGTGGAGATATTTTCTATATAGTATGACCCGACATCCGCAAACTTTGATTCTTCCAGATTCATATGGGACATGATGAATGGGTGTAAACTCCTCTCAAAGAGAAGCCTGTACCTTCAACCTTGTTACGTATTAACAGGTCAAACCTATCTGATCCCTACAAAATATGAATAAGAATGCCAATTTTGAAATAAAAGCTGTACGTCAGCTGATCGTTGGTGCCGTCGGTGGTACACTGGTACCTATTGATCGCATTTGAGCAATGGGCACTTCTCGTGACTCTTGTCAATAATTGAGAATACTCATTTTGACTTTTGAGAAGAAATTTTCCAGCGACTGCCAACTTGTGCCCATACTGCAGTGGTCATCTAATTATTTTGGTCTTATTCCCTTTTTTACTACATAAGTACATAACACATTAAATTACTCTTATTCAGAACGAGCCTAAACTAAAAAGTGACGAATATCAATAAAATATTTTAATAACCGGGTACGCACATCTTTTTTACACTTGCATTCCCTTTTTCTAATTTCGTCACAGATCAAACGCTGTTATTACTTATCAGAATAGACCTCATACCAGCATAAACTATAAACCATAAGGTCTATAATTGTTGGGCATATTTCAATAGTATTTACGTTTGTAACAGTGTCACATTGTTTATATTTATATTCAAATTTCATTATGCTGCACTCAGTCATATATCATATAATCATACAAACATTGTAATATTATACAAATATTATGCAATAAGTATATGGTTAACTCTACACTAATTGTAGCCCCGGGAGTTCATATTAGTTTTTGTTGTTTAAAGTAAAAATATTTTTACTAATAAACTTATTTATATTTTATAATATTTATTGGTATTGTTATTCTAAGCAACTTACTGTTGTAGAACAAAAAACTGATAGGCTGAATTTGAGTTTTACTTACCCCTCACATAAATTTGAAAACATTTACATTTTCAAAATGTTGTGTATCAAACATTGTATTTTAATTTGATTTATATATCGTGTAGAACATAATATTATGTTGATTCTCAACCATTGTACAGAACCTATACACCTGTGTTATTGGCTATAACACTCATATATTTTTATGCAACAATTAATGCACTCAAGTTCCAATGCAATCTTTGAGATTTTTGTCTCTTCAAAGTTCAAAATACCTATTTTAATTTAGATTTTTTTTGGCATTCCTATAAAAACCATTACAAAACCACGAAATATTTAATGCGACGGGAGATTTAAAATAACACTGCCTAGGTCTGGTTCACGGTTTAACATAGAATTCCATCTTAAACTGTGGTCTGGTTACATGATCCATGGACTTAATCACCACTTGTGGTAATATTAAAATTGTATCAGATGGCAGTTGGAATGTAGAAGACATAGTTGTAATAGACATCATTTCACTTCAAACTTGATGGATAAATTACATCTAATGAAAATTGTAAATTTCCTAGTGATTTAGATAAAGGAATAACATGTAATTCGATACAATATAATCCTTATTGTGTATATCATACCATTAAACACTACATAACATAGTAATATGTAGTATCTTAATCTAATATGAAAATTTGTCTAGTATCAGAAATATAACAAGTTATAAAAAAAAAACGATAAATTCCATCAGTATCAATAATTGTATTTCAATAAAACACTATTAAAAAAATGTAAAAAAGACAAATTTACCAATAATTATAGAATATCAAGTAACGACTAATTCAAGCTGTACAAAATAATATAAAATAGGTAGGCCCTAAGTAATATAAATTTCCTTAAAAAAAAAATCAGTCTTAAACTTAACAAATTAAAAATATGTATGGACATGCGCGTTTAAGTCAAACAAGACTTATTAAAGTACAAAATAATAAAAATAATAATAAAAACAGTCTAATAAATGTAATATTTTTTACACCATTAATATTGTTTAATTGATTTTCTAAACTATTATTTTCTTATACAAATATGAATATCTTTTTTTATATAAAAGTACCTTTATGAGCTTTCTAGGATCATAAATAAAATATACAAATATGTAATTTATTAATGTATAAACAGGTATAAATAGTATTCAAATCATTAAACTGAGCATATATAACTTAGAGTACTCATTTTAGCTGCATTGTTATTATTGAAAATTGTATAGACTCAATATCTATATAATAATCAATGATACAACAGCAGATATATCTAAATTTAAAATTAATAAAAATATCGTACACAGTTGAAGCAAACACAAAACGCCATAATAGTATAAAAACTTGGAACTCATATAAACATTTTTAAGCTTGCTTGCTTACACTAACATACTAAAAGAATAACACATTGTTCAATATTACTAATTATGTGAAATTATATCATTTTAAATGCCATTTTTATTGACATCATAATCCTTAACTTATAATTTACATTTTAAACGCTCAATTTACCTTTTTGGTAATAATTTATACAGTATAAAATAAGCACACACAATTTGACACAATTGAGATTAAACATAAATACAACATAAATGTATGAGAAAAAGGAGGTATGGGTCATATTTTACCAGCATTATAAATAGGACAAATTTCATATGGGTTTTTTAACGATAACGATAAATCAATTTAATGATTAATAATCTGTGTGGAATATTAGTGTTGTAAATTGTAAAATAACTTTGAATAGAAAGTACCTAATCAGAATAATAGTTTTAAAGTTTTCACCCATTACAAAATTTGTCATATATACAGGGTGGGGCAGTGGGTTCTGATGATTTATAGAGTACTGCGGTTAGGTATTAAAGTAGGTAAGATAAACTAGGTTTTCGCCAGATTAAAGTTTATGATGTTTAGTTTTACTTTATCAGTAATCATGGACACGTGGCCTGTGAATCAGCGCTTTTTTGCCGTTACGACGTTTATTGAGTGTAAGTCTATTATAACTGTACAACGAAATTTTCGACGACAATTCAATATTCCTGTTGGAGGTAATGTTCCTTCACGGAATTCAATCTTAGACTGGTATCATACATTTCAAAATACTGGTTCTGTCTTAACAACTTATAAAGGTAGACAAAAAAGTGTAAGAACACCAGAAAACATTGAACGAGTACGTCAAGCAATCGATCAAAGTCCACAATGCTCGGCAAGACGCCATTCTCAGTCGTTGAACTTGTTTATAACAATTAAAAATAATGTTTATGTTGAATAAAATACAATTTGTTTCATTATTTTGTTTTTAATACTTGACCAATAAACTACAATTAAAATTCGTCAGAACCCACTGCCCCACCCTGTATTAATTATATTTCAGCTATGTATATTGTATACAATATAATAATTAAATACAGCATTTCTACAGTAATAGGATATACCTTGTAACTCAGTACTCTTTAAATATTTATGAATTCTAAATCCACATGAAACTAAATTATTAGATTATAAATACCTAAGTCTTAAAAATTGTTTAACTCGAGTTGCATGTTCAACACTTTTTTCAAAAATAAAAACCACTTTTTTCAGATTGGTTGATTATTTTCAAGTTATTTTGATTACTGTGTTATACTTGGTGTAGCCTGTTCCTGTGGATACACTGTATCCATAGACCTTATCCTAATAGACAAGAAGTGATTGCACACTGAGCGTGGAAACATATCGGGCGCTTTTCGGTGACTTAGTGACTCACATGTAGGTAGTGTGGGGTAGTACGCTAAGATATCTAGATTATTGTATTTTGTCATCAAAACAGTCTACATCACTGTGATATGATTGCACACAGCTCGTAATGCTGTTGTTGAACAAAGTTCTTGTCTATTAGTATAAGGTCTATGACTGTAAATTACATTAGTCTACATACCTAATACAATACCTAAAAATATTATATTTTTACCAAAAAATTAATTAATGAAACACTTTTATTGTTTTTATAAATTTGTTCTAAATTCAAAACAACGGAAAAAATATCACAATAATTATCATGGGATACAAATGTGAGCACTTAATGAAACACATTGGGCAGTTAATACTTTTTCTATAAATGGAAGACTTAAAAAAAAATTGTTTTGGATTGTTTTTCAGAAAAATTTTGATTTGAAAAGTAGATAATGCCAATATTTGTTCATGCAAGTAGTAAAATTCTTTTTCGAAATTCAATGTCTCAAATAACTTTAAAAATTAATTTTGGATTAACCCTGTACAAAACGAATACCCAAGTAATTTTAAATTTTCAAGTTTTTTAATAAAACATGTACATACAAGGAATGTATAATATCTCAATTAATGTCAATAAAATAGTAATTACTTATTAGTATAAAATGTAAACAGCACTTGAAATTGTTTTAAAAAACTTATCGCAAAGTTCGAGATCATTTTTATGTAGATAAACTCACTGAAAATTTTTTGACAACTGAACATATAACTTATAGGTTCAAAGAGTGCCACGGCGATTTGTTTCAATCACTAAACGGCACAATTCTATGAGGGGCTCATAACCAATGTCAAGCAACAAGCAAATAGCACAATTGCAAGATTGTTGTGGAACACGTCAATCTGCTATTAAACCCTGTAAAACAAATAATAATATTAATGAATTGTACATTTTTAATTTCTTTTAAATTTTTATAAACTGTTTGCTGTTCATACCTGAGAAGTGACTGCCAGTTGATCTTTTAACAATCTAAAAGATGGACGATCTTCAGGACAATGGCTCCAACACTTACGCATAACCTTTGAAAATGTATTTGCATTGTAAAATCATAATTGCATACAAATATTAATTTATAATTTAATTCTACTCAGAAATATATTTACCTCATATACTTCTTTGAAACACATTTTCGGTTTTTCCAAAATAATGCCTCTTTGTACACGATCAACAACTTCAGTGTTTTTAAGGCGTCCATATGGCATCTTACCACAAGTAAATATTTCCCACATTAAAACACCTAAAAAAAAACAAAAAATTATACTCCATACTAAGTTTATAATATACATATTATGTGTAAATTGTTATGCTTACCATAAGCCCAAACATCAGATTTCGAAGAAAATCTAGTGTAATTTAAGACTTCAGGAGGAGCCCATTTAATGGGAAATTTGGTACCACCAGAACTGGTATATTGATCATCGAGGACATACCTTAAAAAATAAAATAATAAATTAAACATTTTAATTTAACCATACATATTACTTACAGACATACAGTACTATTATTGTAATTATATATGAGTATGAGTTGTTTAAAATTAAGTTGATTTTATTTAGAATTATATGCAGAGGGAAATACCAAAAGAGTAAATCTTAAGTTCCACGCTTTTACAACATGCACGACCTAGTGCATAAATAAGACTTACTATTTAAAAAATAAATAATATATTTATAGTAAAGAAGTTGATAATATAAGTTTGTATGTATACAATGTATACATACATAATTATAAGTGTAATTATAATTGTAATAAGTTTTGATAAGGTATAAAATGTGTAACCTAATATTTTAAATACCTGGCTAATCCAAAATCTGCAACTTTTACAACATTTTCTGAACCCACTAAACAGTTTCTAGCAGCAAGATCACGATGTATGTAATTGTGACGTTCTAAATAGGCCATCCCCTTGCAAACCTAATGGTTAAAATAATTATTTTAGTAAAAACATGTTGTATTTAGTAATGCATTGAGAAAAGACATTTACCTGAATACACATGTCAAGTAATAAGCCATTGTTGCCTCCTAAACTATTTTCATGCCGCCTGAGATAATTCAGCAGTGATCCATGTCTCATATACTCGGTAACTATATAAATTGGGCGATGTTTACTACAAACTCCATAAAGTTGGACTAGATTCTGGTGTTGGAGTTTCCTGAATAAGGCAAGTTAAAATATAATAAATATGGTTGGATTAGGTATGGTTACTTTGTATTACATTAATTGTAATACAACGGTTTAGTGTTTACTTGACTTACGTCATGACTTTGGCTTCTTCAATAAAATCATCTTCAGACATTGTGCCTTCTTTCATCATTTTGACTGCTGTGTCAATGGAACCTTTCCATTTACCATGACGTACCACACCAAACTGACCTGATCCTAGTTCTTCCAACAACATTAGTTCTGCAGGATCTATTTCCCATTTGTCTAAAAATCAATATAAATAAATAACTGAAAAGTTTAATAAATATAGTTTTAACTTTTACCATGACTAAGGCCAGCTGTAGCAGGAACAGGACGATCACAAGGAGAAGCTTTTAAACGTGATGCTAATCCCCCACTGTTGTGACGATGGTAATTAATTAATTCTGGAATAGTTGAACAGCAATGTTTTTCGCTTAGAAAAAAATCTCCTCGGCTATTTTGCTTAATGTGATAATGCTTCACGTGAGAGTGTGGCCTGCAATAAAATATATAATAGTATAAAAGTTAGTTAAAATAAAAATATAAATAAACAAGAGGTTAAACATAATTAATATTTCAAATCCATACAATTAAAAACAGATATCAAATAAAAATTATATATTTTATATAAAATTAATATTAGACAAAATGTGTGGCCTCTCCTATTTTGTTATTCTTTGTGTATAATCACTTTTTTTTTCTTTTTTAACAACTGATAGAAAAATATTATTTGTAAAAATAAAAGGTGTACAAAAAGTAATGAAACTTTTAAATTACTTACACTTTTGTGAAAAGAGATAGTGTATAAAGACCCTTGGTTGACGAATTTCTAACAACAAAACATCCTTCTTTATCCTCTTGTTTGAGAAGAGACTCAGCTCTCTGTCTTGACATATCTCCAACATACCATCTTAAAATATAAATTGTACGATAAATATTATGAACATCAAACTTGTTTTACATTAATAATACAACTATAAATGATGCAAAAAAGTTTTTATACATATTATAATTAATTAATAAACCATTAGAATAAAATATAGTTACCTACTTATTAGTTATTACAACTACCTAAACAATTTTTCTGGTGATCTTAATTATGTTATTGCGACTACTACAGGTTAACATAGAGTTATATTATTTTAAGATAATTAAGTAATCAACAAGACAAAATAATAAAGTGTTAGGCATATGCCATCAAACTAATTTCGTACAACACGCATAGATACTGGCTTAATTTTTTTTATAGGACTTTACATTACATTTATTAAACATCTGTTTTTAAGTATAATTTGGATTTTTGACCTACATATTCATCACTTCAAAAAGATACTATTGAAAACTCACAGCAATTTTTCATGTCATGGTAAATCACAGATTTTTTAGGTGAAAAGGCAGCAATAAATTGGTAGTTGGTTTGTTGGAAACTGAACATCGCTTTTATAGGTAGTAGGTTTGGTAGTAGGTTGTAGTTTTATTTGGCAGACCTACTTATATTATTTTATCTTGTAGATAACAAAATTGTCCTAAAATAATATAACAGTATTAACCTGGTGTAGTACTGTAGTCACAATCAGAATTGAGCTGAGAACCGGAAAATTGTATGAGTAGTCATGATAACCGATAAGGCAATAAGTACATATATATATATATATTTATATATATTCGACAGTTATAAGCATAATAAATACAAAACAAATGTTCAAGCAAAAATAAAATTCTTTTTTTATAGGATTGTTTAAAATTTAATATTTAACTGTATACTGCATTTAACTATTTCAGTACTCACTCATATTTTTGAAGACCAAGAAATTCTTTTTCTTTAACATAATTACTAGGAATGTAGCCAATAGCACTGTAAAATGTTTAAATAAAATTACAATACATCTCAATATTGGAGACCTAAAAGTATATTATATTTGCTTACCCATGCTCATCTCTTACTTTCCACCAATGATCTTGAGAATCATCAATGACGTCATATTCACATCCCTAAAAGGTTTTTAATTTTATTAACTCAAATAAAGCAACAAGTTAAATATTAATATAACAGTATATTAACAACATATTACATTAATGTAAATATGAATAATATTTTGGCTTACTTTAACTAAAGTCAAATCTCCTGGTTCAATTGCTTTAAAGGGATAGAGAGCAGTCACTACCTTAATTCTTGGTACTTGGTCCTGATGATAATGTAAAATAAATAAATGTAATTTATATAAGAACTTGTATTTTGAATTTATATTTTGTATTTTAGTATATTAAATGCTTACTTTTAGCTTAGCAGCTGGGGTTCCACCTGGCATTATTGGGCTTGCTGTTAATGCTGTGAACAAATATATATTTGTAATTAAATATTGTATTCCACAAAATATATTATCATATTATAATCTTTAATCATAACATTGGTAATCTAAATAAAATTAGATTATATCTGTTAACTTAAATATAATGGGGTCAAATAGAATTGGATTTGTGTTACCAGTCATGGTGAATTGACCTCAACTAAGCAGAAGCAACTACCATGTAAATTTCACTTGGCTTATATTTTACACTAAGGCTCAGAAATTATATCACTAAATAACTTATAAAACTGGTTGCAATATTGTCGTAAAAAATGTACAAAATTGCTATCATTATTTTTATTATATTATAATACTCAATAATAATGATGAAAAAAAAAAATCGTAATTTAATATTTAAAAGCCTTACACAAAATCGGTCAGAAATATTTTATTGTATATCCAGCACAAAAACATATTTATGTTAAAAGAAAAAATTTAACTTTTTAATTTAAAAATACATAAGCAAAAAAATATTATATAACCTTAAAAATTATTTATTTATTTATTTAAATTTATGGACACTTTATTATTTATACTTAAATTTTTCAGTGAAACAGACAGTTTTAGTAATACGATGCAAATACATAACCAAAATTTCAGTAAAAAGAAAACCATTAACAAATTCTTATATGCAAAAAAATGGATTTGTTGATTACTTAGCAGAAAAATAAACTGACGGGAAAACAAACACGCAATTGCAATTTTTCCCATGATTATAAATATTAAAATGCATTAAATTTTTAGCACTTAAAAAAAAACCACGAAAATATGAAAATATTTTTCGTTACACACTTCATGTTGATTGATTCATGACATAATATTACTTATAATATGAATTATGAAAATACATTTTAACTTTTTTATTTTAATTCCATACAGCTGCATTTTTTTGTTAGTTTACACAATTTTTAACTGATTGTTCTATATTCTATTTATGGCTTGTTTCTAAAAAATAATTCGTAATTAGATAATCATATTTTTGTATAATTTAAAATTATACATATTATATATAAAATTTATGTATTTCGTTAATGTAGGTATCTAATTTGTTGATGTTCAAGCTGTTATCAAGTTGTCATTATAATATTGGGAAAATTAGAACATTGCGACACGAATAATGTCATTTTGTTGTAATTTTACACGGAAAGAACACAGTCACGAACTAGTCGATGACATACAATTTCCACTATCGATATTTCAAAACGAAAAAGAATAGTACCTTGTGCCTATAAAAATATATAATACATTTGTTGGAGAACAACTATTGTTTTGTTCCAATATAATAATCATAATAATAAGATCGTCCGTCTACAGTCTAGACCTCTTTACTCGTATAATCGTTGGTTTCTTTTATATTTTTAGACGCGGATCGGTGGACCATATTCCGTCTGTTACCTTTACCATAAACAGAACAGAATACAAAGTCATTCACCTGATGTAACGCCTTTCCCACTTTTTTTTTTTTCGTTTCTTAACCATCTTCTTTCTCTATCTTATACCCTAAGATAATACAATATGTCAGTGATGTACACTGCACACTAGCGCATTATGCAAAGACAATTACGCCTTTATGTGAACGATGTATAGGGAAGAGGAGACAAGAGGTGAAGCCCAAAGACCATATTATGTATGTATATAGTATATATGTATGTATGTATGTATATGTGTGTGTATGTGTGCATTGTCTCAAACAGAGTTCCAAATATATAATGCGCCCTATTCTTGTATGCGTGTACGGAGTATCGAAATAAAATACAGCTGTGTGTGTGTTTCAATGAAGGAGGTCTACAAATATTTTATTTATTTGTTTTTTTTTTCACTCGGAATAATATCCCTCCTACCGTCGCATGAAAAAGCATTACTCAATTATTCAGGAAAAAAAACGTAGCAGTCGTAAAATAATGTTGGTGATACTTGTGGAAAGAGTAACACAAAACAAACCACAAACAATATTAAATCCAACCTAAAGACACGGTTTCATCACATAATATTATATAGGTACGAACATAATAAACAAGCTGTACATTCAAATAAATAAATTAAATTACTGAATATTAGTGAGCACGCACTATGAAAAAAAATAATCAATGATGACTGTATAAAATGATAAATAGTTTATATAACTTGTAAATATGATGTTCTGAAAAAAAAATTCCCATAAATTGATTTAAATTACTGTATTATTTTATTTAATACAAGCTCTTCAATATAAATATAATTAATTAATTAGATAACAATTAGGTTATAAATAACATTGATTTTGAATTGTACTCAATAAAATATGTTATAAGTACCTGTATACATATGTTATATATTATATTCCATTATACATATACGCATGTTTTGCTCTTAACATTTTAGTATTAACTATATTAAGTACATACTATAGTGCATATTAGGATAACATATTAGTATTTTTTAAAGCATATTACATAAGCTAGTCAGACAAAGGGTTAATAGAAATTTAATAATTATAATTTATATAGATCGAATATTGACCGGAACATTTCTTTGGTCAAATGTGAAAACATAACACATATCGTATATTTATGACTAGCCACGCGTGCCGATTATAAGTGTCTACAATTCGTTCAAATTGTCATATTTTTGTACATCGGCAATGGGAAAAAAAATGTTCTTCATATATAAACATTACGAAAATGCAATAAGTAAATAAATATTGACTACAAAATTAAACTATTTATAAACATTATTATAATTTATTATGCTTTCGTCTTTCTGAATTAATCAGCATAAGACCATATAATAATATAGTACCTGTATATATTATGTTAATATCTATACCGTTTAAACATCCACCTCAAAGAATCAAATAGTCAACCAGATAATAATATTCTTTACTTGCAAATTCAAAAATCATGTAAATTTATAATTACGATAAATTTAACGAAAAATGTTATTACATTTTTTAAAAATTGTTAATGATTCAATAACTAACTTAAAATATAAAGTTCACTTGCAAAAGTATTACCTACGCAATGACATAATATGTAACTATTCTTGATTAATTGTTATATATATATATATATTTTAATCTAAAACTGCATATTATTATCAAATTGTGCAATGATGAAAGTTTTGAGACTGTGATTTAGTTGCAATATACTGTTATATTATGACAATTGACAATTTAATATGTATTTTATGTACAAATAAAATACAATTGATAAACCAAAGTTTGCCAATGTCAGAAGTCTATGCTTTTGAACACACACGCTAAAATAGTTACCTACCTATTACAATACTTTATAATTAATATGATGAAAAGAAATGTTCACAAATAATAAAATAAAAGGAGATTACGTTATACCTATTAACTCTATATAGCCTATATCCGCCATTAATGAACAGGAAATTGAAGAAATGTAGCAAACGAGGGGGCTATACAACTAATATATGCATAAAGTGTTCGCGTGTTTGCTAATATAAAATTATTGCCGAGGAGAATATAATTAATGTAATGAATATGAGGGGAATAAACACCCGGTATAAAATTACATTATTCGATGACTCACTGAATTCAAAATGTTTCAATGAATAAATATCACAAACGTGCGCTACCAAGTATCAAATAAATTTATAGTTCAGCAGCGAAAAAATACAGTTTCAAATTATAATAATAACAAGTAATGTTCATGATGTTGAGATGAAACATTAAGCAATATGATTTGTTACATTCATATCCTATCATTAATTTCCAAACAGCGATGTAACAAGTTAATAACAAAATAGTTGTATGTAGTAGGTCTGAACGTTGAAACACAACATGGATGTTCTCGTATACAAGTAAACAAATGTATATTCAATTTAAAAACTATATGATAATATGGCTACCAAAATTAGTTTTTGGTTTAGAAATATAATCTCAGTATGGTTAATATGAATTATAAAAGTAGTATAGCCGTACTGGCGGTATAGTAAGAGTATTATTAATAATCAATAGAACAATAAAATATTGAAATAAAAATTAAATAAATAAGTTACATTTTCTATTAGGTATTCTAAAAGATACTTATTTTTTCCACATACAGTGTGGGCATCGTGTTTTAACACAGGAAAGCGGGAAAATGTTTGCAAACGAGTAAAAATTATTGCAGGAAGATGCAAAATAAACTCACTTTTTCGGGGAAAAAACGTATAAAAAGAATTTGAGACTCTCAGTTGACAAATTACTATAACAAAGTAGCTAAGTACAATGTACTTAAATTACTGTAAATCAAACAAACAAAACTATAATAATGTACCTGATAAAAATCGTAATAAATACAAAGGAGAAAAATGAATATATCATTAAGGTAAAATTTATAATTAAAATTAATATATGCCCATTTTTTACGTTATTTTAAAGCTACGGTTGACCAAGTTTCTAGATTTCTCAATTCGATAAGGTTCAAAAAAATAGTTAATGACGACAATAATAATAACAAGTTTTATTAGGTGTACCACCAACTGCATTAACTAAGTGTTTTGCCATCTATGTAGTATGTACTATAATACACTGGTATATTTCACTAGTTCGATGGCACGAAAATTTAAACGCCTCAAAGCGATTTTTGTTCCCAAGATTATGGATAAAAAACATTGTGTACCTAAGAAATTATGTATCGGTCAACTAGTCACGATTAACACTACCAGGCTATCATCATTATTAACAACAGTTAGGTTACAACACGAAAAATAGAAAACCAGTACTTATCGTCGTAATAACTATTTTGAATAACTTCAAATAAATACAATAAATTCTAGTATAAAATAATGAAAATAATTGTCAGTTTTAAATGTAATATGCAGCTTGTGAGGGAAACATAATGGTTAAACATTGCCTATACAAAACCTTTATTACATAATAGTATAATATAACGTATGGTTATATTATTAATAAACATTGAAGAATTTATCATATATACCTACATGATACATTTAAATTTTAACTAATTATATTAATTTAATATTTTAAGAACACGGTATAAGACTATATAGTACCTATATGCGCAAGTGCGCAAATGTGTATTATTATATTAATAAAATTATAAACGGAGTTAACAATACACTATAATATTATATACTTTATAGTTTTTTCATTTTTTTATTTTAAAAAGTATATTTACAATCTATACAACAAACAAGGTATTATGAGTAAATGTGGTGACATAAGAACATTAGACATAAATAATATTAATAGGAAGGCTCCCAGCAGTGCCACCTGACCAGAAATTAAATATAATATACTTATAAGCATACAATTACATTTATTAGACGAAAAACCATATTCGTGAGTATTAGACGTGGTGTGATTATAATATGTATAAGTAAAAAATATATTTTCAAATACTAATAATTAAATAATTTGAAATACTTTTTTCGGGAGATAGAGGAAGCGTAGTTATAATAAGAACAAAATATATTTTCAAAATAACTAGAAAGTAAATACTAACCTTGCCAAATGTAATCAATTTATTAAAATGTTTAATGTAAGCAAAGAAACGAAATAATTCGATTTATTATACACTTTTTCCATTAAATATAACTAAATTTAAAATCGAAATATTGATATGAAAACTTATCTATATCGACTTTTAGTATCCTATTTCAAATTTTGTATTACACTAAAAGCGTTGCCTGAGTCACGTTCATATTATATCGATTGGTGGCGCGTTTCACACACCCCATACAAAGGGGAGTGTAACATACATTGTGCTAAGAAAACACACCCCCTTACGCACGCCAACCTAATCGAAACGAAATATGTGTAGAGAATTCAAAACGAAGTTCTAAATATATAATATTAAATTTATCTCGCAAACTACAAACAAGGAAATACGCTTCAATAATCAATACATGTATTATATTATACTGCAAAACTATTATATATTAATACATTATAATACTACAGCTAACATCATAACATAATATTGTAGCTACAAAAATACTATATATTTTGATTATTTAAGTTTTTGAGTGGTACGAACCTTCGGCTAGGGAATATAATATATTATATCCTCAGGATTATTCGCCACGGCCGACTTACATGTCGTCTTCATATAAACGTGCGAGATTTAAAGGCGATTCAATGCCTTTGGATTTATAAATACAGATATATCGGATAAGATATAATTATATCGAGTCGGCTAACCTTACAACTTTTTAACATGTATGAACGTTGCTATCGCCGAGCACTGCAAACGACGTTCGGGATACGCACGACCGAGATGTGTACTAACACCTGTCCGAACTAGTTGGGACGACGATTCTTCGTGGGGGACGAACGTAACGTAAAGATAAAAAATAAAAGAGTGAATGGCTGAAGGCGCTGCACCTCCACCACAGCATATGAGTACAACTACTGTCCGCGAGAAGGGGAGAACGCATCAAGGCAAGCGCACTAAACGCATACATTGTTATTGACCGGGTTAAAACACCACTGCAGTGTGGCCAGCTCCTAGGGCTTGAAACACGACCGAAATATTAAAAAAAAAAAAAAAAACGAGTTAATTTCAATATAATTATTATGTGCATATTATAATATTATAATATATAGACATATAGGTACACACCTATTACTATTATTATTACTACGGATAATACTATATGTATATGAATTATGAACCGGTTATATTTGTTTTCGTTTTATGCAAGCGACCAATTTTTTAGACAAAAATATCGGTATACCCATAATATACGTATAATTTGTATACACATACTATTGCAGGTGGACTTTCGACAACCTAACTCTAACGGACCAACGAACCAAAATAACGTACAACCCGTTCGGGTACATAATATAGTATATACTTATAGTACATAAATTAACAATAATAAAAAAACTATCAACTAAGGATTTCACGGGTTAGTAAATATATTGATTGATAAGTGTTCTCGATTCGCATTATTAAAATTAATCCATTCTATATTCTATAAGAAAGATAAAAAACTCCTGATTATCAGTCATTATTATATTTACTGTGATCGTTTGACGTGATACGTACTAAACTAATAAGTATATAATAGGTAAAACTATACAGGCTACATATGAATAATTAATATATTATATACCTATTTAACATTTATACATCTTCCAATAGCAAATAATGTTCTAAAATATATGCTCGTCGGTTGTGGAGTAAACATTGACGAGTTTTTATTTTACAACAGATTTTTAATTCACTTTTATTTGCTTTAAACAAATATACTTTATTTATAAGAAAAATGTATGGACCTTGGTATTGTAATTTTTTTCCACTTAATTTGAAAGCTTAGGTCAAATAGGAGGTAAAAGTTGTCTAATAAAAATGACCTTACACTACGATGGACGGTGACATACGTGCGTCAAATTTCAATTATGCCTGAAACAACTATAATAGTCTTTATTTTAATGCTTTAAAGATAAAATTACTAGATAGATATCTTTGAAGGGTAAATATTAATTATACTATCTATGGTACATGTGCCTTACATAATCACTAAATTAATTAATGTTTCAACAACGATTTAAACTTTATTAAAATAAAAACGTGGTAAATGGTAACACAAGTGTTGTGCGGGAAAGGTGATTAGAATTTTGAAGCAACAAGTTCACGATTAGTTTTAAAAAGCGATGCCAAGTGTAAAGTTTATAATTAATCAAATAATTTAGCTTGTTTAGGTTATAACTACATTTCTTCATATCCTTTTATAGAAACTAATAATTCGACTATAATGCTAAAAACTACTGAGTAGTTAAAAATAAACTTTCTGCGAAATACCGTCCTAAAATATGGTAAATAAAACCACTTTTTGAACGTCTTCATATCTAACAAAAAAAAGAGGAAGACTATACATGCTGTATAGTTTGAGTGGAACTTGCCATTGATTAGGTCACAGTAATAGTGTGACGGATGGGTATTAAATTTCAAACAAATTTGAGCAGTCATCCACTATTTCTAAGGATATTTTATAATATATTTATGTTACTACTAAAAAAACTACTAATAAATAATAATTATTACAATATTACTAACAGTGTACTATTATTATTAACTTATAATATGATCAGGGGTTAAAGCAGGGGGGCTAAGTCCCCCTAGCTCTAACGGCGGGAGAAAAGCGTCGCCTTTAACAAACTAGGATTTTATACGTTAGATAGTATACATACAATTATATATTATGGAACGTTTAAAACTATACGGAGACCTTTATAGTCCCTTCTGAAATGTTTTCCAACTACACTTTTCCGGACTATAGATCGATGTGAATAGGCTAGCTAATGGTATAAATAGCTTAAAATTAGTCTACATATTTTGAACATTTATTTTGTATATAAATTAATAATTTACGTAATGGCAGGTAGTTTCGTGTTCCAACGATTAATAATTTGATCGTAATTTTAATCCATAACACCGGAATAAAAATAATGCATAATATATATAATTTTAACCAATTTTAAACTTCTGTATTAACAAGTGAACAACTCATATGAGTTATATGTTATGGAAAATGTTCAAATCTTTCGTATAAAAATTAAGTTTAAGAATAATTTTTAATTACAGTTATTTGCAAATGTTAGTGAATTTGACAAATTTCATCACATTTTGAACTATAAATGGCAAATGCTTTTAATAGTAATTATTATTATAATATGATTAACTGCTGCAGCAAGAACAACTTAATGAAAAACCTCGTTAAGCTTTTAGACTTTTTTTTATATATCAACAAAAATAAAAATAAATTATTAAAAATGTCAAATGTAATTATAAATAGGAAGCTAAAAAAATGTTAAAATTTTTGAAAATTACATCGTGTTTAGAAAATCTTTATATATATAATTCTACTGTACGTGTGTTGTGATTGAAGTCCTCCTAAACGGTTGGACCGATTTGAATGAATTTTTTCGTATGCGTTTGGGTGACGCCCCGGTTTGTTTAGATTCACAAATCATCCGCCTTGGTCCAACCAGGGGATGTGCTCAAACGGGGATTTAGAGATTTACGGTGGAAATTTTTGTTTATAATTGCCATTGGTTTTAAAACTATTATATTTAATAATAATTATTGGTTGCCGTGAAATCAGTGTATTCATTCAATGCATTAAAAATTGTTTGTACGCTGTGTTTTGATATTATATGTATCGCAATTACGTAAATATTGAGCGTATTATACTCGCATATAAGTTAAGCACATAAAACAATGCGATGTCTTCGTGGGCGAGGAAGAAATATTGGTCGACAGACTCGGCATTCACAATTAGTTCAGCCGTTTAGGAGGAGTTCAGTGACATACTTGATATAACTTTGATACTTTAGAGTTAAATTATAAAGTTACGTATAAACAGCACGGGGTCCGCGATCTACCGCAGGTAGATTGAATACCTGATAATATACTGCTGCGAATCAGAATTTTTATTCCAGGCAACAGAAAAGTTAAGATAAATTTTGTACACCATACACCGAATATTAAATAACGAATTGAACAAAGTTTGAGTCATAAATATTTGGGACATTTAACGGGAAACGCGAAGTGCACGGAATCAGCTAGTGTTGATATAAATATTTGATGAAAATTGCAAATATCTATTTCGTCGATAACCGTTGTTGCTATGATTGTTTATATTTATACACACATTTTAAAATGAGTTTTTTTACGTAAATAAATAAATAAACAAATAAACAAACAAATAAATAAATTCATATATTTTCGTTTATTTAGAATTCGTAGGTATTCTAACTAATTTAAAAAAAAATTATAAACTACTGGAAATTATCTACTTTTTGCCCCTTCCTTACAGTACTAACTAGATCCAATAAGCTCATAAAAAACACCGTCAAAGTTGAAGATTGAAGTATTTAAGAATTTTCTACATTGAAATGTGATATTTATAAGAGTTCAACAGATATAAAAAAATACACATCATTTATTGTAAAACCAAAACATTCATCACTACCTTCAGAATCTAAGTTCTATAAAAAAAATCATTAGCTTTTGGCGTTTTCTTAACATAGAAAATGTATTAACTTTTAAACACATTATGCATACCTATATCATTAACAAGCTAAAGAATCTCAATTTATAAAACTGAACATAATTCCTAACATGTGCCTATTTATATAATTATATGAATACAAAAATATAAGTTGTTTTAAGGTTCTTGCATGGCACACAGTTATTAAATTTGTCTATATAATTGATTTCAGATATAATTTGATACTAAGATTTACACAAAAATCCTTTCCCTTATTTAAAAAAATATATATAGGTAGTTATTAACAGCAATTTCAACAAAATATAAATATATTTATTATTTACAGTTATTTAGTCGTGAGAAACGACATTTATATGTTAGACAAATTGCATAATTTACATACTAGTGGCGGGTATGGTCGTGAGCATGTAATAAGAATTCATACGTGTATAAACAAAATCTTCTGATTAAGCAATCAAGACGTTTTCAGTCAGAAAATATTATCTAATTAATTTCAGTAAATAAGCTACTTCTCACGATTTAATCAAAAATACAAACAATTACCAAAATGGCTAAATCTATGGTTTTATTCCTCTCCAATAATTAATAAGTTTCAATATTAATCAAGCCATCAAGGAGTTTCAAAACCAATTTTTCTACATCGACCGATATCACCGTTAATAGGCAAGCACCTAAATGAATTAGGGATTTAATCCCGGTCGTCCGGTTGCTCACCAAAACATTACGTATCTTATGTCAATTGAGCTAACTTTCGTAGTAATCAGATAAAACTTCTGAAACCGTATTTGAATTGCCCCGAAAATTAGGTACACAAATACGATTTTTTCACTTTTTAAATTTAACCCTTCAACATTTTATATTGATACAAATTAATTTAAAAATGTAAGAAAGTCGAGCTCCAGATAACTTCATGACTAATATAAATTCGGTTTTAGAAATTGTATTGAAAATAGGTTGTCAAATGTTGATACTTTTAGACTACAAAAAGCAGATTAAATAATAATATTCGTTTTGGGTAGTTGGACACATTGAACTCCCAATGCGGGAGTGCTCTGCTATTTATTTTACACTTCAGTCACACACACTGACACACTAATGAATAATAATAATAATTTACCAGTTACTACAACACATTCAAATTTCAAATTTTCACAAAATTGCCTATATTATACTTGAACTATTTAAAAATGGTAGGTTTCGAATACCCGAGGACGACTCACCAGACAAACGTACAACGTTCAGAAAAACCAGTTTTGTGTTATTAAATTTTAATATTTATTAACTTATAGGTACCTGATGGGTAACTGGGTAAGTATTTAGTATCTGTGTTTATGCGATGTTTTAATTTTTAAACGTGTAATGAGTAGGTACAGTATTAAATTAATACCAACACAGACAATATAATATTAAAGTTAACATCAAAAATTGGATCTACTGATCGCAAATCTACTGTTTAACGTTTGTAAGACGAAGAAAACACGCATGTGAGACGTTCAAATAAACGTTTTAATTTTATATGAATGGATTAATGCACCAACAATTTTACGGGTGGCCTCTGGGTAGTGGGTTTTCGCAATTGTGCTATTATTTTATTATTTAAAATATAAGCAATTACAAATGAAAAAACCATAAAATAATTCAAAAAATTATCTTTGGATTATGAAATTATAAATAAAAGTTGATAGTAGCTCACTTACATAAGAGTGAAAAAGGGGACGGAGTGGCCGAGCCGACCAAGGCGTCGGTTGCAATGCGCACCGTCGCCGGTTCGAACCTTGGTCACGGGCGGGCGGCACTTCTCTTCGGGCAGACATCTGTCTAGAGAGAGAGGCCGCCATCCTCCGACCGGACATGGCAGACACCTACGGGTGCACAAATCAAAAATTCTGCCAAAACAAACACACACGTGTGAACAAATCTACAGTACCAGCTCCCTCCCCACAGTACTACAGGCTAATGACCTCAATAGTTGAAGTCTGAATCCTAATAAAAAAAAAAGAGTGAAATGGGGAATAGCCATTAAGGGTATATAAAATATAAGAATCATAGAATATGAAAAAAACTAATCAAATTAATCAAAATCCTATGCCATAAACAAATTGACTCGAGATTTTATCAAGACCTTAAACACTTGAAAATGTCAGAAGCAGAACTAATAATACAAATAATCTAGACACGCGGTAGCGTGTCAAGCCAAGTTCTAGCTAACAGAACTGGCGAGCAGCACCGTGTGTAATATTACACGAACCATTTGGAGCCACTTTTGACCCCCTCATAACTCAAAAACTATTCCACATAAACATGTCAAATTTGGCTCATATATTGAGACTAACGAGATACATATGTGCTCTAAATTTCATAAACACACTTCAAACCGTTATTTAGATATTAACGTCCGAAAATCGTCATTTTTATCACTGACTTACCTATAGATCAAAATTCTAACCCAGTTCCAGATGACCTAGAAGGTTCAAATTTGGCATACAGATAGGTAGTTAGGTAAATACAAAGGAAAAAATCAGAAACTTGAAATTTTTTAATTTTAAATTTTAAATTTTAAATTTTTAAATCAATTGATTTTATTATAATTTTGCAATTATTTTATCTATTATGTTTAATTTTACAATTTATTAATGAATTGCCTCTAATTTAATGTAATGTTGACTTCAATAACCTTTCCCGTATCGCCGCTCCAAAAATACGACTAGCCGAATATGTGTCGATATTGTCAACCCGCGCGCAGCAACATACTTTTTTTTCTATCTATGCATGTAATTAATATTATTTTTTTTTAATATTACAATTAAAATAATTAAATAATTATTCTTACAAATTATGAATTATCCACCCAACAGTAGAAACTACAGTCAATAAAATTATGATAATTATAAATATACTCAAAAAGAGTTAAAATAATTGTATATTAATTTTACATATATTTTATACTCTGTATATACAACGGAAAATATTTTATAATAAATATTATTATTAATATTAGTAACTGAATTATATTATATAGTAATAAACTTTATTTATAGAATACGTCATGGCTAGGTTAGGTTAGGTTATAATAATTTACATACAAAAAGTAATGATATCCCACCAAAAATATATATGTAAAATGAGAGCCAAGTTCAATACTATAATATTGAACTTGGTTGTTGACTTCAACGACAAAAGAAGTGAGATCTAAATGGGTGCCAAGTTAGGATACCTAATATATTGAAGCCTAAGGTCTGACTTGGCTACGAATTATATATTATAGCATTTGCAAGTTCTAAAGCTTTGAGTTCTTATTTATTCTTCGGAAAATCATCTTCACTCTTTCATTACTGTTTTAGTAGGTACTTATAATAATAATTTGTATATGAAAAGTAGCCAAGTCACACCTTAGGCTTCAATATATTATCCTAACTTGGCACCCATTTAGATCTCACTTCTTTTGTCGTTGAAATCAACAACCAAGTTCAATATTATAGTATTGAACTTGGCTTTCATTTTACATATATGTTTTTGGTGGGATATATTACACGCATATAAGCCACCTCTATATTAATAAAAATATATTATGCCAAAGACCAATATGTCACAGATTATTTCTTAATTTTTATTTTTAAAAAATGTTAAAATATCGAGAAAAAAAATACAATTCAAAATATTTTACAACATTTATAAGCAATTGTTAATACTTAATACAATATGTTAGGACTTAGGTTTACTTAATTCTGAGTTTGGATGCATTCAAATGTTTTTTTAATTCATATTAGGCTAATTCACATTTAATATTTAATACAATCATTGATTAAAACGAATTAACACTATGGGTATTAAAAATTGCATAGGTACATACAATGTCATTTGTTATTAAAAACAATAGCTCCATATTATGAAAACACTTACCCAATATTGGACTATTATTTTCACCATTTTTTATAATAGGTGAATTTGGCGGTGTCTTGTTCCATTCGGAACACGGTTCACAGCCTTCAGCATTACGTGTTGGAGCTCGACAACATTGCCATTTTTTACCACCCCAGATTGATGCATGATATTTTTCACTCTTTCCCAAGGTGTCAGCACATACTTTAACAATTATATCATGTTAATTAGCATCTGAGTTGAATTATAAACATAAAATCTAATGGTTTATTAATTTATACCAGCTCTTAAAGATCTTATCCAATCAGTTCTCTCTTGGAGTTTTTGTGTGATTAAATACAATGTATATGGTTGATCATTTCCATCACTATATGATATTTGAAATGCATACCCATTTTCACCGTCATTGTTAGTAGTATCTTGAGATAAAATATTTGGCGAAGAAGTAATTGTAGCTGTTTCAATCACAGTCACCGTAGACAGTTTAATACGACCTCGTTCTTTTTTACGCTATAACCAAATTATAAAAAATATTTAAAAAACAAACATTATTTATTTAATATTTATATAATATGATATAAACAACAATTAATTTATTAATTTGAACAGAATGGATATTTTCAATATGAATTTGATTACCTAATTTGAACATTATATTAATATAAAATATCCTAATATTTTTATTACTATCAAACTAAAAAACCAGAAATTAATAAAATGTAAATTGTATTATATATTTATTTATTACATTTTTAATATCTATAATATAAGAACAATCAATATAAGTTATAACATTTCAAAATAATTACATTTTTTGAAATTGTAATGCAATTTATGGAAAATAATATAATATATTTAGTCTACATTTATGAATCAGACAATCACAGCTTTTTAAAAGTAATAAGAAATATAATCACTATTATTATTGACTTTATATAGTACATTTAGCAACATTCAACAAATGTTTTGATTTATTTTATTAAATACAAACCATGATTTTATAATAAAATTTCTGAAATAAAAACAGTTAAATAGTAAATGTTTTTATTAATTGGATGGACAGAAATTAAGATCATTATACTTATGATTTACACTATATAAATTTGTGAACTTGTTTTTATGATTTTAAACTTATTTATTTATGGGTAAGTAATAATTTTATTAATATTTTTAATTACAGCTTAAATCTTGATATTAAGGTTTAGAGAATCAACATATTATTATTCATCTTACACCTTGACCAATTAAATTTGTTCATTCAGAAAATTGTTAATAATTATAAAAATAAAATATAAACCTTCATGAAAATTGATGCCATAAGGCATAAGCCATAAAACCAACCAGATTGATGACGTTCAAGATATTATGTATACAAATAATTATAAAATATCAATAGCTTGTTCACGGAAACTATGCTCTTACAACAGAATATAGATAAACAACCAAAAAATAAATATAACCTTCCTATATCAATTTATTAACCATCCATTGAAAACATAACAATAAAAAGCCAAACAGGATACAATGACAGGGTGTTGGGCACTTGTTTTGTTTCACTCTACTCAACGCAAGATAGTGGTGCATTTTTATTATACATTTTAAAGCAAACATATAGTCATAAATTAGCAAAATAGCAAACAAGTCATAAATTATCACAATCCAAACATTTTTGAGTTGAGCCAATTTAAAACAATGCTTGAAA